>WEIU01017874.1:1855-49114 GCA_013389925.1 Aegithalos caudatus
GAAAATGGATAAGCTTTAATTGCCTCAACAGAGCTGGTTTTTGGCATTTCTGAACACAAATTAGAAAAGTCTTCTGAAAGAATGTGAAGCTGCTAAGAAACAAAGGAAAATGGAAAACAACTTTTCAAATAATGAGAAATGGGAATTAGAGGAGGAAGAACTCACAGTCCTTATCCTTATTAAATGGAATTTTGTTGAGTTTAATTCTGTAAAACATTCAAACATAACAAACAATCCACCAAAAGCATAAAAACAAGGATCAGGTTGCTACAGAAGTTTGTAGAGTCATTCATCAGGGCTGACCCCTAAAATTGACCAAGAGATTCAGGCAGGAGGAGCAAACTTTACAATATTTCAGCAAAGCTGGCTTAAGGACTGCCTTGGACTCCTCTATCGGTCCCTTGGCATGAGGGTTCTTGCAAAGCCAGAAATTTGTCAAGGATTGTAAGACTATGAAAGCTCACAAATAATATTTATGCTACAATCATTTGCTATGAAGCCATACAAAGTTTCACAGGGCAAATGGGCAAATCACACTGTGAAAAATTCAGATCAGACTCTAATGCAATTAACTTCGTAACAGGGAGGTCATCCTAGGGGAGAAAGCAACACAACGAAGTCTCATTGAATTTCAAATTGCAGTTCAGATCCAGAAAAATGAGTGGGTTTGTCCTCAGAAATAATAAAGTTAATAGAAGTAATTGTATTAAAAATCTCCATTGTTATGAAGGAAGAACTGAGAGTTCCTTGGAACTGCTCTGAATCTCATTTGCATTGTGTCATCTTCTAATCCATATGCGCTGGTGGAAAAAAGGAGTGAGAGCAGCCTTCAGAGGCTCCTGGAGATGGAAACCTACAAGTCTGAGTCTACACCAAGTGTCATCTGGGACAAGACATCAGCAAAATGTTTCTGTGACTTATACTTTATTTCTGGGTTTTTTTTTTCAAAAAGATGTTTCTAATTTCATAGCCAAGAACTGGATTTCTTGCTTTTCTAAAAATCAAACTTACTGTTTGCATTTTGATCTCTGTTTAAAGTGAATTTAGGTGAATCTTACCTGTAAAAGACATTTTACTTTTTGGGGAGCAACCAATTGCAGTAAAATATTGCTGTAGGTGTGTCCCTGTGCTTCATGTAATCCCCACTGCATGCCAAATCTTTATTGCAGTGACAGAGGAAATGATCATGGCACAAGTGGCAGGAACATGCCATGATGTGGCAGAAGGCAAATTAAGAGCTTCCTTAAAAACAGAATGTGTTAAGGGAGACCCAGCAGGAAGAAGAGAACAAATTATTCCCTTCTTCTCTCCCCATAAAAGTATCATCTTATACTGTGTCCCTGATGCTATTCTTAAGGTGTTGTAAAGCACTTTACATTCAAGAAAACTTGGCAAGTAATAATAGTGGCTACGTATCAGTACCCACAGTGTCAACAGAGATTCCTACAAATCACTATGCATTTTTTTTCCAATAGGCTTCTCAGGAAACACCTTTTCTATCATTATTTATATCTTCACATTTTTCAAAAAGATGGGTTTCAGTGATCTTTTCCCACTCTGTTTCCACAGCTAGCTCCATTATTTTGTGACTTGCTGTGAAGTATTGGAATTGTTTGCTTTTGATTGGAAGGAAAGAGTGCTTAAATCACAGTTTCCAAAGAAAGATGCTTAATCATAATTTACAGAGATCCAACTTAGGAGTCCTGTCAAACCTGACAACGACAGGCTGGGAATTTCAACAGCAAGTACTTCTCAAAAAAGCAGTCAGTCCCTTAGAAGCAATGTACAATTAAGGTTATCCTGCCTAACTTCTGGAGTATCACATGTCAAAGGACTTTATCCAGCAATTTCTACAGTGTAGAAGTGCCTGATGATGTTTCTTAAAGATTCCCACTCTCATTTAAACACTCAAATGATAAGTCAAAAATCTTCCACTGCCATTACATAGTTCTTAGTAGTTTATTAACTGTTCAAATGTTTCACTTCATTCTTAATCTGAATTGACTTATCATCAGTCTCTAGAGACTGGCAGACATACCTTGTTCTCTTAGGTCAAAGAGCAGGTACTGACAGATTTATTGTCCTCTGTCAGTATATTCAAAAGTCACAACATTGTAATATTTCTATTTGTAAACAAATTAGGCTTAGTTAACACCTCTGAAATCAAAATTCAAATCTCTCACTTCTTTTCAGAATGCTTAGGAATTGCTTGATACTTCTTTTTGAAGAAATTAAACAGATCTATTAATATTCCAGTAGTGGTCTTCTCTGTTCTGCATATGACTGAAACATGACTTTTTTTTTCTATCTAAAGTTCCTGTGATGGTAGATCCAAGTACTTTGTTTATCTTCAGCTACAGCACCACACCATAAGTTTGCACTTGATTTGCTATACCCAGCCTCTATCTTAGAATCCTTTTTCCAAGAGACAGTTTCTTATCATGTCTATATGGCCTTTTTCCTTGACTTTTCATATAACTTTATTAAGAAACAAATTATTCATAGGTACACGCCAAATGCAGAGGTAGAAACCTATTGAACAATTGACCTGTCCTCCAATTTTCATGTTATTTGAAAACTACATGTGTGTTAATTTTTGCTTTCTTTTGAGTCATATTAGCCAGCTCAGGAACACTGGCCAAGGCTTACACAAAGAAAAATCAGATGCTTTCTGATTTGTTTAAGGAAAATACAAGTCACATATATGCTGCACTTACAAGTGTAGTTTCAAGCAATTAACATTTATAAATATATTCTGGTATCAGTGCTTTCCTGGAGACAGTCTTAGCAAGTTAATAAACTTGCCCACAGAGCAATTTCGAGGACTAAGTATCTTAAGTATTCGTGCCTCAAGATTTAGGGTGTTTAGGTATTACAATTACTTGAAGTTTAAATATTGTTATGAAGATTTTAAACTCAAATCAGAGAAGAGGAAACAGCCAAAGAGCAGAAGAAAAACAGCCATCNCTAAGGGAAAAGGAGATGTACTCAAAACAGTAGCACAGCATAAAATGTTCAGACACTGGATAGGGATGACCTCATCTTATTTTGCCTGAGTTGACTGGCTGTAAGAAGTGAACTCGCCATTAATATGTTCCAACAATTCTTTGGGGAAATGAAGCTCAACAGTAAGAGGCATAATGCCATTCCTCTTCATGCACAGTAATACAGTGGATATTTTGGAAGTTTAAAATGCAAAACCAAAAAAAAAAAAAAAAAATAAAAGGAAACTGAAGGGTTAGTTCTCCCAAATAAATATTAAGGAGGAATTATGATTAACATCCTAAAGGAAAATATCACAGCATGCACTGTGAGCAGTAAGAGAAATTATTCAAGATATTGTTTTGCAATAGGGAAAATCCTGAACAAATTAGAGCAAATAAAGTCACTCCTGAATGCTTGTACTCTTGTTCTGATATCATTTAACAAGAACATGGCTTTTAATCTCTCTTCTAAGAAAAACTAAGGAAAAAGCTGCTCTCACATAAAAAATGAAACTGAAATAAAAAAATTATCTAATCTAAAAGCTATTTTCTAATGAGATTTTCTATGCAAGTTCATCTCATGCTGTTCATATTCCTGTTTTCTGTCCTCCAGCATGCTTAAATCTGCTTCCCAAACCCACAAAGCTGCACACATTATTCAGCTTTATAATCTCTCTCCATAAAATCAATCTTATCACATTAGTCCAAGTCTGAACATTTCAGTCTGTTGTTCTCTTAGTTGAAGTTCCAGGAAACAAGCTGTGTTCCTCACATGCTTACCAACAAAAACCTCAGAATAACCAGGACTACCTTTCTGGCAAACTGGGAGAAGGTGATATGTGCCACAAGCAGAAGCAAACTTCTTAGCTGTGGTTAGGCACATCCAGAACTATGTCATCCGCTTGCACACACTGACTCCAGAACACAAATCTATTTCCCCATCAAGCTTGGATACAGATTTTCTCCTTTTCTGAAGGAAATGAGAAACACTGGGGCTTCAGACTGGAATAAGTCTGTGTCTTCCTCCTCATTGCAGAGAGGTGTGGGTGGACATTGACACAGAGATAACCTCTCTCCGATGTTTTGAAAGAACACTGCAATGAAACTTATTTCCACAAACTACATAGATTTTTGCAATTCATGTTTTCTGTTAAAGGAACAAATTAAAATTCTATTCATAGAAGCATTTACTTGGGGTTGTCGGATTTTTTAAAACCAAGACAACATTGCATGGCCTATAAATGATTTTTTTCCTGACAGTTCTTAACACATGAATCACCTACTGTACTTTAAAGCAGAAAGCATGATGGTTTCCTCCAAAGAAAATGGAGAACAGCATATGAAAAATGTGCAGCCTTGTTAAAATGTTTTTTCCCAGCAGGGCAATTGAACAGTTCTGAGAAGTCCTACAAGGAAGGCAAATGTTTTATTCTCTTTTTGCCTTTGCTTCAGAAATAGCATTTGTGTCAGTCATGAAGGGATGGAGGAGAACTGTTCAGAAGTAGAAAAATAAGCAGATTTAGTCTGCTCTAATTCAAACTGTAGTAGAGGAAAATCAGAGCTAACATATAGAGATACAAGAATTATGAATATGAATGAGAGAATTTTATATATAATTACTTTCTTGAGAAGCATAATTAATTATATATTGGGAGGGAGATTCTTGCTTCCTAAACATTCCTGAGAAGTAGAGTACCAGGCACCTTGATACACAGTCACAGGAATTTCTGTATTATAAGCAGCTCAGTTGCTTCACAGAGATGCTATCCTCTCCTCTCAATCTTGCAAAGGCATTAAGAGTGGGCATGGAATAATTTCCACCTCTCTTCATCTCACGGGAGGAGATAGCACATGTCAGTGTAGTGGCTGCAGTGCTGTATCGATGTATTTTAGTGCTCAGGGCAGGATGTTAATTTACCTTCTTCCCACGGCTCCTCTGCCACCAGGCAGATCCTCTGTCCAGTATTGCTCTTGTTTAAATCTCTGATGTTCCCACACACAAACCAAAGGAACTTTTTATACTGACCTGAATATAACTCTTCTTCCTGAAAGATATCATTAAGTTGTTCTTAAGGGGGGAATTCAAGCTGCAGTTTCTCAGCTATGGGAGGAAAATTGTAACTTTCTAGAAGGCTGGCAGATAGAATTTTTAAGGTAGGTGTCTGTGAAAAAAGTCATGATCATCTATTTGGAACAGAAAACATCATTTTACGTTGAGTTGACTTTATATTATAGTGGACACAGTCTTGCCACTGCCCAATAATGGAAAATTATCTCCATAAGCCATTCATTAAACAACAACACAGGGCCAGATACTTCAGCAGAACATAAATAATTCTCATCATTCGTGTGAAGATAAAACAGTCTGAAATGTGTGATAAATTGGACAATGCAGTAATAAAAAATAGACCACGTATTACATGTATAAGGGGGAAATGACAATTGTCAGAGTTGCCAAATAGTCTTGTGCTCTGTCAAAACCAGTCTGCTGAAAAAACCAACATGAGTGGAAGGAACCTCTTCAACTGGTATACTCAGACCTTTGAGGAACCTCTTGGAGGTTTATTTCATAAACTGATTAAGTTATTTCTTAAAATTCATTCTAATTTCAGTTCTGCTCTTCTTGTTACTACTGAATGATCATACAGCGTCATTCTTCAGAACCTAGATACTTTCTTTTCTATTCAGATTAAATGTATTTGCACTCCCTGAAATCTATCCTGCATTTGTTCCAATATTCTCTTTCAGTTTAATTTCTGTTTTTCTCATTCTTCCTTTTCAACACTATGACCTGCCCACTCAAACTCTGCTTTGATAAGCCAAATATAGAACAAGGATATTTTCTGGGGTGGTCTGAAGTCTTGCATCCCACATGTGTACCAAGGCTGAGTTATGACTCTTTCCTGGAAAGAGACCACAATCACGGACAAGTTTCCAGAGCCTTGGTCAATAACATTGATAATTCCTTCTCTCTGGTAGAAACATGTTGTTCAATATATCACAGCATTTTGTTTGTTGTTTTGAAATTCTTTACTGAAGCCAAGATAAGGGAAATTTATGGTGTCTCTTATTTTAGCAAAACTCAGAACTCTAATCAGAGAAAATGTTTGGGTTACTGGTTGTTCTTAGGAAGTGTGTGTTGCCTTTTCTCAATTTCTCAAACACAGTTCATGGTTAAGGGTTTCCTTCTTCGAATTACATTGTAAAGTCTTTCATGCAAGCAACTCAGTCTAAATAATCGAATTCTGTTTTATCCTTTCTACAAGTTGCATTTAACTTCTGTCCTCTCTGCCTTTCTTCCCCCACCATTTGGCTATAAATCTCAGTAATACACTCATGTTTAAAGCTATTAGAATATCAGAATTCTGGAATTAAATAGATCTCACTCTTCCCCTATACCTACTTTCTCCCTTGGATGATGAGTCTTGAAATCAGCTTCCACATCAGTTCTGGCAATTTTTTACTCAAGATATTAATTGAGGGGAACTTCAGATCTGGCCATTTGCAAGATAATACCTAAGTTCCTACTTAGAATTTCTGCAAAAAGGTAAACAAATGTTTCTTATGTTAGGGAGCAGAAAGATCAAGGCTGTTGCACAGGGGAAGATGAGCTGGGAGCTGCAGATGATCATGGCAGAGGCTTGCTGCAAGGCCCAGATATCTGAGCCCACCAGGATATTGATAACAGCTGTTTTGTTGGCAATCCAAGACAGTCCGGTCCAACATGTATCTAAGGGGTCCAGAGAGGCAAGAGACAGGCTGGAGGCAAGACCAGAGACAAGCCACCAAGATAACAGACAGGACTAGGGATGCATACAGTATAGTTTAGGAAAGGCATGAAAACAGCCCCAGCTTAAGCAGAGCTCCTGGAGAAAAGACAGAGGACAGGAGTGGAGGCCCCAGTGGGAGGTCAGAGAGGACCTTAGGGCCTGCTGTGCTCTACCCTACTCCCAATCACTGCATAGATTTGACAAGAAAAGCAGACCTAGAAAGGGAAATGATGAACTATATGAATTTAAGAAAGAACCTAGAAATAGCATATTCAAATGAATAATCCCTTGATGCTGACCCCTTCATAGCCACCCACTTCTTCAGGCATCCAACCAACAACTTCACTATTTTTATTAATCTTACTGCATTTTAGGACTCTCACTATGGAAATATCATGACAATAATTTGTAAAATTATGTTGTCAAACCTACAGTCATGGACTGGAGTTTATTGTTTTCATTAGGATATGACTCCCCTTCCACTGAAAATAAAGCAAAGCAGTGATTTGCCAAAGATTTCCATCATCTTTGCACCATTTTGAGTTTCCATTATGCCTAGATACAACCTGTAAAGAAGGTTACTTGTCTCACTATATTAACAATGATGTCCTGGTAGAGACCTTCTACTACGTAACAATTTGTCTAGATTTAAAGAAAGTCTTAAACCATCAAAATCAGTAACAATTTCTAACATTCACCTCAGTCTTCTGCCTCTATCTCTTTTTAAAACTTGCAGGCACATTTGGTGTAATTTCTAGATTCCCAGTAGTTGTAGAGGCTGGATTTGCTTTTTACTGACAAGAGAACCATACCAAAGGTAGTACAAGATGAAAATATTGCTACAATGTTGCAGAAGATAGATGAGGCCGTAATGACAGGTAATGCAGATGTGGATTTTGAAGGATTCTGGGATTTCTGGTGGAAGAGCATGGTCTGAAGCAGGAAGAAGGTGTTTAACCCCTAGCCAGGGAATACCAATGACAGCTGTTTGAAAGAGAGTGGGGCAGAGAAACAGGAAATAAATGAACTTCTATCAGGTAATTTGCCATGGTTTAGGAATGGTAGTCCCTAGTTTAGTGGTCCTGCTGGGACTCTCCAAACCACACTGTCGCTCACTCCCCTGTGGTGGGCTGGAGAGGAGAATTGGAGGCACCAAAGGAAGGGCATTGAGATAAGACCAATTTACCAGAAACGGCAATGAGCTAATAAACAAACAGTAACAATAATAATATTAATAACAAAAGTGTACAATAGAGATGGTGATTCTCATGCAAAAATGCTCACTGTGAAGCCTGACCCACAGCTCCCCCACAGCCTGACATAGAATAATAGCTCAGAACCGGTGCTGCCCAACCTCTCCCTCCGGCTCAGAAGCAGGGCCACACAACCACTCCCTCTGCCACCCTTACTGGACTGGACTGGAAGGAACCCCTTCTCCTTGGAAGGACTCCTTCTCCCTGCCCCTCTCTCTGCCCTCAGCAATGACATGAGGTGGTATAGAATAATCTCCACATCCTGGGCATGGCTCCTCCTGGTCACTGCAAAAATTAACACTGGCCTGGCTGGAACCAGAACATAACTACATCTCAAAAAAAAAATATCTTTCCCCCTTATTTCTTTGTACAGTTACATTGATGGTGGATGGTGGATTGATTGATGGGTGGATGATTCTGGATGGAGCCTCCAAATCTGTCTGTGAGTTTTTTTCTGTTTCATATTCCTTTTTCTTATTTTCTGTTGACTGCATTGACACAAGTCAATTACTGGTATTGCTATTAACTTTCATCACTGAAGTATTTTACATGAGGAAGTACAAAATCTGGTCCCACAAACCTAAAGCACAACTGCAGTCATAGTGCTTTACAATTAAGACAAGGTTGATTGGGGAGCAGTTTTCTCTCATCTTGCAGATGGCACAGTCTACATTTTGTAGCTGGCTACAGCGTCTGTCAAGAGAAAGCAGATGGGGATGTCATGATATTTTCGTAGTGAGGATCCTAAAACACTGTAAGACTAATAAAAACAAACAAAAACCTCCCTAATGATATACAGTCTGCTAATACTTCCACTGCTGTGAGAGACAGCTTTAATTAAATATATTCACAGCTAACTAACTGCTGATTGGAAGGAGTACTGAGACTGAAAGGTTGCCAGTGAAAGATAAAGAGTGACAGCCAACAGTCACATTCAAAAAAAGAAACTGAAAAAACAACCCTGCTTTTTGGGCAGTGCCTGGGAAAAGAGTCAGTTTCTCACAGGTGATCTGCAAAGTTATGCCCATTTCTGAAACTTAAAGCATAAAATGTGAGTGAAAAATAAATAAACACCACCAGCAGCACCCAAGGATGCCAGATTTCAGAAGGCAGATGCTTCAGCTGTAGGGTAGAAAAGGTTCCCAAGACAATTTTGCCCCACTTTGAAATGTCACCTCTCACTCACTCTATCTTTATTTAGCTTTCTCTTGAGATCTGCCAAGCCCAGTAGCATTTCCTCCAGAAGAATTTTTTTATAAGCCAAGGAGCTATTCCCGAAGGGAATGAGGCTTTATTAAGGAACAAAAAGGGCATCTGGTTCAAATCAAATAGTGGATAAGAGAGCAGGAATATTTTGTCTTTACTGATACAAGACTTCTGCAGCTTCCAGTGAACAGAATGGGGCACAGAATGCCAATTCAATTAAACAGCACTGTTTCCTCTGACTCCAGCAGAGAAGTTTGCTGTTGCAAGGCAGGGTCTCCTAGGACCTGCTAGTTACTTCCTATGTGACCTTGGGCAAGATTCTTCATATTCTTATGCCACAGTTAGCTGGCAAGAGTGTTGAAGTCTTAATTAACATGAGAGAGACATGAAGGGGACTGTGGGAAAAGCACAATTTTGTCATTATTACATTCCCATTTGGACTGGTTGACACATCTCTTGCTCCTATTGATCAGATTCCAAAAATACCTATCTTAAAAAAAATAAAGTGGGTTCTTTATAAAGTAGAGTTCTGCTACAGATAATTGAGTCAAGTTTAGGAGCTTGCTGAAAGAAACAGTCAGGACTCCCTGAAAGAAGCAAGCAGGACTCCCACCTCTTCTTTGCCTCAATGCTGCCTTGTGCTCATGCTTTCCTGAGGGCTCCATGAGCTGGTAGTGCTCCTTAAAGACAGGAAAAAATGCTTCTCACCACATGAAAACATGGATTCAGAGAGCAGATCAGTCTCAGATCTTGAGACGGGGTACAGCAGGAACACAATTCCAGGGAGTTTGTGTGGGGTGGAACAGGGAATGGCAGCTCCACCCTGGTAGCTGTGGGCTCCCCATGTCTCATCTAAGCATTATTCATGAAACCTCCCTCTGTCCAAGAAGACATCCCCACAAATGATTCATTTTTTTGGATAAGGAGCCCAAGACCAGTAAATGTGACTCTTTTCAAGAAGCAAGGGCGAACCATCACATAGTAAGAGACCTTAAAAGTCAAAAACACTCAAGCTCACCTATGCCTGCTTGGCACCCCATGGTCCTGAAAGCCAATTCTCCTGCTTTCCTTTGTTTACCTCTCTCAGAGCTCTTTCCAGAGAGATAGAGAGCTGATAAGTGAGTCTGGAGCTGTTGCACAGGAAAGTATAAGAGTAAATTTAAAGTCTCCAATAAATATTTAGACTATTTCATCATAATCATACTACAGCACTGAGAAAGCTTGCATGTAAACTACAGCAGATGAAGGGCAAAAGAGAAGGGAGGAATGCAGTGACGTGTTTCAGTGGGAAAAAAGTTCACATTTTCAACTCTCCGTGTTTCCTCTCAGTGACAACTGCTAAGGGAAATATAAAGTGGAGAAAAAAATTGCTTTCTCTTTCAAGACAGAATTTCACCTAGCTCGTTTTCTTCACTGATCTTTCTCCCATTTTTTCAATACTGTTCAATTATTTTGCAACAAAAGAGAGGGGACAAAGTAAAGGGAAGAAAAATTTCCATTTCACTGCAAAAAATAAAGTCATCCATCTTCTGGTCATTAAGCCTTTGTTTGGCCTGGTGGAAGAACATGATTTCAAAAGATAGATTTATTTTTTTATTTAATTAAAGTTATTTCAGTGAAAGCTGGATGTTATTGATATTGCAAAATCAGTACTATTGCCTCTAGTAGAAGGGCCTAGAATGAAAAATTTTGTCACCAGTTGTTTTGGTCCAAGGCATATTTGTACTCTGCTTTAATGTTTGTAAAGTAAAAATTTACCAGTAAAGGAGAAAAAAATCTTCTTTCTGCTTACTTGTTCCATGAAATTCAAACTAGCTCCTACAACTACTGATGAATCAGATTAATATACCTACGGTGCACAGGCATACTAACACATGATTCCCTTTGTTTGCCTCTAAATTAAGAGTTATGATTAGTTATCTTGTGGTAGTTAAAAATCAGAAACTGTTCTTATGATCTTCCTTGCTTTTAGAATAAGACTGGTGAGAACCAAACTATATTTGCTTGAAATTCTTTTTTTTTTGTTCTGCCTTTTCCCACCCTCTTTTAAAGTTGGAACTTGTTGTATTTGTTATATAATAATTCCATTATCTTCCATTTCTACCACCCTTAGTCCTTATTTTTAAGGTTCAGCCACTAAGGACTGTAAAGAAAAAATCCCACAAAGCTCTCACTCCAGAACAGACACATTGAGTTGATCAGCTGAAAAGGCCTGCCAGGCAACATTGCAAAGACCATTCTATGCTTCACCTTAAAATAGGAGAATGAGGAGGTGCTACCAAAACATTGATTAGCATGCATTCACATTAATTGGGGTAACAGAAAGCATGTGCCCTTCAGAGATCTGGCTTATTATTTTCAAACTTGTGTTTGAAATAAATTTTGGTTAACCTGAGAGGATAAATCAAAGCATTTAGCATACCACTAAATCCATCATGGACCTTTTGCAAAGGAGAAGCTAACAAATATATCCCAAGCTAGTACTTTGGAAATTTAGCAGAGAGAGACAGGGCAGATGCTTTCTGACCCACATTCATAATGGTGTTGCTTCAGTAACAAATGCAGTGTGTTATCCCATTATTTGTGCAGTGGCTCAGGTCCATTGGAAGATGACCAGTTGCCCTTCAGTGAAACATAAGGATGTTTTTGGTGTGTTTTCTTTCCATGCTGTGCATCCACCCCAACCAAGATGGTCCTCCACCACTTTTCAGCTGCTGTAAAGTCCTTGCTCTGAACTGAGGAAAACCAGAAGCAAAGCTAAGCAGTGTAGTCCTTGCCCAGGAAAAGCAAGACTACTGTTTACATAGGAATTAGCAGAGGTCTTTCTCATAGGAAAAGGGAGTAGGCTGTTGATTTTTTCTGCAGCAGATTCTCAGCAGAAATAAATCAAACAAACATAAAATCAACATTGAGCCTATTAGGATGCAGTTTGCAGTACAGGATGAGCAAATTTTCTAAAGGATGTGCAAATTGTTTGTTAAATTTTAATCCTTTAGGTTAGGAGACTCACTGGACTATGATGATTGTGAGATTAGCAAGGTTACAGTCTCAAGGATAAAACAGGACAAAGACTGTGTGCTTGCACAATGATAAAACCTATGCTACCCTGGTAAATTACTCTTTGTGCTCTGGCTTAATAAGTAAAAGCAGGAACAACAGAGCCGCACTGACCAGATCAGTGCTTCCAGCTTCATTGTCCCTCCATCAATGAGGTAGCCCATTGACTCATTAGCCTCATACATTAGGAAGTGAATTTACCTCTAATATACTTGTTTATATTAGAGTGTCAAACAATTTATGAACAGCTCCATCCTCAGTGCAGGAGGGACAGGACAACTCGAGACAGTAACTTATTTAACTGTCCCAAGCTTTCCCATACTGCATCCTGGGGGTCCCCATCATAAGAAGGACTTGGACCTGTTTGAGCAAGTCCAGAGGAGGCCTCAAAGATGCTCAGAGGCCCAGAGCACCTCTCCTGTGCAGACAGGCTGAGAGCTGGGGTTGTTCAGCCTGAAGAGCTATGGAGAAGAGAAGGTTCCAGGGACACATTCTAGGATCCTTTCAGTATAGACAGGGTCCTACAAGAAATCTGGAGAGGGACATTTTACAAGGGTGTGTAGCAACAGGACAAAAGGGAATGGCTTTAATCTGAAAGAGGTTAGGTTTATATTTGATATTAGGAAGAAACTCTTCACTGTGAGCATGGTAAAGCACTGGCACATGTCGGTCAGAGAAACTGTGGATGCCCCATCCTTGGAACTGTTCAAGGCCAGGTTGGTCAGGGCTCTGAGCAACCTGACCTAGTGGAAGGTGTCCCTACCCATGGCAGGGGGTTAGAACAAGATGATCTTTACAGTTCCTTCCAGCCCAAACTATTTTATCATACTTACTCACTCATTCCCTTTAGGATCCATGTGATTTTCTGTAGGTCCATGGACAGCCAAGAGAACACAACCAGAGGAAGGTTTCAGACACTTGAATTTCATGAATACATTTGCTGTAAATAAAACAATTCACAGGATTGAAGAACTAAATGCATTTAGCTCACCCATGGCTTTATATAAAATGTGGGAAGCTTTACAGTGTTATAGACTGTGATTTTGTTTATAAGCCGACTGAGATGTTGTTGCCATCAAAAAGGTTTCTTCCTTTTTAAACAGGCAGATTTTGGAAAAAAAATGTTTACCATTCAGGACAGGTAAATTTTCCTTTTTATTTTAAAAAACCTATTAATAATTCATATTCATGGACTGAGTATTAATTTTTTTGTATCAAACTTCAAAAACAGGGTAAATTTAACAGATGCTCTAATAAACATCTGTAACTCTTGTTAAAATAATAAAAATAAAATTAGAAGGTCAGCCTAAATGTCACCTTCTGTTTGCCTTATCCATAGAGATAGGATTTATTTAGAGAAGCAATTCATATTACAGTGTTCTAAATGCCTAATCCCAAAGCTACCAAGAGTGTCTCCTAGCTTTCTTACAGCATCTCTGGTTCATCTTATGCATTAGAAGGAACTCTGTTACCTTTAATATTTAAAAATAAATGCATCAATACTTCCTTAAAAAAAACTGAGGAGGACATACTACAGTGAAAAATAAGCAGTTATATTGTGCTCTGCTCAAACATATTGTGTCTAATGAAAAAACCACAATGTGCAAAAAGAAGAGCTTGGGTAAGGCTATATATACACAAGTGATTTTTTTTTTTTTCTGACAGCATAACTGATTATTGCTTGATAGTCATAAAACTGAGGCAATTTACTTCTCAGTTGAAGATGTCCCACACTGGTTATCACCACCCTTCAGCAGGCAGGTAGAAACCACAACAGGACCAATCTTTTTTAATCATACAATTTCAAGAATGTTGGCACAAAATTAAGAGGCAAGGATTCCTGTGATCTCAGCATCACACCTTCATTGTACTCCTCCACTGGTTGTATAGAAAACAACTCAGTTTAGCTGTAAGAAGCAGAATCATCACAGTAATTCAGAGCTTGACATGAGATGATTTCTCCAGTGGAGAATCTGAATACAGCCTTAGAAACAAAAGAAGCTGTGTTAGTTCAGAACTCTTATCTAAATAACACTGGATGTTTTGAGAATTCAGACACACAGAATAGGTGTAGAAAAATGAATCTTTGTATAGGACAGTCACAACCCCCTAGATGTCAACAAGTCTTTTTATTTTTACTTTCATTATTTTTATTATTTTAATTCTTCCAGCCAGACCATGGTGTTAATGACTGATGTATATGGTTTTAAAAATACCTTTGCATATGAAGTATTTTAAAATATTTCTGATTACACCAATGGGATAGTATAAAAGGGGGAAAAGTTCTATATTTATGCTTACTTAAGTTGTCAGCTTAACAGGGAAGAAGGAAGTATATTACCATAGGGATCCTGAGCTAATCAGGGGTTTGTAAGCATTATTGCTGTATAAATAATTTCTGAATCTCTTTGAAATTCTGGAATTGCTGACTATTAGTTATTTTGCATAGTAAAAGTCTTAGAAGGCCAAACTAACCAAACTCATTTATTTTCATGTCATTAATAAATAGAAGAACACAACCACGGATCCATTACTGACCCCGGCACAGTTCAGTGCCTCAGCATTCCTATTGCAGGTCACAACTGTTCAAAGACCTCCCATTTCTGTCACAGTACATAAATCAAAATACTTCTAGCAGTTTCATGTTTCCTTTTGAAGAGAGCTTGTAAAAAAGAAAGGCAGTTCCAAAACCATCTTCTGTCCCCAGTACAGAGTACGTGCTTGGGAAACACCTTCAGAATTCATTTTGAGCAGTCTTTTTAAATGCATGCTGCCAGCAAAAGCTAGTACCCTGATGGTAGCAAAATTGTCAGAGTGAAGCATTCTGAGATAATGACTTAAGTAAATGCTTCAGTTTCAACACAGAAAAGGACTTTAATAACTATTCATATCAAATAGTGATGCATAAATCAGGATATATAGTGTGAAGGTCTTGTAAGTTTTAGAAATACACAACGTAAAATACCATATCTCTCTTTCTCAGTTAGGATAACAGTGAAATAACCAGAGAAAGCAGAAATAAGGGTAGTTATAATATTAAGTAAGTAAAGCAAAGAACAGTTCTTGCTCAACTTCACTTATTTCATTGTAACCTGCATTTCAAACCTTCCCAAGTGCTATATATTGAGTGCACAGGTTAAAGTCCAGAATTGGAGTAAGAATTAGAGCTGTCTTTTAAGGCTTGATAGTGGTATGCTCCCCCATTTTCTGCCATCTGTGTTTAATGGGCAGTATTTTCTTTATCTATAAAATCAAATAATAAAAAATTATCCCCCTGTCTTAGAATGTAAGCATTAGCATCAATGCTAGAGTTTACTTTACAGAAAAAAAGAAATAGAGATTAAAGTCAAAAGTGACAAGAAGTACAAATCTAAGCTATAGGGTAATGTGGCACACTTATTTCATGTCCTTCACAAGTGCATCCCTTTTCTCACTATGAAGAAAAGCCAACACAAAGTATCCTCAGAGTGTATTTCAGCATTTATATATGGCTTTTATACAGCTGCCCACTTCTGGCATGGTAAGCTGGGTAGCCTGTCCAGCTGCAGCTCAGTTCTGTGGGTTTTAGGTGATAAATTACCATCCACTGGTACTATTTCAACCCAGTGTGAACAACTTTGGCCAGAACCTCTGCTCCTGTCTGCCCATAAATGCATCCTAAATCATTATCAGATTGTCAACTCTTAATGTGCAATCTGGTGCCTGACCTAAGCAGACAGCATATAATTTGTCTGCATAATATTTTGAGCCCATCTGTGTGACCAATAACATGAACTTTTCAGATTTGTCCAGTCTTTTCTGGGCTGTTTCATAAAAAAGATAGAAGTAGATAGAAGTAGAATTTATGATATACGGACTGCCTTTGATGTCTTTGTTAGGGTATCAGATTTGGAAAAACTAAATGTTAAAAGGTTTTTATCCACCTATCTGTCAAATATATAAATAATTTTTAACTTGGAATATAAAATATAAATATGTATTTATATATATAAGTTAAAAATATTTTAGAGGGACTAAAACTATTTATAAGTATAATAACAGAATGTGATCCTATCCAGTGTCCAGGCAGTCACTTATCCTTTTAAACGTTTTATTCTGAAAACTTCTTTTAATGGATAGCTTCCTAAACATATCAGAAAGAATAAATCCAACGTATATCATGTAAGTAATTTCAGCTTCCTTGGAGACATGGTATTGGCACTGAACCATGAAATAATGAAAAAGATCATATAAAAATAATGATTAATCATCGATTTATATTTTTTTATTATTGATCAAAGTCATTCTTTGTTGCAACCTAGAACACCATGGGTTTTGAGAGATTCACAACAAAAGTTTTGATTCATTAGGTTTTCATAAACTCTGCTGGACACAACCTAGTGAAACAATCTTTTTTAACTATTCAAATGTGCAAATGAAAGGATAGTTGTTGATACAGTTCCAGTTTAAATAAGATGGATCCAAACCAAATATCTGAGATCTAAAACAAAATAGGAACTAAGTAGTACAGCTTAATTCATGGAAGTATTTAGCCTGCAAAGATCCATGCTCTCCCTCAAATCTGTAGAGAATTCTAATTTCACCTCCTGAGCATACTTTAGATCACTCTTTGTGGGACCAGAACTCCCAGAACCACAGACATTATTTCTAGCAGAAACTTGGAAGCACTGGTTCCTTAGTTCTAGCTGTAATGATTTAACCTTTTTGCATGGAGGATTCTTGGTTCAGTCTCTGGGATGTCAGTGCCTATGATTGCAATCAGTGTCATGTAAAATGAAGTTAGGGCCAAAGGGAAGAGTCCTGTAGTGGGTGTTTAATTAACTCAGAGAAGACAAGTTTAAGAAGGGCCCAAGTGTCAAGCAGCTAACCTCACAAAGCATGTCTGCTTATCCATTTTTGTTTTGACGGTGATTTATGGCTGTGATTCCTGCATAGCAAGTAACAGCAGTACTGTCTCAGGCCACATGTTATGAGACATAAAGAAAACATGCCTGTCCAATAGTTGTATTCCACTATGTTCCATCACAGATGTGAATTCTATAGCAAAATAAAACACAGATTTAAGACACACATACTTAATTACATCACCTCCTCACCTCCTTTCAGCCAACTTCTCTTGTTTCTACTCTGACACTCTTCTCTGCTGCTTTAAAATATGGGAGATACTCAGCACTCAGAACAGACAAGAGTCAAACACAGCATAAGTGGTATCTCTTTCATCCTTGAATTCCTCGCACACTTGTAGTTGAGAAACTCACTCTCTGTGCCACAGTAAAAAAAAGTGATGCCCAGATTGCATCAAACAGAGGAGGCCAGGCCCTCAAGTCTAAAAGGCCCTAGAGGGGACTTGAGAATTTTAGTGAATTGTGAAGGTTCTGATAGGCCTCAAACAGAGCAGGTTTCCCACTGTGGTATGTGCCATTTGCATGGCAAACATCTCTCTGCTGGAAAGAACCCACAGTGTTAAAGCAATCTGTGGCAGACAAACTGTTCACATCTGCCTTTCTTCCTCTGCAGCTCCAAGAGGGTAGAGTGGGGGAAAGAGCAGGGATTTTCAAAGCAATTATAAGCATTTTGGTCAGCAGTTGTAAGTTTTTCTCTTTATTATGAGTTTTAAATTGATAGAATTTATGTTGGGTACTGTGTGGGATGTGCAGGGTTCAGCCCTTTTCACAGTGTAAAAATTGAGATTCCAAACAAACATACATTAAGGTTTTGCATTTAAAAATAAGTAGGAATGTGCTTGACTGATCTCATATAGTCTCTTGCTCATATGGAACATAGAGCCTTTGCTCAGCAATTACAGTGTGGAGGCACAAGTGATACTGGAAAGAGTTATAAATTTTGTGATGTTTACTTTTGTTCCATCACTACTGTGGAGGAGCTTGCAATAAACTGTATTTGGTTTTCTCAGTTAGTTAAGCTGCCAGAAAAATGCAGTGGGATCAAAGTCTTTCAGCACCTTGCTTAAATATGACTTAATGACTGAGGAATGATACCAGACTATTCAGCAGACTACTGGGAACAGAGGGTACATTCTTATTTAAATGGATTTCTACTATCTTATCTAAGTTTTCTCGAGAGCCTTTTTCTGCTTTCCCTATATACAAATACACTCATCCAGGCAAGTAATTTCTACAATGTTTACCCATACACAGGCAGGTTAGAAATCACTAGAATCATTTGCGTGCTTTATACACATGGTACAAAAATTAATATCACACATGGGATGTGTTACGCATTGTCAAAGAGCTCCATAAGATCTCTTCCTAAAACCATTAACATTCTGTCAAAAAATTATAAAAATAAGGAAACTGTCATGGCTGTCTATGGATCAAGAACTCACCTGAGGATGAGACAGTATAACCTGGAAAGATACCATTAGTGTGTAATACTTGCCTGAATGTGCAAGAACTCTATATATTTATCCATTAATATGATGAGGTCCTGATTTGACTTCCTTACAAAATTCTTTAGTTATGAAATATAATGATGACTGGACTATTATACACTTCCCTGCCCTTTGCAGAAGGATCACTGCATTACCCTGCCATATCAAGGGCACAGTTTAAGAGGTAAGTCGGAGGAAAACACAGCAGGTGCAGAGGACAGCAAAACAAATGGAGTAGGACTGAAGAAAGCTGTCCTTGTCCAGAGAAATGAAGCAATTATCTTCAGCACTCTGCAGACAGACAAAGCACTGTTAGAGTGTTGGTAAAGCTCATTTCCAGCTCCCTGGAGATCAACATTCATTGCTCAGCAGAGACATTCCTATTGAAACTGGTTTGTTTGTAAAAGTAACACTTTTGCCACTGGAAACAGTAGAAAGAGTTAGGTAGCTAAACTACACTCAACATAATAGAAAACAGATGTCTTCTATTACAAGACCAGCTGTAAGATCAGGGGACATCACCTACAATCAACATTGCCAACTTCATGTAGTGTCATTTATTGTCTTTAAATTGAATAATTCATAATTCACCCAGCTATCTCTATTGCACTTAGCTGTCTTAAAATTATAATTTGGTAAATATTACTTTTTATAATAATAATTCACCTTGGAACTGTTTGCATGTCCATATAATGGAGCTAAAATAACAACAATGAAGGCAAATACCAAGCAATGTTGTTCTGTTTTATTCTTATTGCTGGACTCCCTGAATGCAAGAGAGAGATTCTGTGAATGCCTTCCAGGTGTCTAAGCTCCACAATCTCAACCACTTTCAAGAACACAGTTGTTAGTTTGTTTTCCTCTAGTCCATTGCCCTCACACTCCAATATTTTATGAGAAGAGTAATCCATAGATATCTTCACAAACCAGAAAGTTGGAAGAAAGCTATGGCTCCATTTCTTTTATTGAGCATTCATTACCAACCAGTAATCCCTCAGAGTCTCCAGTTTAGCTGTGTTAAAGGGAAAAAGAAGTTCACCCTTCCCTTTAGCTCCTCTTTACCTTAAGTTTACTTCCACTCAGGCTCTGTCCTAAGTGCAGTCACCCTGGCAGCTGTTAGTCTCTGAAGAGGTGACAGCTCTGAGGGTGAGGAGGGGCTTCACACAAAACCTCAGCCACCAGAAGCACATCCAGCAATGGAGGTGTGGCTGCTGGAGGAGGAACCAGGGAACTTTGCCATATCTTGTCCTTTGTCATGCACAGACAGTTTCTTGTATCATTTTTCATAGAATATCACCCAACCAAGGAGAATAAGAGTCTACATATCCCAAATAGTAAAATCAGCCCCCAAAAGAGGAACTCTGACCTTCAGGAGGATATGCTATAACCTGAACTTCAGAGCTAAATCTAGCATACAGAAATTCAGTAGCTCTCCCATTTTTCTTGGTAATTCAAGCTTTCTAATAAGTAAATATTTAAATCTAAGAGCCTTCCTTGGGATGCCTTTCAGGATGGGGAACTGTTGAGATAAATGAGACAAATAAAACTAATTCTGTCTCTTTTGTCACATATTGGAAAAGTCTAGGTTTGCACCAGGGACTAATTTCATAGTAGTTAACATATGACCATGCCAAAAGTGTTTTCAAACTCTGCCAAGAAATTTCAGAAAATACTGACATTCAATTCTTTCTATCTTATTTATCAAGAGATCTGTTTCTAACTTGCTTATCTGTATAAAATGTTCTTTTCCTGGTTTAAGGTTTATAAAAATATTTTGATTTTTACCTTTGGATGACAACTCAGCTAGCAGAAGATTGCCAAACTCAAGAAGTAAAATATATCTATGAGTTAGTTCCAAAGAATGTTGGGGGGGAGGGGTAGTAATTAAAAAGGGCATATTTTTACATTTAAACATCTAAGGTACTTTGAACATATTTTTGATATTTAATCTATAAACATGAGGTACAGTCACTTTTTTTTTTCTTTTTATAAGGGAAAGATAAATTAGAACTGGGACTCTCATATTGAGCAAAATTATATTTGTTTAATCGAATTCAACAGCTGACAAAAAAGGTAGTAGCAAATTCCATGTAGACTTTCCATGGCCAACCACTTCTACCATCACAGATCATTTGAGCCTTAATATATTTACCCTCACATAGTTATCCCTTTGAGGCAGGGCAGTGATTACATCTGAGTTTCCCAATGTCTCACAACAAGTCTAGGAACAGAACTCTGGCATTGTTTTCTCTGTCATAATAATTTTTTTGCGAGAATAGTTTTTCACATTAGACAGCTATTTTGTTTGCAGCCCCACAGGACTGATTGAGCCAGACCTTGTTTACAGTTTATTCATCAGAACTTTTGAAAACAAGACACCAAGGTTCCCACACATCTAAAGCAGTACAACACTCACAACTACATCCCAGGAATCTTGCCCTCCACACATACATTTTATCTTCAAATCAAGCATCCTGCTTGCCATGAGAGGTAATGGAAATCATCCAAAGCAAGATACTAACTACTACTAACATGCCTGTTCAAGGGTATCACTGAATACATGAGTTGATTTCCAGCTGAAGAACCTGTTCATATTACTATGTATAGAAAGAATGGAGAGAATTGAGGATATTTAGGGAGATGAGTGGATATCTAAGAGATATTGGCTTCGGTCCTACATCCTGTACTAGCGTAGCAAGGCATGCTGTCTGCTTGGTATTTCAATTGTCTCTCCCAAAACAACAGGAATTGTGAAACTTGTCTGGCATTGTGAAGTTCTTTGGAAGCTGAAATTAAAAAATGTCATACAAAGAAGACCAATGTTTTCAGTTAGGAAGCATTTCCAAGAAATAAATGCACTGACTTTGTAGATGGGAAATACATATATTAAATCAAACAATGCACTTACACAGTCCTGGATTTCCTCACAGCTCAGACAATTTGTCTAATCTCCAGATGAACAGCTTTACTCATGGTATGATTATTTAAATTGAATTCTGGAAGTTGGAAAAAAGAGCTTCATTGAAACTATTATTTCAGGAAAGATACTGGTTTCAGAAAATAAGTAATTTTGGCTCCCTGTCTTTTTACTCTTTCAATACCTTTACACTCAAAATGAGCAAAGAAATCCCAACAAACTTTACCCCATTCTATAGCAAGATCAAGAGAATAATTTCTAATGGTGGCAAGGGAAAATGGCTATTCTGAAAAGGCCACTCAGGCAGATATCAAGGTTTAAGTGAAAAAAAAAAATAAAACAAACAAACAAAAAAAAAACAACAACAACAAAAAAAAAAACAACACAAACAATAACACTAAAATCAGTCAAAGACACTTGGTAGGGTTTTTTTCTATCCTGATGCAGTTTTTAACAACCATTTTTCTGAGAATATTTAAATAGAGTATTTAGAGCTGTACTTCAAAAGCAAAAGCCAAAATAAAGTTTCAATGAAAGAAGTTGATTTCAAAAGCAAGCTATCAAATTTATCAGTAAGAGAACTTCCAAATCACACCTACACACCTTGAAATCCTTTCATGTCCACTTCAAAAACTTAAACACACACAAGAACCAAAGCAGGGATAGCCCCAAACTGCTGCTCAGATTTCAAAACATGTATGTGTTCAGAAGAGATGTGCAGGGAATGTGTCCCCAGCTTCTGCTGAACCAGAGCATTCCATGACTGTCTGTGTGCTTTCCCCTCAGAAACATCTACACAATGCAGAAAAGTAGGGAACTATTTGCCTTGCTGATACACAGTTAGTTCATGTCTGCACTGTTAATATGTGTTTTCTTCAGCTCAGAGAGACTAACATCTTAAGTCACATGTTTTGCCCTCTGAAGAAGAGAGTTAAGACTGAAGAAACAATGTGCTTCCATCAAAACTTTCAGTTTGCATCAAAACTTGAGTATGCATTCTCTTACCTAAATCACCAAGCACATCATCAAATCAAGAAGAAAAGCAGACCAGCAAAGTAAAAATGAATTAATGACTGCAACAATATTTTATGTAAAAGAAACCCAAGTCTCAGCAGAGGATTGAAGACACTCTAAAGTATTGTTTTATGCTCTGAAACCTTCCTTGTCATTGAAATAACACACCTACATAGGAAAAAAGTATTTCAGGACAGTAGAGGCAATAGTGATTTTGTTGTCCCCAAGAAATACAAAGAAATTATGAGTAACTACTTAGGAACAAGGAGTAATTAAAATAAATCCCTTGCTTTTCAAAACAGATAGGACAGTAATGAGGAAATATATCTAGATTATTCTTGACTGCAGAGCCACTTAAAGAAGAACACAACAGCAGAGTTGTTAAAGAGAAAGGAATATAGCCAGAAGAGCTAGTAAAAAAGCACAAGTTCCTAGAATTATTAAATCCTCAGGAAAACAAAGTGGAAAAGTCAATGATAGTATATTCCAATGAGCTATAAAGTCTAATATTAGACAAAAAAGTAGGACAATGTTAAAGGAAAACAACAAAAAAAAAATGTCTAAAAGAAATCTAGTTGCAGTCACTAGCAGCTCCTAGGGGGTAAAACTATTTTGTTGGAATAAAAAAATTTACAAAGAATGTTCTCATGCAAATGACAGATGAGTGGCCTACCCTTATCAAAGAACACAGTAATATCAAAAAAGATAAAGTGAAATCAAGCACAAATTGAACAAACACTTCTTGGGAATGAACTAAGAATATAAAAGTGAACCCAGAAGAAAGAGATCAAAACAATCTTACAAAGGATGCCTTTACATATGCACATCCATTGCTCTCAGCAATATTCACAAGAAAACTGTCCTGCCAATACTCCATTGTGAAGAGATAAACACAAGTCAAGTATCTCAACTTAGATATATAACCCAGTAGAGCAAATTTCTTCAAAGCAATCTAAGTACTCAGGAACCAGGGCTAAAAACACCCTCAAAACAATGTTTACCCACAGCTGATCTTACTCAAGACAGAAAAAGCACTACCAACAACAGTGCGATTCATCTGCTAGAAAAATCAATAGTGCTCATGTTTATCTTCCCACATACAAGCTGCCCAGCTCTTCTCTGCTACAAAGTGAGGTGCATGAAGTGGAATACAGAAAAAAAGAAACACTGCCCAGTTTCACCAGACATGTCTCTAGGTGGGAATTTAACTGTGCTGAACACGAATACATCTCTGTGCTTTCTGTGAAGCTTCTTTCTCAGGAGAACAGGATATAGCAGGGATCCTCCACATAACATCCTCGTTTAAGGGCTTGGTGGCTGATGGGGAATAAGTGATAGCCCAGGTCCTGGCTGGGGGACAGTGATTGACAGACTACTTTATGACAGAATGTGAAACTCGGCCTGGAAGCAGATTACAGGACTCAGACACACTACCACTAACAAAGAAAAATCTCATCTATGGCCCTAAGCTTGCCAAAACAACTGGAGATGATAGAAAAAAAAGTACCTAAATGGAGACACACATTATATCCACTGGAGAAAATTGCTACAGAGTAGGTCTTGACTTAAACCAAGTTCTTTGTCTAAAATTTGCCAAACAATAGCTCAGAAATTTTTCTGTCACACTGTTTCAGTGTGCACTTTGTCTATTATTACTAGGAATTAAAGCCTACTCTTTTGTCAAGGTCAGTGCTGGCATATGTATCTAGATACCTCAGCTCTTTCTACAGTTATTAGCCACAGGCATTCAACACTGAAGACATCCAAATTCTTCTCTCTCTTTTCTTGTAAAAAGGGCTTGTGATATAATTGATACCAATTCTAGGAAGCAGAGAAGAAAAACAAATATTTTCATTGGGATGCTTGTGAATTCACTTGCAGTAAGTGCATCATGTTACTATGAAGACGTCCATAAGGGCTTTGAGAGCAAGAAAGAGCAGTCCATTTTAGATTGATTGTTTGGGAAGAATATCTTTAACAACACTGACCTGAGATTGCCTTAAATGAGGCAGAAACGATATATCTCATATTAGGTTCTCTATGCGAACCATCAATGTCAAGCACTGCTCTACAATCAATATTCACTGCAGAGTTGAAAGGCTTAATTACATAGTAGCCTATTCTATTTTGTGTTTGAACTGAAGAAAAAACATCCATCAGAGTTGTTCTAACCACACCATTACAGACAGGGCTAATAGAAAGACAGTATCAACAAAATGTTCTTACAGATGCACATTGAGGAACAGGACAAGGCTGAGGATTTCTTTCCCTGTTAACCCAGATGACCAACAAGGAGATACCTGTGTCAACAGTGACTACCCTGCTGGCCAAGTACAGCTTATATTTACACCAGGTTTCTGCCAGAAAAAGAGGAGATTATAGCTTATATTTCCATAGGATTTATATTTCAATAGGATTTACATATCCAAGTAATATTCACAGCTCCTAAGTTGGAACTGGTCTCACAGATTCAGTTCTCACTGCAGTTAATGAAAACATCATCTGTATAATTTTACCAATGTAACCAATTATAGAATTTGATTTCCAATGCAAGATTTCATTGGGTTGTTTTTGCAGTGTTTAGTTGATAAGACTGTGGCACCCCTAGTAGTTCTGTGTATTTGAACAGACCTATTAAAAGGAAAAGGAATGGTACCACAGTAAGGAATGGTACCACAGTAAGCTCTATAATAAACAGACTGATAAAATTCTGTTTCAGTAGCAAGAAGCAGCATGTCCCTTCATACAGGTACTTTGTGTTCTATTAATCTAGGAGATTAGTGAGCAAATCAAATCAAAGCAGAGTCAGTCTTCAGATGAGCAAGTAAAAACTGAATTTCATTGTGCTCCCATCTAATCTCTGGATCTGTATCTCCAGATCTCTGGATAAACCCTTCACATCACAATAAACACAAGAAAAGGTAAGGAAAGAAAAAAAAAAATTGGATGAGCCACATATCCTTGATTAAAAAATCAATCTTGTATGCAAAATTTTGATGTTTTTCATCTGTTGTCAAAGAAAGGATAATGTAAGGTTATATGGCTTTGGATGGTTTTTTCAGATTGCTTGCAACAGGATGTTTTAGTTGTCTCCATTCTCAGCAGATGTTGAGGTTATAATGGTTTATCTGACCTCAGAGCAATTTTTTTTCCACACTTGCAGGAATGCACATCCCACTGGAGCCAGACAGTTCCCCCATAACAATTCCAGGGCCTCACAGCTCCCACTGTTTTGCAGACCAAGACATTGCACAGCCTGGGTCTGAGGTGGCAGCCACATGAATGATAGGAAGATAGCTCCCTTCTTTAATGATACATGAGAGAGGACATCAGCTATGGGACATAGGGATTTAAGAAGCAATTAACAGGTGAACAAAATTCATATTTGAGAAGACACCATGCCGAGAGCAGGACTGACCTGGGGATCTTCCCTCCACCCTCCATTCTGCACAACAAAGTTTGGAATTTTAAGGTGCCTCTGACTGCCAGCAGTGGAAATCATCTGTTCATATCCCAGTGAAGCATGGATTTAACAGCAATGCTCTTTTGCCTTTCACATTATTGTGTAGGACAAGGCAGTATCATATCACTCTATCAAAGTACTGCACTGCAGATAAGTTTTGTCCCAGCTTGGCATCCTGCTATCTGATCTTCCAAAAACATAATGTTCTGAATTCCTGCACTATGAAATTTTACAATCAAGAGATTAACAACTTGTAACTGTATTTCCAAAAGTAATAAATTAATGAAAGCAAACCCATGCATCGTATTTCTGGCAGGTTTTGTTGATTTTTTTTTTTTTTCTTCTTTCTGTAGGGGATGTTTTTTGTTTGTTTGCTTGGTTGGTTTTGTTTGTTTGTTTTAATATGTGTGCAGGGGAAATACTTTGGTTAGAGAGAAAACAGCCTTTGAAATTTCTGGATTATCTGAACATTGGGAATTCCAACAGTAGAAAATAAATTCATTTATTTCTAGTCCTTTTCCTTCAACAGCTAGTAGTAGACTGATTTACTGACAAAAGTAGCTATTTTTCCCCACAGCCTGATACAAAATAAATCAGTCCCCTTTACAATGTAGTGAACAGATTTTAATATATTGCTGCTGGGACAGAGGGCACCTGCAAATGAACCAGATGTTGTTAGATCATGAAGATGACTAAGCAATATACTTTTGCACAGTTCTCATTTATCTGTGAGCAGTCTGACAGAACATCTGGTGCTGGGAATTCATCAGCTATTCTTCACCAATATGCTTTCTAACAGACTGGTCTGGGGGTGACTGTGAAGGCTGGTCATATTTCCTTGGATTCCAGGGAAATCACAGTACGTAAGCAGAATATAAAGGAGGAGAAATAAGGCATGGATGTGAACAACATAAAAAGAACATAAACAAACAAGTAAACAGAAAAACAATTGCTGGAAATAGAGAAGAGGCAGATAAAAACATAAATAAATTTAATGTATTCTAACATCAGAAACTGTGAACTGATATGAAAATAAGCAACATCATTATATATGTAATATTATATATATATTGGCAAATAAAGTCCCACAAACAGCACTATAGAAGCATCTATATTATCACAGATTTGAGATATGCAGGTACTTTTATCTCTGCAAAACCTTTATTACTGCAGTCTATTCTGACACGCTTGCAATTAGGCCAGTACCTCTTCCACCTCTTCAAAATATGGGCAAAAAACTAGGAGACAAATTTCATGTCGAGTATGATCATGTGCTTGAGCAATGAATTCCTTTCTTTTCTACTTAATCCTTAAATAAAGTGCAATAGTTACCACACTTGAGTCTACACTTGCTTTTCACTGAAAGAGCAGCTTTACAGTTTCTTCAATCATTTGGGAAATTGCTCTGCAAAATTCTAAGGCTTTACTGCAGGGACCTCACTCACAAGAGCTCCTTTCTAATTGTTAGTCCTCTCTAGGAATTCATCACTCTGGTTCAATTTTCCCTTCCACAGGAATTTAGACTTTCAATTCTGCAAGTAATTTATATTCCTGCATTAAGAGTTTCCCCCAGATTAACAGTGCTTGCACTGCCTAACAAGAAAATGTTTTTAAAACACAGGTAGCCCACAACAGAAACAGTGGGCACAGACCTCAAACCTGAAAATACTACATAGCATCATGTCAGTTGCTGCAGTGATTTGCCTTGTCCATGTGCTGGAAGGAAAACAATAAAACTGCCCAAAAAAAAAAAAAAAAAAAAAAAAAAAAAAAAAAAAAAAAAAAAAAAAAAAAAAAAAAAAAAAAAAAAAAAAAAAAAAAAAAACCCAACCCCAAAAACATGAAAATGTCTCTAAATCTCCTTGACAGAAGAGTTGTGGAATTCCAGTATTGTAAATTTATGGACAGCTGTGCACCATGCAGTCTTAAATCTCTTAGCAAAAGTATCTTTCTTCTTCCTCCTGGCTCTGGACCCAACTGTACACTTTTGGGATTCTAGTTCCAGCCTGCTGTTCTAGGATAAATATCTTGGGGAAATATGGCACATGGATTAACCTTTCCACTTTTTCTAGTGAAGTACCAGCTTCAGTAATCTCTGTTGTGTTGAGTCAAAGGGCATTCCACTGTCTTCTGAAGGGCTTGCAATAAAATTGTGGATGCACAGGAGATGAGTCAGACCTACCAGTGTTGGTAGACCTGGAAAAGGCCAATAGCCCACTGCAGGGTACTCCTACTAAACCTCAGCTGCAACAGGAGTACAGCTCCAAACTGATCCCAAGATTGCCTGCTGTGAAAACAATTGTCCAATGAATTTGACTACTTCTTATACTTCCTCATGTTCAGTTTTAACAGTGACTGTCAGACACCACAACCTGACAGATGACTCAGGGTATAATCTATTTTACTGTCAAGAAGTGTTTATAATTACTTTGTTTAATTGTCTGCAGACTCTGATGCTCTTGTCCTTTTTTCTTAACCAGAACTATTGCCAATATTGCCAATTTCCTTCATGCTTGAATAGTTCAATAATGGTATGGCCTGGGATAAAATCTTTTCTTTCTTGGACATAGTGCTATACGTGGACCAGCTTTTACTTTCTGTCCTTCTTATGTTTGGCACCACAGTAAGTTGTGGACTTTCTGAGTGCCTCAGAATGACAGGCTGGATGAAGTTGGAAGGGACCTCTGGAGATCATCAGGTCCAAGAGATCTGGATACAAACTTAAATATAGGAGGTTCCCTCTGAACACCAGGAACCACATTTTTACTGTGACGGGGACTCAGCACTGAAGTAGGCTGCCCAGAGAGGTTATGGAGAATCCTTGGAAGCATTCAAAAACCCTCTGCTATTGGACCTGAGTAACCAGGTTTAGGTGACCCTGTTTGAGCTAGTTCATTTTCTAGTGGATGCCCATGAATTACATAATTTCTAGACAATTTCTAGAAAAATCTGAGAGCAATTTATTCAGCTTTATTAAGTTTGGATGACTTTATTTGGTCATTAACATATGCCTTCACACCTTGTCATTTATTTTTGCTACAATGATGAACTAAGAAAATAACCTGTCCTTATGCATTTTTATGTAAGTTGGAATGTTCTGACATCTGGCCAAATGACAGTCTATCTAAACTTTCTTACTGTTACAGAAAAGACGTTTGTAACACAGTGTTTCAGCTTGTCCAGACATTTTGCATTTATTGTTCTAACAAAATTATTCAACTATATGCCATTTTTTAAACTTCTCTTTATGGTAACAAAAATACAAAAATATTTGGATTGTATTAAGTTCTTGCACTATTTGTTCCATGTTATTATAGATGGGTACCAGCTCACAGTATATCTTTTTGATTCCTCAGGTTACTATCCTGACCAGAAAGAAAAGTTAAATCGGCTTTTCAAAAATCAGGTAGAATCAAATTTTGAAGAAGGAAGGTGACAGCATATGTTTGATGCTGCTGGTGGTTCATAAGCTTCCAAACTCTATTGAACACAAGAGAAGAAGATGGTTTTCTGGCCTACAGCAAGCAACTTTCCAGCAGACTTCTAGCTCATTCTCCATATTTCTAAATTTGGACTGATTCTATCTTCCAGCCTCAGCTCCAATCTGTCCTTTTTCCACCTCAGTGTGTATCCAAATATCTTTAGGTTATGCTTACTACTGCATGCTATTGCACCTTCTTCTCTTTTGGGCAAAGTATGTGGTGAACTGTCTTCCATAGCAATTTTACATGAAAAGCAATGATTTAGTAATGTGTGTCTTGGTCTTATATGCACTTAATTGTTTATTGTTTATAAACTTTATTGTTTATACAGCAAAACAGTAATGCAGAAAATTTAACAGACAGTTCTAATTCCTTTGCCTTTTCAAGTAAGCATTGTTTATTGACTGAATGATATTTCTCAAGCACAACATTATAATCTGAAATCTTTTTTACCCCATAAACTTAAAATGCCAGGTGTTTCCAGGAGGTACCAAACAAAGTTTTCAGTTTCCAGCAGAACCCTATGTTGTTGAACAAAATGGGTGTTGTACTTCATGCAAAATATCCAATATGAGAGAAGTAATGACTGTCAGGAGCTCAGTGATAAAAATGGCATATTATCAATCATTCCACCTAGGGTATTTGTCTGTTAGAATGATACTTCAATCAAGCAGCCCGAAGTGCAATGATCCACCTGATTGATGCTAACAGCCTGTTCAAAAGAAATGACAGCTACTTCACACTTCATACCTTCTAAAGCACAGAAGCCTCAGCTTCATAAGGATGTGGTGCTGCAGAACCTGACTCTGAATATATTGAATTCATGATGCAATTGATGTAACATCTGGGAATGTCTCTCAGCTTTATCTGGAGCTTCAGATTTTGATGAAGTTCAATGACAGTCTGACTGAGCAAGCTCAGCTTTACCTATGCCTGCATTTCAGTCTTTCATATGCAGGAATCTGGGAACATTCCATTCTTGGAATAGAGACTATCATCTATCCTCTGTATCTCTTCCAGGGCCCCTCTTTACATTTCTGGTATGTATAGTCACTGAATTTTCCACATGGCAATCTAGAAAGGGAATAGATTAGCTGGAGAAGGTTCAGAGAACAGGGCTAGTAAAAGACAACCAACACTTACTAGAAGAAAGAAAAAAAATGGAATTGTTTTCTTTAGAGAGTCAGTACTACTGAGATGTTTATTGTTGTTTTCAAATATTTAAGAGGTAGCCATGTGATGATAAAGGGGATAAACACCTTCTATGCTTACCATGAGTAACAACAATACTAGTGTTTTCAATTATAGCAGTAGAGCTTTGTTACCTCTACTACCAATGTTGTCCAGCATTGGAAAATAAAAGCTTTCTTGTAATAAGAACAATGAAGAACAGGAATGTTGTCAAAGGCAGAACCTTCACTCCAGAAGATTTTAAGCATTTTTTGGATAGGTACCTTCCAGAAATGAAATCCATTTCAGGTACACCTGCTTTATGATCTCGTGTACATCTTCATGTATACTTTCACGTTTGCTGTCCTTAATCTGTGCTCTGTTGCACCATATTTTCTATTATTGAATCTCCCTTTAAATCAGGTTCAGAGAATTTTTCCAGGCAGCCCAATCTACTCCAGAAGGCACTTAGATGTCTGTCTATCACTTTTGATGTACTTCCAACTTTGAAATTTTCAGATAATGCAAAGAAGCATTTCAGCTGAAGATTCATTGTTTGATGTTTAAGTCATGGATTTTTCTATGGCTCTGAAATGCAATTGCATCCTCTTCAATATATGCCTTTTATTCTCTCTCAACATTTCCATTGATTCTGTAGAAAAAGATAGCTTTGGAGTTGCAGCTAATGACTCTATTTTGCTACATAGATACAAAATCTAGGAGAGATTGTGTGATAAGTGGATTTTAGCACTCTTTATTAGTGTCAGGCCACAGAATTTTGATTATGCCAGTTTTATTTCTTATCTTTCTTGCCAGATTTTTTTGCTGCACAAGATTCAAATATATCTCTACTGAAAGTCTTATGAGAGAGAATACTGATAGAAAATTAAATAACAGTTTATGGACTTTTCTGATATGAAAATCCCAAGCTGCCAAGATTCATCTGAATCAGTTCTGGGAAAAGAGCAAGGCTGCAATAATATAATATTTTTCTAGTTCACTTGATGATTTATCTCATTAACAAAACAATTTGCTCTAGACCCTGGAATGATGATTGCAAAGTACAATCAGCTGCTGTCATGGTTTAATCCCAGCCAGCAATTAATTCCCACACAACTGCTCCCTCACTTGCCCCTAGTGAGATGGAGGAGGAAATCCAGAGTCAAAGTGAGAAAACTCATGGGCTGAGATACAGACAGTTTAACAGGTGAAGTAAAAGGTGTGCACACAAGCAAAGCAAAAGAAGAATTCATTCCCCACTTCCCATGGGCAGGCAGTTGTTCAGCCATCCCCAAGACAGCAGGGCTCCATCACAGTAATGGTGACTTGGGAAGACAAACACCATCATTCCAAACACGGCCCCCCCCCTTTCCTTCTCCCCAGCTTTATCTGTGAGCATGACATGTGATGGTATGGAATATCCTTTGGGTCAGTTGGAGTCAGCTGTCCCAGCTGTGTCCTCTTCTGACTCCTTGTGCTCACTCAGCCTCCTCTGGGGTGGGCTGAAAAGCAGAAAAGATAAAGTGCTGCCCAGCAATAACTAAAACATCCCTGTCTTATCAATGCTGTTTCCAGCACAAATCCAAAACACAAGCCTCATAGCAGCTACTATGAAGAAAATCAACCCTATCCCAGCCAAAACCAGTACAACCACCAGATCTATCACTCTTCACTAATGTAAGTTAAACTGTAATTTTGCTGAAGGGCAGAAGAATGCTCCATTTCAGAAGAGAAAGTTTTCTGCAGTACCTTACATAACTGATTAAAATCTATCAGTTTATAAATCTTTCAAAATTTTTCCTTATCCTTAACCTCTCCTTTTACCACTGCAAGCCACGTACAATTCTCTGCTCTTCATGGTATGGCGAAACAAAGAGAAATTTTAACCTACTTAAGTTCCATTCTTTTCCCAACTCTTCAGAATATTTGAGAAACTTAGAAGATGTAACAAAAGGGCATTAACACAATTTTTAACGCTAAACAGTGAACTTGAAACAAACATCTAATTGTCCCACATGATAAAAAACCCCACACTCCAAATACATAACAATATATGCAAGTCATTTAAGAGTCATTGTCATTGTATATTCTTCTGCTAAAAAAAAAATGCATAGATTAGCCAAGCATTGATTTTCCAGGGCAAGCAGCTCTAGAGGACATGTTTTCTGAATGATCAATATGCTATTGCTTATTCAGTAAGTGATGAACCTTGGCTGCTCCATAGAGCATTATCTTCTCTGCTTCCTAATACAGAGAAGGGCCATGAGCAGCGGATATTTGTGACCCAAACACAATTCATAGTGGCAATGCCATTATCATATTCTCCCTAGTGTCTGGAATATTCCTGTGTGTCACTATCACAAGGGACTGAAGAGATACTTCAGGATATGCTCTTTACTAAGAGCACACTCTTCTTCCCTTTTCCTGGCACATTTCTCTGGCTTCTGACATTGAAATCATGAAGCAGAACTGAAGGAAGAGCTCATGTCTCTGCCTAGTAATTTTCTTTCCCCTCAGAAGCCACATAAAGTTAGGTTTTCTGCCCTTAAAAGCCTACTAAGAAGGAGATGATGCTTAGAGTGTGAGGAGTAACTTCCTGTTTTTCATGCAGGAGTGAACTAACTAGGCTGTGTAAGAACAGCTACCAGGTCACTGCAAAGGTCCTTTTAGTCCAGAATTTTATCTCTAACAGCCATAAACACAAGAGTGTAATAACAAGACAAACATATTGTAGTACTAAAGTAATTCTTTAGACTACACTCACTGGCTGTAAAGAATTTTGGCTTAGGAAATCACTGAGCCAGATTTGCTTAATGATTTGGGGGTTTTTTTGGCAATACACAAAGACTCAGTTGCATGAATGTAGATTCTGTGCAGAAAACCGAAAGTCTACTGAAGCTATTACTGAAACAGCCTCAGAGTTAATTCAAAATTCAGTGTTGCAGTTTATGTTGTAATGATTATCACTTGAAATGCTTCAAAGGTGTTCAATTAAGGTTCAGATTTTATATCCCATTACACCTGTCTCCACCACTATCACTTTGCTGTTGTAGCTCTTAATAAACTTCAGTATGCTCTGAATTGGGCTCAGGAAAACATTCAAGTTGTAACTTTTGGGAATTACTGTCTGGAGTTAATCAAAGATTAATTAAAAGTATTTTAGAGTAGGATTTCCTTCCTTCCACTACTTAAAAAAGCATATATTCTTCTCTTTTCCAAAATGCTTGTCTAAAATTTATGACTTTGTTTTAGGAATGCTTTCATTTTCAAGTGGGCAAAAATTATTTTGTAAAAAAAAAAAAAAAATTGGAAAATAATTATTTCAAAAAATAAATTCTTGTAAAAATTATAGGTTCTTTTTCTAATCTCTTGAAATAAAAACATTTTAAAATATTTTTTCTTCCTGTCCAGCTTTCTTTCATGTATTGCTTTCTAATTCAGAACATACACAAAGAGAAAAAACCATTGTTGTTTCCCATATGTATGACAATAATGGTTAATAAAATAATTATACACCAATGTAACAGGTGTTAAAAGTAAGGGAAAACATGTTTGTTTTTTTTTTTTACATTATTGCTTGTCTGCTTCTAAAAATCATTCTTTAATTAACATTGACATAACACCCTCATTTTGCCTGATTAGCCTCTGCCTCATGTAAAAATTAACCACATTAGATGGCTGTGTTCTGCCATGAATAAGAAACTAAGAATATATCAAATTGATTAGATGATGCAGTAGACTAATACTTTCTGTAACTCCAGTATAAGGATTTTGGAGCATCTCTGCACCATCCTCTGAAGATATTAAAATGATACCACAGAGTTTTGCCTGCTAGCTAGTGGATAGACAGCTGAAGCAACAGAGACAATAACAGGGAACAATCTGTTTAGTGCAAGTGGCCTGTTGTTAATGTATTTGAAGAATTTCCTTGATGTGAAAAATCTTAGATGCAGTGGAGATAACATAGATATTCATTCATTTCACATATGCATTTATGCTGTCTGAAGACCTCTGAATAGAGACGTAGCTCAGAGAGGCAACTGCATAAATTACCAGTTTGCTTAGATTGCCAAAAGACAAAAGAAAAAAAAAAAAAAAAAAAGTACTCAAGTTGCTCACTTTGTAAAATATCCAAGTGAATGAAGCACCTGAGAAAATTTTGGAATGTTCTGGGCTGAGAGCTGGTAACCAAGCCAAATTATGATGTGGTTTCAGAAGTTATTCTATCTTTTCTGTTTCTTCCTCTCCTAGCATGGCTCTCCTTGGATGGCCTCAGTTAACAAGCTGTGATTTTAGACTTTCAGGAAAAAAAAGATAAAAATCAAAGAATAAGGATATTTTAATTTTAGTTGCTTAAAAAATAAAACCATTGTTAAAGGGTAAGGACATTTATACTATATTTGACTAGAGCTATAAGGAACAGCCTTCAAATACAAACCTTAATTTTCCAGTCCTGGAATACCCAAGAACTTATTTAGCTTTAAGGTGGTATCTCAAGAGGAAAAAAAAAAAAGTACATTTTTAGGGCTCCAGAGGGGAAATAAAAGTCACATGTCTTTGCAAAGCTTCAGCTGTTTTGATTAGAGGAAGGTTTCTTTCTAAGGAAGCTATTAACTACAGGAGTTTAAAAATGCTATTTTAAGATACAGAAATAAAGCAGTTGCACCTCAGTGAGCTTTGGCACTTGATTTCTGACTGCTTTTAAAGTGATGCAAAGGGGTTAGTTGGCTTTCTGCAAAAATACAGAAGGATATGCTGACAGATCTAAGTATTATTTTGAAGACCAGATAAGGAAATGCACACACAGTGTCTGTGGAAGCACTGTCAGCTAAACCAAGAAGCATTTAAGTTGTGCATTCATTCAAAATACCTAAAACCCTGTAAAAACACCGTACAAACCTTAGAGGAGGAAAAGACAGCCTGATGACAGTGGCTTGATCATTTTATGGGTACACTGAAGGGAAAACTGGGATCCTCCTCCAAAGAAAGTTTGGAAGAGCATAAAAGGTTTCTAAGACATTCTAAGAGAAATGTAAAGAGAAAAATATCTACTTCATGCATTTTTTACAGGTTTGCCATTTTGCAGCAGATACCTGGGAGGAGAGCCTCCAAGCCTCAGTGACTATGGAGCTGTTTCAGCCTGAAGACTTTGGTGTATGAGATTTAGGAAGTTTGTCAGTGCTGTTTTCAGTTGTGGATCATGGCAATCCTAGACCAACCATGTGAACAGGGTCTAGGACAAAATAGCCCTAACAGCAGCTGTGAAAAACGTCCTGAGGGGACAGTGAATGTGCAGCAAGTCTGATGGCTTCCTGTGCATGCAAGATTTCTGCACCAGGCTCCAAAGGCACCACAATTCTCCCTGACACTGTTGGCCCCACCACCAGTTTGTCATTGCTGAGGCAGATTGATCCAGATACATACGCACTAAGGATATGATATCTGCTACTTTCGCCACATTGAGAGGAAAACAAGGGCAATGTCAGTGGTGGCTTATCTCTCCCACAAGAACAGGGACAGAGACAGCATCCTTGGCATTCCAGTAACAGAAAGTGCATACAGTGCATCACTCTGACACTCAAGTCCAATAAGCATATCTTCCTTGGGTATATCTAAGTTCATTGCCAGTTCTGCTCTCTGCACTTCTATAAACTCCTCACTTCATACTGGCACTGTTTTTCTATCTACCCCGTCTGATGCCATCCATCAAACATGCAACAGAGACACTTCTTGTTTTCAAGTCTTTCCTTTACACTCATTTTAAACCCAGCAAGGGGCAGCCAAGCCTCAGGATCCTGCTTCAAATTATACATTTTACTTCAAATAAGCTGGCAGTAAAGTTCTGAACATGCCCTTCAGCGACAGACGTTGCTGAAGAAAGGACTGCACCCATTTCAAACTGTGAGTGAAAACAGATTTCAGATGCTTGGTCTCTGATGAAGAAAACCATCATCATTTGTAGTCCCCTGGCACAGCTGAGTCAATGTGCATAGAGCTGAGTGCCAGAGATGCACAAGGACAGATTATGGCACTTGATCAGGGTTAGAGAAATGTAACCCAACCATCTAATACCAAGGAAGGCTTAAAAAAGTTGTTACCAAAAAATAATACATTTAATTAGACCATTCAGAGTGAAAACCTACGGAGTGAAGGCACTGGTTGAAATTACATAAGATTAAAGCACTGACTCAACACTTCATTTCTATTTAATTTTTATGGAAATTTGCTGCATAGTGAAATTACTTCAAGAGAGACATAAAAAGAAAGGAAAATAACAGAAGAAAGCAGAAATATAGACAATGGGTAGATCCACAGACTGGCCCTCTTAGAGAATCTCATGGATATTTTTCTCCCTTCTTTTGGCAAGAAAACATTTTTCTCATTATGCAGGACAACACAGGCACTTTACTGTCCCTAATTTCTTACCAGTTAGTGTGCCTGACTGCCCAGAGAATAAAGCACGTTAGTTAAAAACTAACTCAGGGCAATAACCATTTCTTTCTGCTTCTGCTACCTTTTCTAAAGAGAGGGATATACCACATTTTGCAAAGTTCACAAAGGACTAGTATCACTACTGCTATTAATTTAGACAGCTACTATAATGACAAGTATAAATGTCCTGTGAGAAAAGGATGATGGCAGTATGAAATATTATATTTGAAAATCTTTTTTGAGATTGACCTGGCTTTCAGTTAGTGACAGCTTTAATCATAATGGAAGCTTTGTGACAGTCTTCAAACTTAAACTACTCATGAGACACACACATTAATCCTGGAGAAGAAAGGCTATTAGTCCTACTTTTCAAAAACTTTCAAATCTGACCAAACTCTTACCTAGCTTAGGAAAAAAACTCCTAGTGAACCCTAATAATGGGAAGGATAACCCAGACCACGATTTACAGGAAAATGTGAATTTCCTAACGTAGAGTTCTAATCCCACAAGAAATTTCCAGTTTCTGTCAAGAGCAGTGATTTCACTCCTATTATGTAATTCTACATAATTCTAATTTGAAGCTGTATTGCTGTTACAAGTGAATTGCTTATTTCTTCCTTAGTGGTTTCACTTTTTGGCCCTCATCCTAACATGGAATTGCAATTTGCAGGTTAAAAAAAAGCTGTGAGAAGTTTCATTCTAAATGAAATAAACCACTATTATTTAAAAATCACCCAAGAAAATGTATGCACGTCATATACGTTAAAAATTTTAAAACCTGAATAAATAATGTGACATCAAACCACACCACCTTAAAATTTCTTCATATCATCTAAGGGATTTTGCAGCTTCTTTAAAATAAGTCCTAAAAAAGAGATGTAGCTTTACTTTCAATACAGTTTGAGATTTGTCACTAACTTTAATAAAGGCAGGACTCAAATCTATAAACAGTATTCAAACACAATGAGAAAAGGCAGACATCTAACCATGCAGCTGACTCATCTCACATAAATGGTATATGATTTAGAAAGTAATCATCATCTGTCTTCACACCCTTTCTTGAAAATAATGCAATTTGAAGGAATTTTATCCAAATATCACTGCTCTGGAAATTATCATGAAAAGTGTTCTGAAAGCATGACATCAGAATACATCTGAAAGTCCACAGAAATTTTCTATGGAAGAGATGCTGAGCAGCAGCTTTAAGGACAGCTTTAACATTTAATAGTTGTCTATTAATTGTAAAGGAATACAGACCAGAATGCTAGCAAAAATCCCAGAAATCAAAAAAAAAAAAAAAAAAAAATTAATGCAACAATATTGCTATACTATGACACATTTAAAAGATTAAATTCAGCAATGGTACTGCAGCCCTAATGGTTCAGTGGGTAGGATTAAAAACTGAAAACCCCTGCATGGAGAGAAAACAGGGAGTTTCATTGACTCTCAAAGGAGTTCACACTATGAGGACAAGGAAGTCACATGAATATACAGAGAATTAAAAGCCATATGTTGTTGAGGCTTTTCCTGAATAATTTGAAAAATTAATAAAACTTTTCAAAGCTTTTATAAATTCTATGACACAAATTTTGGCCAGGAAGGAAGTAATTTTTCATGTCCTGATATAATTTTATGACAGTGACTTTTACAGGAGCACAGAGCAATGGAAAGTAATTGTCACAACCTAGGCAGATCTGCTGACCTAAAATAGAAAGGGATCTCATTTATAAAATAAAGTGCTGTCTGAGTAGCTGTCAGCAATCTGCAGAGACAACTAAGTCACATTGATGTGTGCTGCTGAATGATGGGTAGAAAGAATAAATAGGGTGTAGGTAGGGGGATGTTTGTTGTGAGGCAGGGATGGAGATGGGATATGGTGGCCCATGCACTAGAAGGAAAAGATGCAATGCCACAGAACAGCAGATGACATTCTGTTTTGAGAACTCTTTGCCTTCCACTTAATTCTCTTTTATTTCATACACAGAGGGATCTCTGGGTCATAGAACCCTAGGGTGTGTTGGAAAACCCTAACATGTAAGTTAGAAGGCAGATATACACAGCAGCATGACATTCCTGAAGCGCTGATCTTTAACTCCACAGCCCCAATCACACCCTTCAGACCACTGGTCTGTTTAGGGCTTCTGAGCATCATGAGTATTTAGGGCCATGCCAGGTACTCAACAGGGACATTCAGAATGGCACAGAGACCATTGGTCTGAAATGCTGCAATGCTTTTTTTGAGATATCACACAGAGAAAATACTGCAGCCCTTTAACAAAAATACTCTCCGAATTATTTTGGAGAGAAATTAAAAGCAGTGAACCTGACTGCCCAATCTTAGGTTGATCTAGGCTGTTTAACAGCTTTCAATTCTTTCAGATATGCCCATCTAATTTTCTGCCTCCTCCTTTTGTTCCAAGCAGTCTCGTTTTTTTCTAGCTTGATCACTTTCTCCCTTTGCTTTACTGTCTTCTACATAGCACTAGGAGTACAAAGGAGGGAAGAACAAGACCTGTGTCACTGTATTTTTTTAATTTGAGGATTGTTTTATATGTTTATGTGAATGAAACTGAAATGGGAATAAAATCGAGTATGCTCTGGTTTATTTAATAGAAAAGTCCTAAAAAAAAGAGAAGGGATAATTTTCCAGTTGACATAGCAAGTCAGAGCCAGAGACCTCAGGTTCTCAGATGTGAACCCTCACACACCTCAGAATGATTTTCCAAAAGTAGACTCCAATGCCTGTCTGCAAAATCAAATGAAAAACAGCAAGGCAAGGTCTTTTGCTTTCCCTCAAATTGAAATACTGCAATAACTGGGCATTTTTAAAAGTCTTAACACGGATTTCTGTTGTAATTGTCAAATAACACTCTTCCCCAATATTCATTTCACTGTGGCATAAGAGAAACAGGCAAAGACATGAGGGCATATATTTTAACAGATACAGTGGATGGAGCTGTAAAGACACAGGTATTTTCATCTCATCTCAGGAGCAGTATCAGCATTGCTCACTGCAATATAAACATGTAACTTCCATAATAATAAGAAAATTTCAAGATGTTTCTATTCTAAAAAAAAACAAATATGCAAGATGTAACTTCTTTTTGTATAACATCACAACATCTGGTAGAAATAACCACGGAGATCTTCTGTTGCCATGTAGCATGAACATGTCAAAAAATCCAAGAGTTGAATCTTTTGCACAACCAGTTCCTGAAGCAGTAGTATCAAGACAAGGACCAACAGTCAATCTGAGCTTCACAAACATTTTTCCTGTTAAAAGTGACTGCTGGTGAAGCACCATAGCATCATTCTTTGCTGATGACTCCATTTACAAAATGAGAAAGTGTCCCAACATCCCAGTAAAATACCAGATAAAGACATTTGCAAGGACACTTTATCTAACAACAAAAAAAATTATCTTCCACCCCCAACCAAAGCACTTGGCAATTTCAAGGACTTTTATAACATCAATATTCCACAGGCAGTATAATTCTAAATGCATCTTTTAAAAAAATAACATTACTCTGGTTTTGCAGCAAGAGGACACTGGCAAGTGATGTGAAGTTTTTGCAGTGCTCTAAAGCCTCTGTTACTCTTAAGTAACAAGAAAGTAATGTGTTTGGGTTTGGGTTTGTTTTTTTTGGTTTTATTTTTGTTTTGTTTTGGGGTTTTTTTGTTTGTTTGTTTGTTTTTTCTGTTTTGTTTTGTTTTGTTTTGTTTTTTTCCTGTGTACTGAAAGTGAAGAAATCTGTAATATAGCAGCTATTAGAGATCTATAAATTTTACAATATATATTCTAGGATGGCAGGTTTTACCACTACTCTAGTCCAATACTAAGTTGAATAAAACACTTTTTTTTATTAAGAATCATTATATTGTTTCACAGCAACAAGGATCAGTTTTATACTTTTAGCTGGGTGAAATTGCTTTCGTGTTTGTTGGTTCCTTTTTTTTTTTTTTTTTTTTTTTTTGCCATTAGGAAGTCTCAAAGCACTAATAGAAATGAACAGTAGCTTAGCTATGCAAGACCCATTATCTAACCTTCAAGACTGGAAACAAAAAGGCACCAACAGCTTGGGGTGACCATGCTGGTCTCAAAACATCCTGAAGATATAAGGATGCAGCATCTTTTATTTCAGTGAAGAACTGGCAGTTAATATCTAAAGCAAAAGCTCTAATAGGCATGTTCTTTCACATTACCTAAACTGAAGGCAAATGATGACCTTGCCTTAGGGCATGAGTAACATTCTTTTTTCTTTCCTAAGATGAAAATAAAAATAGTATTGCCAGCTTTCCTTTCCAGAAGAGAATGATCAGTAACTGCTGAAAACCCTCCCAGTCTACACGTGTGAAATAAAGTAGGTCAGGAAGCAGTCAATGGCAAAACCTTTCAGAAAAGCTACCAGCAAATGAAATGTGTGGGAAGGAAAGAAGTGGGCCTGTGATTTCTCATCCGTTCAGCCTTTTAAATGTGTAGGCTGCTGTTTAAGGTAGAACTGAGACAAACAGCTAGTTAGACATCAACTTCATAGCTAGGTTCCTTTTGAAGACCAGTTCCCATGTCAAAACCAAGGATAACAAAACTGGAATAGCTGCTCACAGAACCAACACTCACCCTGCCTCAGCCTTTTGTCTTCTCTGTGAAAAAGAGAGGGCATAAGCACAAGGGACCCATGCCAGAGACCCTCACTTTGTGCTCCCTCCCAGGTACATCAAGGTGTGGCATCACAGCTTCTTTCCTGCTGACTGACTGTGCTGGCTGCAGCTGGCTGGCCTGAGCTGCATCCCACCACCGTGCTGCTCCTTTCTATCACATCAACAGAGCAAGGCAAGAGCCTGTGGCACTGCACTTCAGCCACAGATTTACAGTCCAACAGGATCTTGTCGAAAAGCACACTGGCCTACTGTGAGACATTTTGATCTCAATACTCTAAGACACTTTTCCATTTGAGCTTGTACATACCCTGGTTTCCATCAGCCTGGAGTAACCTCGGAGTTGCGCTAAAGCCTGAGTCAGCAGCTTGCTGGGGGCCAGGATGTCATGCTGGAGAGTGATTGGTTTTTCTATGGAACAGTAGTTCTGCAGAAGGGAGGAAACCATCCCTTTATTCACTCTTATCACATGATGACTGAAGAAACAAAACTGATGTTACTTAGCTTCTTACTTCCTCAGCCTACACAAGTGCAAGATTCCCCAGGTATTATCACATCCTAACCTTTCACAAAGTTTCAATTTTTCTTTTCCATAGAAAAAAGACATTGAACTCCTACTCTGTACCATTCTAGACTAAATGGCAGTTTTGGGGAAGTTCTAACATTTTTCTTGTCATCCACTCAGCTGTGCAGCTTTTCCTTTGGATTTAGGCTTCATTTGAGGGACGGTGTCCTTTTTTTTTTTTTTTTTTTTTTNAAGGATAAAACATGTTCAAAGATATATAAAAATAAGAAAATCCTCTTAGAAAAATACTGTCAAGGCTGACCAAAGCCCAATTAGATAGAGAGCCATTTGCTGCCCTTCCTTGAATCCAGAGAAACTATACTAATATGGAGAGATTTTCTCTGGAAAGATGTAAATGTCATTTAGTCACCAGGCCTCATTCTGTTTGGTGTTCATCTCTATTCTGTATGATACTTCCCAGGCTGCTCACTCAAATTTTCCAGTGGAGCAGCTTATCCAGTGGAGCAGCAAGAGTATTAAAATTCTGGGGCTTTCTATGTCCCCCAAACCCATGATGCTCAGAAAACCTCTCAGCACACAAGGAAAATAAAAGCCAAATACAAAGCACACATCTGTTGGCTCTCAGGAAAAAATCAGTTTCACCTGTGGCTATTCTTGTGTCCTCCTTGGACAGTAATTTCTAAATTAAGTTGTAACCATATGAAAGTTAAAACCAGTTCTAAGAGCAACAGAAAACAATAGGCTTAAGTGATATTGCTTATAGAGTGAAAGCTACAGTGTTAGTGATCCAGAATACCTGGGATCTCCCTTGGTTCTGTCTGGATAAACTCTGTGATCTTGGACATGTCCCTGCTCATTCTGGTGATAGCTCTTCCACACTATTTAGACAGCAAACCTTCTAGAAAAGTCCCATCCCATGACAAATTTGCACAGAGTCCAGTCCAGCAGAATTACATCTCTGCAAAATGCTGGCAACCACCTCTGATGGAAAAAAATTAAGCATCTGCTTTCAAAGTACCTAAGTCAGACTCTAACTTTTTGCTCCTGAGGATGTGAGAGTGGGATAATTAAGGTATTTTTTTAACAGTTGTATAAAGGAGTGTAAGACTTGGCTGAAACAAGGAGATGAGATCCTAGCAGGTTCCTCACAGGAGTAATACTCCAAGCAAGCCCCAGTGTACTGCCATATCTCCCACACAGTAGGCATGACAGGGAATGAAAGAAGGCAGAAGGCAGCAGGAAAGAATGCCTGAGTATGAGAAAATCTGACCAAACTCTCACTGAATGAATGAGATTTATCAAGTGTCAGTGCAGTCAGTGGGCTGCAAGTCACCAGATGCTGTCAAACTGGGGCCATTGTTTTCACGAGCTTATGCCAGTGTAAATAGATTTAATGTGCATCACATCACTGTGTCTCTCCACAAGCTGAGGACCTGACCTGACCTGACCAGACCAGAAAAAGAGCTGTAAGGAGAATGTAACCCTCAAAGAATGAATTTATTCCAATGATTTAAATTAATTACATAGGCACACATTTTCACATATATAAGGCCAGATGCCTCACTTTCCCAAATGGTAAATGCTGTAGCTGCACTTACATAAAGCAAGCATAACTGGAAATCAGAAGACCCAAGCTGCTCAATTTACAGTTGTATTTATTTTTGCTGACTTCCTTGAAAGCAAAGCAGCTCATCAGACTATGGTCTCGGGTCATAGATGTTATATAAATAGGAGGGAGTGTGCGCCAATCAGTGGGCAGTCTGTGGCTGCCATCTGGTGGGAAAATGTAAAAATTTCAGAAGGAAAATGAAATACTCCCATCTTTTGGTCACGTTTTTTAAAACTGCAATTTTAAAGAATATGTGTATTATCAGTTTATTTCAGGATTAGTAACAAGAACGAGATGTTCTAAGATTCATTATTCACATATGCAACTTCTCAGGAATTTAATTCTTCTATTTTACCTTTTGCTTCCAGAAATCATCAATTATTGTGTTCTCCCTCCCTGTCCCTCATGTAACTCATGCTCTGATGACTAGCTCTAAAAAGACTTGCTATAAAAAGCTCTAAAAAGTAGTTGCATATAGAAGAGCCAGAGATTCTCATATGGTCCTCATCCTTTGTCTAGCAGAACACCAGCTCTGCAGGCACATTCTTAGATCCTATAGAATCTAAACAGACAATAACAGGCTGTGATGTCCAGGAGGCTCATATTGAGGAGGTCAAGAGCACCAGAAGAGGGGAAGATATGCACATTGTGAGGAACTCAAATGACTGAGGTTTAATGCTACTCAGGATGCAATTCTATAAAATTTATGTAGTATAGATTTATTTGCTTTAACTTCCCCATCAAAACCCCTTCAATTTAGGGTTGTTCCATTTACATTTTCAAAACAGCATTCATAGTCCTCAGCTTCCCTATTTCTATGCTTTTCAAATAACTTTGGCTTGTTCCAGCAGAAGAACAAGTTGCTATTGGAAACACTTCTTTTTTAACCCTCTTCTGTAGGACTGTCTGAAGGATTCACTATGGGGTTCAGAATGTAGGACAACATTTCTCCAAGGACTCAGTGAAATACTGGAAGTCCAACTGCCTTTATTTAAACTCTTCAGATGAGGGAGAAATAGTTACACATTTTGATAAAATACTCACATAAAATCTTCAGTCAAACACGTATGGTTACAGTGCCATATTTCACAGGCATCCCTACATACACACAGCACCAGTCTCACCTAAGGATGCAGGTGTGCCTACATAACACAAATTAATAATACAGCACATGAAATCTCACATATGTTCCTCATATGAAAACTAATGGAATTTTATTCCAATGATCACATTTATAGATTGGGATACTAAATGTAGTGAACCTTCACAGCTCCTTCTTAGCATCTAAGAAATATCCAGTAAGTTCTCATTAACTTGTATACCTTAGTAGCCTTTTAGCAACAAAACCTAAAGTCTGCATCAATTTCACTGACCAACATCAGATGCTGATGGGATATACTGAACTGATCACCTTACACACCTACTGCCAGACATATTTTCAATTCAGTCTTCCATCATGGAAGTGCAGAAAAGTGTTTGGTTTGCATTTCTCACATTTGTGAATAGATCTTCTTTTCATGATAATGATATTCAGCAACAAAATCAGACTAAGACATGAATGGGACCTGATTTCTTGTGCCCGCCATTCACACAGAAAGAAACAAAAAGACAGAAATGTCAGGTCTCCTCAGAGTCACTGTTTTCATTTACCTCCTACTTGAAGGTTCAGAGGTAGATGTGATTTTAACTGATCCACAGAGGCGTAGGAATTATTCTGTTATCTCTTAACAAAAGAAGAAGAAAAGGCATTTACAATTGAAGTAAGTAATCTTGTAGTGAGTGAGGGAAGGAGTGGACCTCATAGAATCAATTTCATTCACCCTGAAAGCTGCAAGGATCTCATTTCAGTCAATTTAGTTTAGTGCTTGTTTCAAGCTCCACTAGAATGATGCATTTTCAACATAAAAAGGCTCAGCAGAAGAGGGTTTTCCTTACACTGCTGTGTAGGACAGCCAAGATGACTGAATTCTTGAAGTGAATTTCTTTCTTCAAACAATATCAAATTCACTGACTGAACAAGGAAAAACAGATGTTAGCACTTCCTTTTCACACAGAGTTTCAGAGAACTGATGACTTCTCTTTAGAGGTCAGGGCAGCAGAATACATTTTTCCCCTTACACTGCAGGACTTTCACAAGAGGTTTTTTAGAGAGTTGTTTATTTCTTGCCTTGCCTTTCTTCAGCTTCTGTTATTAATCTGAACTCTGTCCTTTGCTCACATTCTTTTTTCTACAGCTGCGTATACTTTTATTGCTCTCCCAATTGCTTTTTTTTATCAGGAGGTTGAGTGCACTTCAATTTGTCCTTCACATGGTGATCACAAAAAGTTTAGGAGTCTGATTTACTTGTGTATCATTCCAATTTCATGCCAATGCAGTTTCTTCTTAAAAAGACTAGAGAGTAAAACTGCTGTGGTTCAGGTAAACACTACAGATTTGTATGCAGTACTGAAAATCATTCAAGTATTTAGGTGTCTGTTTGGGGGACAGTTCCCAGTCCATTGGGATATTTCTCAAGAAAAGACAGTGCCTGAAATGTACAGACAAATGGAGGGGAGGAAAATCCTCCCCAATGTTTACTGACAGTGGAAATTATGACACAGTAAGTGGAACTTTCTCTGGCAGCATTTAATTTTTCTACATGCACATGGTGCATAACTTTCTTTGTCAAAACAATTTGCCTTAGCAATAGCAGCACTGCCCATACAAAGAATTAGCTAGCTCATCATCTGAAAGAAGAATGTAGACATAAGTAATACTACAGTCTGGCTTTGGAATATTGTAGTTTTGTGGCCAGGACACAGGGCTGAGAAATCAGAGAACCTTGTGTCTACTACAGTGACCTCAGATAAGTCAGAAAGACTCTGTACTTCAGACTCTGTAAGGATTAAAAGAAGTATAAAGTTTTTCAAACAATCCAGGAAAAATGGTGCTAAGGCCAAGTATTCTAATTTCTCTGTACAATAAAAGGAATAAAAAGAAATAAAGGAGCATGAAACCTTAAATGACAGAATTTTCCTGAATAGGACAAAAATTTAAATAGACCTTGTAAACTTCTTGAGCAAGCACTTATTTCTTACATCTGACCACAAAAATTCCACTGAGAATTATTAGCCTCTCATTTCTGAGAAAATAAACTTCACAACAGGAAACTGTTAAAAAAATAAGCTTCATATTTTGCATTACGATGTAATCACACAACAAACACAAATGTCCATAACAGCAGTGTCTATTTTTAACTTGTTTTTAAAAGTTGAAGTCACTATGTTCACCAACAGAAATGAAATGGTTTCCTGCTTCTGTCTACATATACTAAATCTCTTCCAGCTGC
>WEIU01017874.1:64109-135407 GCA_013389925.1 Aegithalos caudatus
GTTAAAATGCCCAAATTTAAAACTGTTGAGGATTAGTTGTCACTCTGTCACTATCCATCACTGTCATATCTAGTAGCAAACCAGATTGGGATGTCAGAATGATATATATTATACAATAATAAAGTCATACAAGAACACTTTTAAAACAGCATGCAGGTCAGTCCTTCTGCCGTAATGAGCCTAAAATGTGGCTCTCTGGAGCTAGTCTTGTTCACAGCCAGAGGCACTTTCAAGCTCTCCAATTATATCTTCCTGTATAGACCAGACCCTGAGATACATTCAGAGATCATTTAGGTAAATAAGGTAAGTACAAGACTACCTGAAAGATACTGTTGCATTAATGTGATACAGTTTTTTCTGTTCACATACATTTCAATAGTCAGGTGATTGTATTGATCTGTATGACAGAATGCAAACTCAGGTTATGTAGCAATACTGTGGAGGATGTTTTCCATGTCATTGATGTTATTTCCTAACTAAAAGTAAAAGCAACAGCAAACCTTTTATTTTCACATGAAACCTGGTATCTGCATATATATTTTTTCAGGAAATTATGAGACGGTTGTGGGCCCTTGACTTATCCCAAGCACTGTAAAAGACCCTGATGAAAAATCAATGTAATTTATACTTTCTTTTGCCCCTTGAACTCTGGGGTCAAGCTATAAAGGACTGGATAGGGACAGGAGATGTGCCTTGCAGGTGAAGAATGCTGAATTGGCAGGTGCCAAGGGAATTATTCTGTACTCTGACCCTGCTGACTACTGTGCACCTGGAGTAGATCCTTATCCAAATGGCTGGAACCTTCCAGGTGGAGGAGCCCAGCGTGGGAATGTATTAAACCTGAATGGGGCAGGGGATCCTCTGACTCCAGGTTATCCTGCAAAAGGTGAGTGACTCTAGAGAAGGCATTCTCTGAGGGTCTGGTATCAGGAAAGGGTGAGGATGTTTTCTCCCTTCTAACAACAGACTTTCTTAGTCTTTGTTGCTAAAAGAGGCAGCTCTGGGTTTCACTGCAGTAGGGCACTTCTGTAAAAGCACATGAGAGTAAGTGAGAGGCTGTTAGGCTCTCCTAGAGTGCTAATCTGTATTCATCACCTTCACCTTAGGCTTCCTCATCTGTGTGAGTTGTGCCTAAGCTGTTTCATTTAGCAACTAAACCAGATCATTTTGATTGAAATTCATGAAGAACTATTTATGCCAGCAGTTAGGCCAGCATATCTGAGAGAGGCAATCACCTCAAGAAAAGTAGTCCCTGAGTGATGGGCTGTTGCCTCCAGGCAGCAGAATCTGTGCTGGAAGTGGATACATGTTTAAAACAGCAGCATGGCAGAGCAGACAGAAAACCTCTGGTTCCTCATGGTACAGTCAGTGATCACACAGATGAATCCCTGTCTCCCTCAATCACAAAGGATCCCTGTGAATGTTGTATTAAGGAGGAAGCTATTCTGTATGTGCTTTTGTCCACATCATGAAGATTAAGGTTTGTATAAAAAAAAAATTATTTGTATTTGGGCTTTGTCAGAACCAAACCTAGATTTTGTTCAGTACACAAAAACAGCAACCCAGAATATTCAGTAATCCAGTGTATAAGATTTTATCTGCATCTCTTTATCAACTGGCAATTTTTTTTAGTTTCCAGCTGAATGTTCCAAGCATCACACCATGGGCTCCTTCTTTGCTCTTGTTCTTCATGTGTAGCTTACTCTGAACTTCTTCCCCACAAAGAGAAATATTTCTATGTAAAATTTTTTCAACACAAAAAACGAACAAAAAATTTTAAAATTTCCAGCCATCTTTAAATGCATGACTGCAGACACTATGGGAGGACCTTGATTAGTGTCTCTCTGAAAACACGTTGATAAAACACAAAGAATGAAGTTACTGGGAAGATATCAGCTTAGCTTCCAGGAAAGCAAAATAATTATTCCTGACTCCAGTGTTAGGAATAGGACTGTGCCATGAATGTACAGCTTCCTTCTGAGACTTGTAAATATGAAAATATCTCTGTTTTGCTTTCAGAATACATGTACCGATTCAACAAAACCAGGGGTGTAGGTCTCCCAAAAATTCCAGTTCATCCTATTGGCCATCATGATGCAGAGTCATTACTGCGGTGAGTTCCTGGGAGACATGAGGTATTTTTAGCAGATTGCTTTTTGGAAGTTATGAGAGTATCTGAAAAAAAGAGTAAAAAGACTTTTGCACTCTGCTTCTCCTGTAGCTGTTGGAATAATACGTTTGTTTCTCATTAGGACCTCTGTAGGAGGTACATGTGTTACCTGTTGTTATCAGTAAGGTATGTGCAGGGTTACCTGGAAAAAGTAATTTGCAATATGGACTAGTATGTCTCCAAATTTTCTTTTCTTTAAAACTTTATAGTTATCACTGTAATCAGGACAACTGCTCATAATGGTAAAGATATAGGTTAAAAAAACTCTTTTATCCACTACCATTACTATTTATGTATAAATATGATGCAGCCAAACATTTCTGTTCAATAAGTATTAAATAATACTTGAACTTGGTTTTAATAATTATAAATGAAACCTAAATCCTTTCAAAATACTGCATCCTTGTTTTCATTTTTGTTTTGAGAAGTCGTAGCATCTTGTTATTCCTGCTATTGATTTTTATATAAACAGTTTACTCAGGGCCTGAAGACATGTTGAAGTGTTCTGTGGAATAAAGCTTGACTGAAGAATGTATTTACAGTAAAAGACATGCTTTCATTTACAATAAATATATTTTTGCTTCCTAAGAACCAGAACATCCAGCATACTCTTTGTATTTCAGAAGCTTGTGTCAAAAATAAAAGTCCTTCAAGGGGATAAGTCTGGGTGATTGCAGTCCACTGCAATTCCAGTTGTGTTAACAGGAAAAACATGGCACTTTTGACAAAGGAACAAGAAAGGGTGACTTGGACTGATCACGTTTCTCTACTTTAGCCATCTTTGACGCACATCAGCTGTCTGTATACTACAAGATTAAACCTGGTGCAGGGACAGAACTATTGCCTGTGCTGTTAAAAGTGTTGGAATGGGCCACTTTGCTTTCTGCTAATTCAAATGCAAATGCAGTTCAAGGCAGTAGAATGTTCCAGGGACATTTACAAGAGGCAGTTTATATGCAAAACCCTTCAGCCAACACTGTCTTCCACTGTCTTTAGGCCATTCCAAGCTGATCTCTATGCTCAGGGTTATTGCTCTATGTTAATTTACTAGTATTAGTGTAGCCAAGAATTCTGATTATACCCCTGCCAAAGTTGTAATAAAAGTTATCTAAAACAAAGACAACACTGGTTTGTGTTTGCATGGGACCTAGCAAGGTGTGGTTTCTGGCTCCTCATTTGTTTGGTGCTGTTGTAAGATGTCTGTAATTAATAATGATTTTTTTTTTCCATAACAGTAATATGGGAGGACAGGCACCACCTCATAGCAGCTGGAAAGGAAATTTGAATGTATCTTACAACGTTGGTCCTGGTTTTACAGAAGATTATTCTAGAAGGTCAGTTTTGTTCCCTAAGGAGAATGTTCTTGGGATGAGGGAAAAAACAGGTAGAACAATAGGGTTTGACCAAAGATACAGTATCTGGGTTTAGTAGCTGCATTTATTTACATCTTTCCTTTCATTTTGGCTATTTTCTTGGCTGAAATATACTCAGTGAAAAGCATTAGTACATTATGTCTTGATTGGATGGATATGACTTGCTTTAGTTTCCAGCTAGTCTTGAACCAGTTTCATTTGAAAAGCATCTAGCCTTTGCTAAACTATTTGTTGAGAGTGATTTTTTAATTTTTTTTTTATTATTATTTTTGTTTTTTAAATTCATGTGAGTCCAGTTTCTGGTCTTAGCTATTGACTTATATAAAGCAGTATTAAACTTTTTCATATAAGCAGTTTTTCCACTCAGCTTTTCCAGAAAAAGAGCTTAAACTACAGTGTCAATTTTATTGCTTCAGATTGTTTTTAACTGAATTAATAATTACAGTTTAGGACTAAAATCTATGTATTTCAATGTTGTCTGAGTACAATGTACTGACTTTATATGAACTGTTTAACTTCATATAATTGTTTATACTGAACTTTATATGAACCCTTGGGGCTGAGTTGTTACACCTTCAGCTGTGGTACACATAAACAATTACTGATGTTGTAGAAAAATCTCTTGATGCAGCTCAGGTTGTCTGATTTTCTGCTGCCTGAGGTGCTGCAGTAGTATGGACTGTGCTGGAATGTAAATTTTTTTCACAGTGGCTGGTATGAGGCTGTTTTTCATTTGTCATGAACACAGGGTTGATAATATGTAAATGTTTTGTTATTGCTGAGCAGGGTTCACACAGAGCCAAGGCCTTTTCTGCTTTTTGTGCTGCCCCACTGGTGAGAGAGTGGGGGGTGCATGAGAGGCAGGGAGGAGGCACAGCCAGGACAGGTGATCCCAGTTGACCTAAGGGATATTCCAGACCATCTGACAGCGTGCTCAGTGTATAAAGGGGAAAGAAGGAGGAAAGGGGAGACATTTGGAGTGATGGTCTTTGCTTTCCCAAGTCACCACTACATGTGATGGGGCTCTGCCCTTTTGGAGATGGTTGAACAGTTTTGCTCTGCTTGTTTTCATGGCTTTTGCATTATGTGTAAAATTGTCTTTGTCTCAACCCATGAGTTTTCTCCCTTTTACCCTCCAGATTCTCTCTCTGCTAGTGGGAGAGAGAGTGAGTGGCTGTGTGGGGCTTGGTTGCTGGCTGGGGTGAAACTGTGACATGGAGTCAGTTCTGATTTGCATGAAACTGTAGAAAAGTAGAACTATTTACCTTTTTCACATTAGATGCTTTCCATTTTTCTTTCACTATTTCAAATTTAAAAACTATCTGTAGCAAAAGATTTTTGGAGTTCTGCTCCCATTATCTGTATAAATCTTACTGACAATCAGCAATATCACACAGCTGTCAAGGGATAAATGCTTTTCTAATTTGTGCAGGTGTAAATACAGAAAAAAACTACACTGTAATATTTTCAGATTTACTCTGGTTTAATAGGAGATAAATATGGTCAAAATCCTTTCCTTGTCATTTATACTGTGCACTTTTGAAAGGTGTCAAAATTTTTGATTATTTAATCTGGTGGACTTTCTCTTTGTATTTTCATCCCAATACACTAGAAAGGTGAAAATGTACATTCATAGCAACAATGAAGTAAGAAGGATTTACAATGTGATTGGTACCATCAGAGGCTCAGTGGAACCAGGTAAAATCATTTGCCTTCAGCACAAACTGAGTGAGCAGTGACCTCTACATGTACTTCATGGTTATAAGGGGGACATGAGGAATATTGTTTTCTCTGAAATACTGTATTGCATGATCTTTGAAATGGTATTTGCACTGCCTTATATATGGTTCAGAGTATGTCAGAACTTTCACTGTAAATGCTGATTTTCAAGGGGGAGTCAGAACCAAGATGGAAATATTTGTCTTCAGGCAAGTAACTTCGCAACTGAAAAAATATTTTTAAGCAGATGTTCTCCTCTAAGAAACATGGGAATGGATTTTGCATTCCATTGGAAGACACTATATCCACTATTACTGACTTTCTGTCTATCTTACAGTCTCTAATAACCAGTGTGATTTTATACTCTAAAAAACCATATATAAAGACAGCCCTAGAATTATGGTAATATCATTTATCTTCTAACTGCAGCACTCTCATTTTGCCTAAAACACAACTGTTAGCCATATTACAGTAGCACAGAGACCTAGACTGAATTTTATCTCCATAATCATATCTCTGTCATGATTTGGACAACCCTTTTTGTGACTGATTATATATATCCAGAGAAATACTGTATTCAGCACACAAATTCACAATGTTGTGAATTCTGTGCTGTACAGATATAATTAATGGATCAGCTTCGCCATGAAATGCACTATTGTGAAGTATGGAAAAATGCTTCTATCTTTAGAGGAAACTGTAGTATATTTAATAATAGAACTAACAACATGTAGTTTGAGGTTTTAAATCTTGTGGGATCCAGTTACTGGGTTTGACAAGTTCTTCAACACTGACTGAAAATACAGAAAAATGCCTTCAGAAATGTGAAACGTTTTTTTCCTTTCTGTCATGTATATTGTAAACGATTAATCTCTGTTGCTTGATACATATGTGGAAAATTAGAAATTACTTCAAGTTAACATCTCTGTGTCAGGAAAAAGGTATTCCTAAGTAAACCTCCAAAATTAATTTCTCTAGACAGATATGTCATCCTGGGAGGCCACCGTGACTCATGGGTATTTGGTGGCATTGATCCTCAGAGTGGGGCAGCTGTGGTTCATGAGATTGTGAGGAGCTTTGGAAAACTGAAGAAGAAAGGTAACATAATGAAAGAATAAAACACATCAAAGTAGCTGCTCTCAGCAGTGCCTGTTGATTTCTGTGAGATTTAAACATGCTTGAAATTAAAAATGTGTATCTCACTGATGTCTTGAATAAACACACTGCTGTGCACCTTGCTGTATGTGAAGTACTTCTGCACAAGAGAAGGTAAACCTAGAGGGAAACAAAGCAAAATGGGGGATGCTGAAATAAACATTTAGGTACATAGAACATTTGGGTACAATTGACTACTCTGTATTTGAGGCTGGTCAGACTGGATATGTCAGTGGTGTTATAATACTGACACAGTGGTGGACTGACAAAGGCTTCATCAGGGCCACACTGAGAGCCTTCTCAGCACTTGTCTGTAGCTTGGAGGCATACTCAAGAATAAGTGAAGGACGTCAGTGTAATGCTGAGAATGAGCTGTGCAAAGATAGTAGGAGGTAATGGTTAAAAATACCTCATGCCTACTTGCATTAGAATAGAGGAACAAATGTCAACTGCACCAAGTTTCTGTCAGAGCAATGCTGTCTCCCTATCTGACATCCCATGGAGAGAAGCTCTGACATAAATACTATGCTAGAGAAGTGTTCTTTGCCTGCCTGTTACACATAAAACCTATTGACATTTAGTTTTATTTCCATTTCTTCCCAGTAACTGAATATCAGGGGAAGCTCTCTGGAATGCAAGTGGAGAAAAAAATTAAAAGTTAAAAAAGAAAGGCAGTAAAAGATGAAAAGGTTCCAGTACCTTCAAAGAAAATTTTGGGCTGACATACAGCATCAGGTCAATAGAGCCTGTTCTCTTTGGCCTGGATTTAAATTGAATAAAGGACTTCAAGTGAAAGATTTTTCTTTTGAAGGTGATCTGTCAAAGTCACAAGGAATTGTTCAGGTTTTGAAATCTGGCATTTGAAAGACAAGTCAAAGAAATTCTGTAATAAATATGAAAATATTCCACTTTTCTGTTAGAATAGACAATGATAAACAATGTATACTAAACTGAAGAGAGCAAAAGGATTAGAAAAGTCTTCTTTCAAGAATGTGTGCACAGCACATTAGTTTTCCTTGATCATAGTTTTAGATGCTAGAAAATTTTCTTGCATTTAAAGGTGAGAAACAAAGTATTTATTTGGCCCAATATTGAAGTAGAGGTGAGATTGCTACAACAGCAAATCATTATTAAATAAGGTTACCAAAGCATTATGTATATCTTTCCCCACAAATCATGGTAAAAGATGACCCTCGCAAAAATGCCGTATGTTTTCACTTTAGTAATGTAACAAGCAACCTTTATTTTTGTAATACAATTTTCATGGTCTTTCATTTCAGGATGGAGACCAAGGAGAACAGTGATATTTGCGAGCTGGGATGCAGAGGAATTTGGCTTGTTAGGATCAACAGAGTGGGCTGAGGTAAACCCAAGAGCATTCAAAAAGAAATTTGCATGGTGCCTGCTCTTTGAGAAATCTGCACTAGAAAGAAGCACTTTCCTTTTGAACTACCAAGAATCTCTAGCTCCTTGCAGTATATTATATCCTCCTCTGAAACAACTGTTTCTTTTGTGAATGGGAAGGTATTTGTGAGGGAAATAAAGTTTATCAGCATTTCCTTCCTTTTTTTCCTTTCTCCTAGGAAAATGCCAAAGTATTGCAGGCACGGGGAGTGGCTTATATCAATGCAGATTCTTCTGTTGAAGGTACATGAATATGACTTGTGTTTTACAGGAATAGTGATGGTATGACTGGGAGGGATTTTGTCTTGGAGATTGATGAGGCCTTCAATGTGATAATTTTTGTTGTATTAATTCAGAAATGAATATGGGAAGAAACTGTGGAATCATAAATTATCCTTCAGACATTCATGTTGTTTCAGGGAAAAAGTCCTTTACAGTAGCTACACTGTTTGGGAGGTCATAAGAGAGACAAGGAAGTGTTGTGTCCTGATTTCTGTGGCAACTCTTTAGAGTCAGCTTCTTCTCTTATAATGTGCATAATAATCATGGCGACATAAGCTCTTAAGACTTGCTTCAAAAGCTGGGCTCTAATTCATCCTAACCAATAAAGTGCACTGAGAAGATCATAGGAAGACTCTTCTCAGCTTGCTCCTCATAAAGAGAAGACTCTTCTCAGCTTGCTTCTCAGCTCTCCTCATGTAGCTCCCTAGTCCCTTTCTTATTAATAAATAACAGCATAAAGTTTCAGCTGAGGGAACTTGCTTCTTCAAATAAATAGTTTTTCATGTGTTTTTTTCAGGAAACTACACACTGCGAGTGGATTGCACACCGCTGATGTACAGTCTGGTTTACAGTCTGACGAAAAAGGTAATATCACTTGACATTTTTAGCTGGTATGTTTGGTGCTCACTTACTTGGTGGGGGTCTGTCTGTAAAAATAGTTTCAGATCTTTCTTTTCTGACTGCAGGACCCACTTGAGGTCAATAGCTACGGAACTGGAGATTTTTCCCAAGACAAATAAACGGATTCCCAGCTTATGCCATTAAATTATTAACTATTCAGGATTAGGGAATTTTTCCACTTCTCCTATGAAAGCATTCCTTCAAGAACAAAAGCATAAAAGCATGCTGTGAACCAGAGGACAGAAACAAGCATATACCTGGCTGCCCAGATCAACTACCAGAATGCCCATGGTAGTAGGAGACTCTGACTCCCTTTAGGCAGGGGAAGAAATTAGGGTGGCTGCCATGTTGTTTCTATGTGATATGACAGGTTTGGTCAATGTGCTTATCTTCAGTGTACCCCGTTAGTTATTCTTTGTCTCTGACCATGATGTTCTCACACATTTATGTGGCACACAAAATTGAGCATTAGGCACTTCTCTCAGGAAATCACCACATAATGTTAGATCTAAGATGTTCCTTGCTTTGGGAGTGGGTCTTAGAGGCTGGCATTTTATTACTGGGTTGTGGTTTTTTTTCTGTTTAACTACATTAAGAGTGAACATTTAATTAGTTTCTGTATATATTTTAGATTCTGATGTAATGTATGTTCAATTACTCTGTATATTCTGTGAATTTATTTTATCTGCCTTTATCTGCTTTATGTATTCAGTCATTTGATAATTTATTATCTCTTGGAAGCTGGCATTAAACTGGTGCAAAGGAAAAGGAAAAGCAGTAAATTATTATAATAATTTTCTGGCAATTAAAAGACAGCTAATTAAATGTAGCTCTGTTAAAAGTGGGTACTTAGATAAAGAGACTTCTGTCCTGAACTCAAGAAGAGTTGATCACCTGCAGTTCCCATGGTAACCTGTGCTGAGTGAAGGTGTTCAGAACTGTCAGGAATCAGGTCAGCAGAGTCTCAGTTTGGACACCAAGAGCCATCATTAAAATCTTGGCCTATATACCAGTAAAAATGCTTGTGTAACCCTTCCTCGAGTTGGGAAGCAAAGGCTGATGAATGCATTTAACTACAGCTTGTTGGTAGCTGATGTGTGAAGAGAATGCTGATGAGGAAGCATGTCCCATGTGATCCCATGCATAGTTAATATGTGGTAAAAAGTTTTCAGGCTGATAGTTCTGTTCCATGGACAATTTCCTATGGACAAAACCCCACTAAATTAATTTGATTCCTTTTGTGGAGTAATTCTTAGATAGAAAATATATTAATAATGGAATATCTATTAATAATCTTTAATAGATTCAAAATAATAAAACCTCAGCAGTCCACCAATATAAAGGAAAGATGAAGAAACATCCATAGAGTTTAAGCTGCTCAGTTACCTGCAAATTAGTCAGTGGTAGGAATGAACTTTAGAATGACTGTGATTTGTATAACTCTCTAGCAGCTATGATGACATAAAACACCAGGTACTGTGCTCTTCACCCTTTTAAGGTTGCATCTGCATCCATAAACGTTTTTTGTGAACTGAAACAAGTTAGAAACAGTTTTGAATTAAACTAAGACAAAATTGAAAATTTCTGTCAAAGTAAAGCAAAATGTTTTGATTTTGTGAGGGATTTCTCTTTTGATTATTTAAATTAAATGGCTGACAATCTCATAAAAATCTCAGAATTTAAATATTGACTTGAAGTGTTTTGATTTTCTTATGTTTTTTTCCTTCTAAATTTACCTATTTTTTTTTTAGGAAATAAACTATTCTTCTGGAAAATACTATGCATTTGAAGTGTTAAAATCGAAATGCAGAAAGGTTGAGGGACTTAAAATGACTTACTCATTACCCTAAGCCATAGGCTTGGTGTGATGACAGGTTGTTGACTTGTTGCTTGGTAACATTTGAAATTTTACCCTTTGTCTTTTTTCTAGATACCAAGTCCCGATGAGGGGTTTGAAGGCAAGTCTCTTTATGAGAGCTGGTATGAAAAAAATCCATCAAGTGAATATAAAGAAGTCCCCAGGTCAGTAACAAAAGAAAACAAATTACATTCCAAACATTATTATAATTTCTTGAGTGTGTATTTTAAAGAAATACTCATATGAAAAGCTGAGTCCTGAAGAGAAGTGGTGTGATTCTTACCTGGTATAAATTCCAGAGTTGTAATGATTGCAATTGATACACTATTGTGCAACAGCTTTGTGAACCTGCCTTTGCAGATGAACAAGAGGCTTTATATATGAAATGTGTTAATTTAGTTTATAGAGGTTTAGACAAAAAAGGGTAGTATGCACAAGTGTGTGGCAATTACACAAGATGTTAACAGCTTTCCCTTGCAGTCATTTCCAGTCTTCTGGAAGGCCTCTGAGTTTGGGTGGTTGGGGAGCACACCAGGCAGAATTTTACAACATTGTCCTTCAAATTTACCAAGGGATTTCTGTAGAATCTCAAAATTATTATATTCCATGAATCCATGCTGGTACTGCTGTGATTTCTCTGAGTTGAGAGCTTGGGATAGTGGAAGTTCAAGAGGAGGAAGGTCATTGGTTCTTGTCAGTGATAAAAAGAGATGAGGCACATTCTCCTCTTGAGAACTGGATATCTCTGACCCTGAGAAGGGTGGGTGACTTTGCTTCTACTGCTGAGGTGCAGGTAATGCCAGAGTCAGAGGCAGTTCATGGTGTATTGACAGAAAAGAGCTCACTGGGAAAAGACTACGTAGTGCGTAGTGACTGAGTGCTGAATAAATAACTGCCATGGCATACTTGGAAGCAAACTAAAATTATACCAAGTATTGTCACTCAAGGCATTTTCCTCTTTCTTGTTTAAAGAATAAATAAGCTGGGTTCTGGCAATGACTTTGAAGCATTTTTTCAACGTCTTGGCATCACTTCAGGCAGAGCACGTTACACTAAAAATTGGGTAAGTCTGTGTCTTTGTAGTTTGGTCTCCCTTGTAATTGCCTGAATCACATCACCTGTAAAGAAGGCATTTAGACTTCCAGATTTTAGGATAGTACAGTTCAGTGTTTCAGAGTGGTGTCTAATTACAACAACTCTAGTTGCTACTTTATTACACAAATATGTAATAAATCAGAACGATCAACTTGTTGTCACTTAGACAAAAGGTATATTTTGCTTAAGGTAAATGGATGTGCTCAAAATTACCTATGGCTGGTGAGGGCTTTTGAGTAGCTTATGGTGACTTCTGAAATATTTGTAACACTTAATGAAGCTTTAAATTCAAAATGGTTCATATTTTTTTGAATATATGGGTTGGGCACTGGAACATTCTGTGAGAGGAGAATAACTGAAAAATGTTCAAGGAGCAAACTATTCAATGTGGTCATTTCCTCTGAAAAGGAAGGAATTTCTAAGGACACAAACAAATGATTATTGCATCCAAGCAAGAGAAGTCCAATCTCACCTGGATTTAGCCTGAGAGTTATGTGACTGTGCCTAGCTCCCTTCTTAGGGCTGTGTACATGGTCAGTGGAAAGAGATTTCTCCAAATTGCCATTCATCTCAGCATAGGGTAATGTCTAAGAGAGCCACTACTGACCAGTTCTTCTCCTTTGACTGTCAATAGTGGCTATATAGGATTAGTATGACCTGAACACTTAAACTTTACCATGCCTTGAATCCCACAGCAAAGGTTTTCAAAAATAGAAACAGACGTAGCTGAATAATGGTTTTGTTTTGGCTTGGTTTCCTTTGTTTCAGAACACAGAAAAATACAGCAGCTACCCAGTTTACCACAGTGTCTATGAAACCTATGAAATTGTGGAACAGTTTTATGATCCCACTTTCAAGAATCATCTGGCAGTAGCTCAGGTACGGGGAGGGCTGGTGTTCGAATTAGCAAACTCTGTTGTGCTTCCTTTTGACTGTAGAGATTATGCATCAGCTGTGAGCAACTATGCTCACATCATCTATAATTTGTCAAGGAATCATGAAGAGGAACTGGCAACATACAATGTATCCTTTGGTACGTACAGTCTTTCATCACATTCCTCCTCTGTTAATGCTAACTGCCTTATTAATGGATGTCTTAGTCACAACCTGCTATTTACCTTGTGCTGTATGAACAGCAAACAAAACAAGAGCAATACCCTCCATTAATTTGAAATGGGAGTATTTTGTCTTAATTACATGTCTGTGTGGGGACTATGCCACTGCCAAATAGAGCTAACACTTAGAGTTGCATGTGCTTTGCCCTGTGCATGATTGGCCAGTATTGACAACAAGGTGTCATTGTCATGTTTCCTTAAAAAAAAAAAAAAAAAAAAAAAAAAAAAAAAAAAAAAAAACCAAAAAAAAAAAAAAAAANGTTTATCATGGTAGATAATTGTGTGCCTGAGAAACCTTTATTTAATTAGCAGCATTATAGAATATTCAGTTTAGGGGTTGGCTGCTAATGGCCAGTATCAGGTACACGTGCATGTGTGTACACACACAGACACATACGTGTTCTCAGTATTTCTGAAAACTCTGTGTGGAGGGACATAACAGTAGAACACAGTTTGCTGGGATTTATAAAATGTCAGACCTACCTGAACAGTCTGGTTCTGGTTCCATGATCCAGTTTTTGCTATTTCTGTACATTCTTCAAGCAGAAAATAGTAAACAATATTCACAACAATATTTACTGCTGTTGTTTCTAAGAGAGGTTTTCACACAGAATTATATATATTTTTAATGTAGGAATATGGGGTCATTTTCTTTTCTTTCAGCAAGACTTTTAACAGTTCATGATCACAGTGGAAGATAAAGCTTTAATTGAATAATTTGATTTGTTAAATTATATCTTCAGAATTTGAAGTTAAATTCTTTCCCCTTGCTCCTTCCAGATGCCCTATTTTCAGCTGTGAAGAATTTTACAGAAGTTGCTGCTAGCTTTCATGAGAGATTGCAACAAATAGATACCAATAAGTAAGTTCAACTCTTTTTTTCTTCCAGTCAAATACTCCATGTAGTCCTCTGAGCTTGAGAGGGCTTAGTCTTCACTTGCTGACACTTAATGGAAAAAAATAATGTAGTTGTGGCAAGCTTTTCAATGAGCTTTCAGGGAATTCTATGCACCACCTATGCCAAAAGGCCTAGTTTGCTCTTGACTTAATTCTTAATTTATTCTTTTTAGGCCATGCCCAGAATGACAAGCCAAACTTTCTTTTGTATATACATGTATGTATGTTCCATTTCTTGGGAAGAATCTAATTTAGCCATATGCTTACCCTTATGGAACACTGACTGAGGATAAAAGCCATCTTTTTAATGGCAGCAACTTTCAGATAAAGGAGTTAACAGTAATCTCTTATGCAAAAGATGACATTTATGACATATGACATGTATGTGACATTTTGAAAATGGCTTTATTGATAGATGGCCTAAATCCATGCTTTAATTCAATGAAACAGTTTCAGTTTCTGTTTGCAGCACTGTAAACTTGAAAAAATTTCCTTAATGGTAATAGACTTATTCCAGTTTTACTGTGATATAATTTTTAACATATTTATTGGTGAATGCCTTTCAAAGTCTGCAAGTTACTTTGGATGTAAACCACCAGGCCCACATATATTCTGTATAACCTTGCCACAGTTCTTTTATTTGTTAAGCATCAATAGTATGTGCAGGGCTATTAAAAGCACACAGACACAGATGGTCTCTGCTCTAGGGAATTTAAAATCTACCATCAGAAAAACAGAATTCTCAGATGGCTCAAAAGAGGCTTGTAACATCACAGGGTTTGTTTTTCTGATACCTTGTACTTTTACATAAAAACAAATGCAATTTTATTGAAGTAATTTATGGCTAGCTGGCTTTCATGAGAAGATGGTCCCCAGAAAATTTGTACAAAAGAAGAAAATGGTCAGCCTAAACATCCTCATGAAAAGGAAATAAAGGCGTGAGATGAGAGAAAATATGAGAGAAGATACCTGAGATGCTGTCTTTTGACACTATCACTTGGCCTTTAAAAACATCTTTAAGAGACTTTCAAGTTATGAATCAGACTCTGTCACAGCACAGATCAGCATAATTCTGTTATCCAGGTTAGCTGACATGGGCTATCTTTTGTGGGCTACACTTAACGTTCAACATCACAGATCTACTGTCCTTCATAAATCCAGATGTGTGTGCTGGGATAAGAGTAGGTCAAACACACTGTAGTTAATATATTCAACATATTCCCTGTTTTTTGTTTGTTTTTAGCCTGCTTGCTGTCAGATCACTAAATGATCAGCTCATGTTTCTAGAAAGGGCTTTCATCGACCCTCTTGGATTACCTGGCAGGCCATTCTATAGGTGAGAAAGGCTTACTTTTCACTTTCCTCCTGGAGTACACTATGAAAATTCCTTGAAGATTTATCAGTCTCTAAATGGAGTTATAATGATTTTACTCAACACAGCAAAAGTACATGAGACAGGAGGAATAAGACTGAAAAGGGGAAACAACATTGGGGAAAACTTCAGTGAGCTATGCTATACAGAATGAGGGAGATTCTTGTTGGAAGCCTACTCAGATAATTTCTCTTGGTTTGATTATGCTTCTAAACAGAAATAAAAGTAATTCTAAATGGAGTTATTCTAAATAATTTTAATTACAGGAACTTCAGGAAGTTGTTCTTATTATTTGAAAGTAAAATAGTGTATAATTGAAGTACCTACAATTTGATCAATGTTAAAAGCACAGCCATGCTAGCAAATGTAGTGTGGAGGGCAGTACTGAAACAGCAGGGAAGGAATTCAGTGGTCCTCTCATCCAGTTCAAGAAGTAAATCTTACTTAAGAGGCAGTGAATCAAGTTCACTTTTTTGGTCCTTCTACCAATCTGTGTAATCCAGAATAGTAATCTCTCCATTAAAAATTAACTTCAGAAGGAGAAATTTAGATCTGCAATCTTTCTACCTCTCATAGCTCATGGTTAAAAATCTGTTGAGAAGAGTCTCTTGTTAAAAGTCTTTCCTACATCAAAGCATCTTTTGGAGACTGTGTATCTGTGAGAAAAAAAGCTGACTTTTAAAAAATATTTTCATTTAATCTAAGATGAGAGAAAGGAAAATACTTTAGCTCACTCTATCTCAAGTAGCTATAAGGCTGTGGAATTCATATGGCATAATGTAGCTTATGTTATTTTCTTGCTTGATAGCTACTTTAGGTACTATTGCTGCAATAGACTTATTTATTTACATCTTCAGTGTCAAGTGTTTACAGCTGGTTTATAAAACATAAAATAGTATGTTTTATATTCCTAATGCATAATATTGTTATTTTTTCCCTCAACTTCCCTACAGACATGTTATATTTGCTCCAAGCAGCCACAACAAATATGCAGGAGAATCCTTCCCAGGAATCTATGATGCCATGTTTGATATCGAAAGCAAAGCTGATCAGCATGAAGCCTGGGAAGAAGTGAAGAGGCAGATTTCCATTGCAGCCTTCACTGTGCAGGCAGCAGCAGAAACACTGAAGGAAGTGGCATAAATATGAACAATATAGTCGTCAGTGAAAATTAAATGTGAAGGTTTGCAGAAGTCTTAAAAATGAAGCATTGAAAACACTAGGAGGATTACGACAAAGAACACGAAATTTAAAAAAATCTTGGTCTTTAAAAATAATATACCCAAATGGAAAGCATTTAATAATGTTAACAAGGTAATGTACTTCATTCTGAGAGCTCAGGATTTAGATGTCTTCTGAATTGAGACTGATAATGTTTCAGGTTTTCTCTCAGCTTTGTATTTTAAGCATTGGTAAACCACTGGATTTATTTTCAGAGTTTTGAATTTTCCTATCTTGATGATTTTAGCGATCTCCATAGTTCTTCAGAAAAACAGAATTAATTTCATGTTTCTATCAGTTACTAATTTTGTTGCCTTTTTGTTATTTATCCTGGGTTTGCATAATTTTATCTCAAGACAGACCTCTCAGCCCTTCTTTTCCACAAAGATTGAGATGGATATGGAGATGGGAAAACTGTCACATACCGTGTGTAGCATGTATAATAATCGTAACAAGTTTTGGGCAGCCAGCCCAGAATACTCATCCCTGACATTCTTTTCATCACATGCTGAACCTTGCAGCTGTTTGCAAATAAATTTAAGCAAGAAGCTTTTAGTCACTGGAATAAAAACAAGACAATACATCTTGTCAGACATATAGTCATCTCACAAAATTTCTTTCAAGAGAGGACCCTATTGTTACTCTTTTAACCAAAATCTACCCTTCCTATGCCTTGTCCCTATAGAGGTGTTTCAGTATGAAGACAGAAGCAAAGAAAATTCATCATGTCCTTAGTTGAAAGGATACCAGATTATTTGGTAGATTTTTGTAGATTCTGTATGTCTGATTATCATGTGCTGCTTAATCTTTAATGGCCCATGGAACAACCAAGATCAGACAGAAGACTCAAAATCAGATCCCTTCATCTGAAATTTTGCCACTGGACTATTACTAACCTCTTGAACAGCTAATATTTTGTGTGATTTGATGTGCCATGTTAGCTGAAGCCTCTACCGTGTCTTAAACCACTGTCCTGTGATCTGATGGTTTTCAATTTTCTTTTCCATGAGGCTTCATTTAATCGCAAATATTTCTGCACTTCACATTAAAACCTTTTAGACAAGTTACTATAGTTAAGTCATTATTTTGCTTAACTGTTTGTCTGTCTGATAAAATAATCTAGTTTACCAGGTAATAGAAAATGTTCTTATACCCATAGTTATTGCCCAGTTATTTTCACATTTTTTATGAAACTGATTGGAGTAAAATAATGGAGATGTCTTTCCCCAAATCTAGTGCTGATGGGAGACATTGCTGACTTTGTTTTGTCACTGCTGTCTGCTCCATTGCCCTACTTTTACCAGTGGAGAACTCATTATGACCATCTATAATCCACCTCTGAAAAAAATTAAGCAAAGTTAGTTTAGTTATCTTATCCTAGATGATTTTGTCTGCAGCAGTTGGGACAATGATAAGCCAAATCCACCATGCAGAGAGGGGCAGCAATAAAGAGCTCCTGTTGACTAGGTGGATGCAATAACAGTATTTTTCTATTGCTGAGGAGGATGAACTGAGGTGCCAAACTCCAAAATTGTGATCTTTCCCTATGTGACCTGTATGCTGCTTCAGCAACTTTTTCTTTCAGTCTAGAAGACGTAATTTTTTAATTTCTGGCCTAAACATAGCATTGTTTCATTTATTTAGGGCCCGTTTGGGCAATAGTTAGCAGATAATATACAATGTCCTGGCCCAGGACTACACAAAATACAGAAGTAATTACAATCTTAAACTTCTAGCAACATCCATTAAAAAAATCTGTTGCCTGTTCCCCATTCACTGCAGGGAACGGGATACAGGAACAGAATTTTTTTCTCTCCCGTTGGCTACAAGCTGGAGGCATAGGCTTGTGTGAACCTCATGAAGTTCAATGGGGCCAAGTGCCAGGTGCTGCAACTGGGTCAGGGAAATTCCAAGCACAAATCCAGCCTGGACAGAGAATGGATTGAGGCTAGCCCTAAGGAGAAAGACTTGGAGATGTTTGTGGATGAGAAGCTTACCATGACCTGGCAAAATGCACTTGTTGTCCAGAAAGCCAGCTGCATCCTGGGCTTTGCCAAGGGAAATGTGACCATGAGGTTGAGGGAGGAGATTCTGTCCCTCTCGTTGTTCTTGTGAGACCTTGCTGCAGTGCTGTGTCCAGCTCTGGGGCCCAGTGTAAGAATAGCCTGTTGTAAGGGATCTAGAGAGGAACCATTAAATCACAGGCCTGGAGCACATCTGCTGTGAAGACATGCTGAGCGAGCTGGGGCTCTTCAGCCTGGAGAAAGGCGGCTCCATGGAGACCTCAGAGCACTTTCCAGTACCTAAAGGGCATAAAGAAGGCTGGAAGGGGACTTTTTATAAGGACATGTGTGATAGGACAAGAAGGAATGACCTTAAGTCCCTGTATTCAGGGCACAGTCCTTTACTCTCTCAGCCTCACTGGGTACATTCCTCTTGTGGAAGAAAGGGTCAAAGTTTGCAAGCTGCACTTGTCAGCTGCCAGCAATGTAAACTTTTAGTTGGAATCTGATAATGGTCTCCTGAAGCTCAAGATACAGAAGACTCTGACTCTAAGAATCAACATCTGCTACCGTTTTAATCTGATAGAAAGACTGCAGGGGCCATGAGAGAGTTCAGGGGACTGTGCAACTGAGAGAGTCAGAAGGAAACTACTGATTTGAAATTGTGATTGAGCATTCCCCTGATGCCATTTTTCCTGCCAGGGTTGTTTTGTTTTTCCCACAGATCAGGGTCCCTTGATCTCTTAAGCCACAAGTTCAACCTTTAGTCAGACAGTAGGTCAAGCAGCAGAACAGTAGTGCATCTTTCTTGCTGCAGATATTAAGCTTTAAGGCCCGGTTACTGAGCAGCTACAACCTACAGTGTACAAGCCCTGGCATTCATTCTGTGTTTCATGTACAACTTGGATGAGTAGCAGAATTATGCATTCAGCACACAAATGCATGCTAGTTTTGCATCAGTATATGTATACTTGCCAGTTTTTGAGCTTTTTTAGATTACCATTTATGTGTTTTAAGTGAGTAGAGTATATGTAGCTACCTGCAGGTGCTCCAAGCTTCAGCTGAACCTCACTCTTGTTTTCACTGTCAGAATGAGCAATTCTCACTACTCCTGAACTCAGCATGAGCCATATGCAGTAACTAATAATTTTCATGATAATTCTGAAAGTGGTACTAGTTCAAATAAGTACTGTGTGTACAGGAGTTTATGGTTTGGACCCTTTTTCTCACCTGCACTAAGGAAAGGAGTCCTTTTTACCCTGTAATCTTTTCAGCCTGTTTTGCATAATTTCTCTGTCTTCTTTGGGTTGGTCTTATCTCCTTTTAGCCTCAAACCTTTGATTAAACTTAGACTGAAGTATGTGTTTTCAAAATGGGGTAAAATACTCAGCTATTACCAGCAATACACTTGTAGAGATATCTCACACTGGTGATATCTTAGTTCTAGCTGGAAAAAGACCCATGTAAAATAACAGTGTGGTTGATGGATGTGGCCTTGATATCACCAGGAAAGACTCAAAGGAAGGTGAGTCTTTTGGGCTGCTGATCATCTCAAGAGCTCTGAGGTCTCTCCTTGGGTATGAAATGAGATGATCAGTAACAGCTAAGAGTGAGATGAGGTTTGGTTTGGAGCAGCTTCTTCTACCTTCTCACTTTGCATTCCTGACATGCTTTACTTTGGATCTCACATGTCAGGAGCATTTTTCTCTGATTCCAGTTATTCTGAGGAACATTTGGAAGACCTCATACTACACCTCAGGCTTTGTGATTGAGTGATGTGTGTGTGTGTGTGTGTGTGTGTGTGTGTGTGTGTATGCATGCAGCCAAACCTCATCTCGCTTCTGTTTCACCTGGGTGAATGGTAGTTACTCTGCCTTCATATGCTTCATATGTAGGTGAGGTAACTCAGCGGTACTTTCGCAACCTGTCAGCACGCAAATACAGATAGAAAACAAATATGATCCCAGGGGGACAACAAAAATTCTTGTGTAGTAGGGTCACTCTTTTCACCAGCCTCCATAGCACACCCAGCTGATTCATAGGATACAATACAACAGTTTGGGTGGGAAGGGTCCTCCAAGTACCACCTAGTCCTCTCCCCCCTGCAGTGAGCAGGGACATCTTCAACTGGACCAGGTGGCTCAGAGCCCTGTCCAGCATCACTGTGAATGTTTTCAGGGATGGGACATCTACCACCTCCCTGGGAAACTTGTGCTAGTTACTCATCAGCCTCCCTGTAAAAAAATTCTTCTTTATTATCTAGTCTGAATTTACCCTCTTTTAGTTTAAAACTGACTTGACCTATTGCAACAGGCCCTACTAAAAAAGTCTGTCTCCATCTGTATTGGGTTTAGTGTGGCAGTGTTCATAGTGACACTACAGTGGTGGCTTCTGTGAGGAGCCCTGGAAGCTTCCCTTGTGTCTGACAGAGCCAATGCAAACCAGCACCCAGATGGTGGCTGGGCAAGGCTGACCCCATCAGTGGTGGTGGCAGCACCTCTGGGGTAACAGATTTTAGAAGGGGAAGAAGGTTACTGTGCAGAAACAATTGAGCTGGACTAGAGAGGAGTGAAAAATGAGAGAGAGGAACAGTCCTGCAGACCCCAAAGTTAGTGCAGAAGGAGAGGAAGAAGGTGCTGCAAGTGTTAGAGCAGAGATTCCCCTGGAGCCTGTCGTGTAGGCCATGGAGAGCACCCTGGAGCAGTATCCAGAAGAAATCTGAATTACCCCAGAGAAGGAAGCTGTTACCCCAGAGCAGGACACAAATGCTGCCCTGTACAGGTTTCCTGTCTTGAGGTTTCAGCACCCATGAGCTCCCAAATGGCACTGGCTGTTTTTCTTATAGGAAATGAGCACTGTCAGTACAGAATAATTCAAGTGCCTAAAGTTAGGTGTTTATCACACTTCAGATACCCTAGGATGTCTGGCCTGAATACTGTGTTGTGTATGGCAAGCCTATGACACAAAGGAGTCAGGAGTAAAGAAGGTTATGCTGAAAAAAATGGTTGCAATGTGGGAGAAGATGTCTTAATTTTTGGCTTTGTTTCTCACTATCCAAGTCTATTTTAAATTGTAATAAATTACTTTTCCCTGAGTGGAATCTGTTTTTCTAATGATGATAATCAGCAAGTGATACCTCTCTGTTCATTTCAACCCAAGAGCTTTTTCATTTTATCTCCTGCCCCAGTCTTCTTGAGGAGAGCATGTGCTTGAAGACAGATTTACACTGTATGTTATACTCACATTTAATTGTAACATAATATACTCCATCTGTGGCTAATCTATGGCATGTAAGAACATGTCACAACTAATAACTAATAGTAATAGGCTGTATTTTAAGTGGTAGAAGCCATTTGGCTGCTGCTTGTTCAACCTTAGCGTTGCTAATGGCCCTGTCACTTTAAAAAGACATTTACAGAGAAATAAATGCATTTCATACATTCTCACTGTTGCTATTCTTACCTTCTTCCTCCACTGATGTTATTATCATGTGAGGTCTAATTTTGATAGTAATCACCAAAAGCCCTTGTCACTTTACTGTCTATTATGTGCCAGTCCTACACCTGTGGTGCTATATAAATGCTAATAATACATCAATGTGCTCATTCTTTATGAGTTCTGTAGGTGGAATTCCATCTGGTTTGTATATGTCAATTCAGATGCTGGTGTGAAATGTCATTGCTGTTCAGAATTTGTCATGGTTTATGAGCAGTTGGGAAATGACAGGAAAAAAATCACAAGACTGGACCTGCTTATCATTTGAACAAAGACATCCAACCCCGTGCTTAAGACACTGGCTGTGACTGGTGTAGAATGCCCAAGTGGTGTAATTTTTCTCTGAAAAGCCTTAGTTTAAGTAATTAGGACATTAACCAGTCTTTTCTGCTTTTTCTGAATATTTCCATCTCATCATAATGTATTTAAGAAAGTTTTGATACTCAGAGTACTGACATTTGGACTCTGGGAGTTAGTGGTAGGAATTTGGAGCATGCCCAGGCTCCCAGAAAAGCTTTCCTGCTTTCAGCCATATATAACTGGTCTCAAATGGGCAGGTCCTCAGTTCCAGGAAGATCAGTCTTGGCTTCCATGTAACCATGAAGGAACTCTGCAGCAGGGAGTGATGTGCAGGGTGGGAATAAGTTTATGCAAAATGTGATGATTCTATGAATGTATTTTTTGACTATTCCCTGAGCTGAAGTTTTATTCTTTCCCCGTGAGATACTGATAGATTTGACTAAATTAGACTAGGAAAACTTGATCTTAAGAACCTTGTAATCTTAAGTGCAACTAGCTAGAGAATATAGGACATAAATTTACAACTTTTCCTAGTTGCAAATTGGATGATGTCTGAAAGCATTCTTACTGGCCAATCTAAATTATGTTCCCAGCTGCCCTAAATGTACATTCCTTGCTTAGGATTAATGTTACCATGGATTAAAAAGGGAAGCAATTCAGCATTTTGTTGGTAAAGAGGAAACAAATTTTCCATTAATTCATCTCTTTGCCACTTCCACTGGAACAGGTTGTGAAAAAGCCCAAACCAGGAACTTTCAAAACCATAAAGTCCTAATAATTAGTAGGAATTAGTCTCTTGAATACTAAATGTATATTGCTTAGTGCACAGCCTGGATACATATTTGTTACAGAGAGACACACACAGCTACACAGGGCCTCTCTGGCGGGGGGAGACTAAGAAATGGAAGAGTTTTATTGCATGTGGAAAACCCTATCATCACCATCACCCAGGGATTAAGGCTGGCTAGGCAGCACGAGAACTGAGAAGCAAAGAAGGCAGGGACAGCCCTGGGGCTGCGGGTGGATAGGAGAAGGAGGAGGAGGAGGAGGAGGAGAAGGAGGAGGAGAAGGAGGAGGAAGGCAGCTGCCTGGCAGCCCTCGGAGCCTGCCAAGCCGCCGGGCCGTGCTGACCGTATGGCCGGGAGCAGGAGCAGGGCCTCCCCCCGCCTGTGGCTCGTGTGCCCGGCGCTGCTCGGCTGCTTCTTGCTGGGTTTTCTTACAGGTGAGTACAGAGAGCCAGGGGCTCAGCCCCAGCTGCTTTCCCCTGCACACCCTGTGTGCAGCCCCTGTTGTGATTAACCCACCAGCAGGGAGATTATACTGCTTTTAGGGACATGGCACAGTACTTGTCCCACTGCTTTTCTCAGCTTTTCTGTCTAGCAATTTCAGTCTTCAGCGAGTGAGAAACAGAACGGCTCTGTGCTTCAGCTCAGGATGGGCCCTGGTGAACTGACAGCTTCCCAAAACGGGCAGCCAGGCATTCAAAGAGAAAATACAAGAGTTTGAGACTTCAGTGATTGCCAGATCTCCCAGATTTTATTTTTTAAAATTATTTTTATTTCCTGTTTTTTACTGAAGGTATTTTTAAATGCTCTTATTCAGTTGCTATTTTAGAAAGTAAGGGTAGAATGTAGAGGAGGAGTTTGTCAGCCAAGTTACTGAAGTTTTCATTATGCACAATGAACTTTACTAGAGAGTCTTTTCTGAAGTCACTTGCAGCATTTAATTTTAAATTAAAATTGCATACCCTTTTAAAATTTGTATTGTAGCACAAACCTAATACTAAAGTATGAAAGAAAAATACATGAGGTGTATTAAATATATAAAATATTAGTTTAATTTAGGAGATCCCTGAGCTGCTAGTGTCTGGTGCTTGTGCTATGTTTGTACATTTCCCTGAACATCACCTTTTGGCCCTGCTCCTAAACGGGATATTGGTCTGATCAAACATAACTGTTCAGTTCAGTGTTACTACAATTGTATTTAAGTGTAGCAGGTCATACATACTGTGCATGTGATAGCACATGTAGTTGCCTTATGAGAATTTTCCCAGTTTGGGATTGTCTAGCTATAATAAAAAAAAAAGGATTTTTTTTTCCATGAGACAATCTCACACAGTTAATATACCCTCTCCTATTACTATTTATAGCTACTGAATAAGCATTATGAAACTGGCTTGGGTGACAGTTAGCTTTATTCTTTTAATTATTAAATAGACCAACCCCACCCTTCCCCAAGTCTGTAACTATTACAGTGCTGGCAGGGTGGCTGTTGAGTCCTAGACCTTTAAATATGCTTACACAACTATTTTAAAATACATGCATAAACTAAAAAAATAAATTTCATCATGAGTATCAGGAGTTTGAACCTCACACTCCAAACAGTTAATTGAGAATTTAAACTGTAGTTTAAAATTAATGAGAGATGAGTTCTGCCTTAAAAAGGGGATTCACCAGGGATTTAGGGTATACTCTTTTCATTGTGTCTCTTTTAGGCATTTTAGTCAGTGACATATATTTACTTTTCTGCTTGAGCCCTCAGACACTGACAGAGGGTGCTCTAAGCCCTGTTCATCCTTGTGGCTTTAACTGTTTAGTACCACAGGCTGCACCTGTGCTCAAACATGTGAGGACATTCTTGCTGATTAGGAAACTTTTCAAATGTGTTTCAGGATGGTTTACAAAACCGACAGAGAAAAATCCCAACTCTTCAGATGTCCATCAAAATGTGAGACAGAAACTTGCAGCCGAAATGAAAGCAGAGAACATCAGGAAATTTCTTCGGTAAGCCTTGTGCATCGTGTTTTGAACAATTTTATCAGTCAAAAAAGCCAGAAAGTGATAACATCAGCTCCAAGGAAGGGCATCTGAAAGCAGAACTTCTAAGATGTTTTAGAAGTATTTAGTTTGTATGGAATATCTGAGGGAAGAAGGGAGAGGCTCTACAACACTTTTGTTCCCCCCCTCCCTGTTTTTGAAGTTGGATTTTTGAACTGGTTGTGCTGTCAAGTGTACTTCCCTCAGCTGCATTACTGCCAGTGCTTACCATCTTCATGATTTCTCATCTTCATGATTTAATGAACTGTGCCTCATTTTTTCCTTCAGAAGAATCTGAAGCTCTAACCTCAGATAACTTTGTTTTCTTTCAGAGTGAGATGGTTTTTCTGTGTTAGGGATGATTGACATGAATTATATCTGACTGATCATCTGTTTAGTGTCTCTTTAAACTTTCAGTTTGAGCAGCTAGTCAGTAGAAAATTAATCTATTAAAAATTATTGTACAAATTTGCATAGCACTGAGTTGCATATATACTTACAACTTAAAATTCTGGCCACACTGAATAATGTGCTGTTAATTGGGAGCTCTGACATCTCATTATACCCTGTTTTCTGTGTCAGGGATAAAGGGCTCTGTCTATGCTCAATGTGTGTATGGTTGGTTAAGGCTTGCATGATGTGACTGTTAGTAAATGTCCTTTTTTGCATCATAATGCATTCATATGGTTCTTTCAAAACATCTAAATTGCTGGGGTATAAAAATACCTTTTTTTAAAAATTCCACTGAAAATGAAAAACCCCCACATTATTGTGTATATTTGTATTTTCTATAGAGGAACAAATATATTCACATGAAAAGTAAATAAATACTAACTCTGATTAGTAGACTATTGTAGTCAGCAGGTAAGTTCAGCAGCTGCATCAAGAACATCAAAAGATTACTGACAAATTTGATTTCTATACATTTATTCTAAACCCAGAAGGTTTCATACCTAATATCAATTAGCTTTTTAAGTCAACAGGCCTAATCTTATTTTGGTTTTGTTGCTTTCAGTAGATTGGAGAGTTCCTGAACATTATGTTTGACTGAGAATCTAGGCAACATAGCCTGAAATAGCTCTGTAATTTTGCCAAAGTCTTTTGGCTGTGGGATGTTAATGGTTTCTCATTTGTCTGCTAGCTTTGGTGATGGGCCAAATGCTTCATTCTGGTTGGGGTTTTATTTTGCCTAAATTCAAATAAAAATCAGGAAATGCAGAGAAATTGTATTAACACACTTTCCAAAAACTTTGTCAAAAACATAAAAAAAGTGAAGTTGAGAATTTTGATCCATATTCTTCATTTTTCAGACTACTACATCTGCTTTTATCATGTGGGGGAAAAAAAAAACAACTAAGTCTCAGAAAATGCAGACACATTGGTCTTAGCATTGTATCATAGCTCTGGAAAGGATTAAACTATTTGGAAGGGAAAATGTGAAAAAAAACCCCAATCACGTGTGTTTTTCCTGATGGCATATGTAGTATTTAGTATACTTAAAGAATTAAAAGGTACCTAAAATACTAGTCAGATTTAAAGTGCAAGAAGCAAACAAGCAATGGGGTTTGGCAAAGGTTGCTTCCAGACTTTGGTGCATACACTCACAGTTTAAAGAGAGCAAATGACAACAGCAGACAGCAAAAGGTTGTGGTCTGCTTAGAGAATCTGGATTCAAATCCAGCATTCCAATCCTGGGGCCAGGTGGGACTCATGTGAAAGACCTTCATGTTCTGATTGCAATGTTGCTGTAGATGAGAAGTTATGATGATAGAAAGAAGCCCCAGATGGCTGAAAGTGGCTGATTTTGTGTTCCTCTTTTAATAAGGACCACGTGGAGGGACTCTGAGCTGGTCAGCTTCAGGCCTGGAAGGACAAAACATCCTTCTGGAATCTATTTTCAGAGACATAAAGGACAGAAATTAAGTTCAGAAGAGTCAGTATTTATTTACTATTTGTTTGTATGGTCAGCATATTGCCTTCCATAAGGAAATGACTGGCTACGTGCAGGAGTGGAGATGTTAGAGTGGCTGGAACAACCTTGACTTTAACAAGGCTTTGAACATCTTTCTCCTTTGGAAGCTGAAGAAGTACACACTGCAGAGCAGGGGCTGAAAACAGTCTGAATTGACAGGCTGAAGTGATATAAATCATGGTATTTGCTACCATTACTTAATGGTAATTGCTGGTATCTGACATCTGTGGGGCAGCCATTGACAAGTAGCCTGTTGGGAATTGGAAGCTGATTGTGTATACCTGGATGACTGATGAGCTTTCACCATTCCTTACTTGTCCAATGGGCCGAATAAATTGTACACAGATTTCTACAGGGTAGCCCAGAGGGACTGGATTCTGTTTGTGACTATTTATCACCATTATGTACTATATCTGAGATGGAAGTTAATGTTGTTAAGAAGGTTTTGTTATTCAGGCTTTTGATTAAGAAAAAAGAGCAAGCCTGTGCAGATAATTTAATGTAATGATTTTCAAATTAAACTCATTAAGACATTAGGACACATTGTGACAACAGTTCAAATCCATGATCAGATACCAGAATTATCTGGAACGCTCCTTACTGAATGTATAGCTTTCCGATATTTATTTCTGCTTCTTGCATACTGCTAATTTTCTTTTGCTGAATCTTTGACATTGATTTTCATTGCTTGTGTGTAGATGTGGCTACTCCTGTTATACAAAGAAAAACGTTCAGTTGATTTCTTAAGGCCTCAGGAAAGATCCTCTGCTCTGAGTATATTTTGTACATGTCCTGATGTAGACTCCAAGAAGCAATCATGCTATACAGCTCAAACTTTAAGACCTTACTGTCCATGCAATGTATCTTGAAGGATTAGCTTTATACACACTGATCCTATTTCATTATTATTTCTCTGCATTTGCTGCTTACTAGTGGTTTTCTGTTTTATTCTAGTTCATTTACCAAGTTGCCTCACCTCGCAGGAACTGAACAGAATCTTCTTCTTGCCAAAAAAATTCAAGGCCAGTGGAAGGAATTTGGATTGGATTCAGCAGAACTTGTTAATTATGATGTACTTCTTTCATACCCAAATGAAAAGCAGCCAAACTACGTTTCAGTAATTGATGATCAAGGGAATGAGGTGATCTTTTCAATGACAAAAATGTGTTTATGTAAAACTGAAAATCCCCCAGTGACTTCCTTTTAAAAAAAAGTGTCTTCCTGTGTATTCTCACCTGCACAGCTCAGCATGTGCTTAACAGTATTTAAGAAAATCCAGTACAAAAAGGAATTCATCTTTAGAAATGTTTTTCAAGCCATGCAGAAAACACAGCAAAGTGGCTGAAATCTCAGTGCCTCATACAGAAGAGTAAGGGTGTGTGGAAAGGCTGCAGTTAACACCAGCAGACCATAAGGTGTTAGGAGGGTTCACCTTAAAGATACATCTAGGCTAATATCCTGTTTCCATAAACAGCCTTAAGTGGATGCACAGGGATGTTAAAGAACAAAGAAATGTGTTTCAGGCATGCAGTTCTTCCAGCGTCTAGCTGTTTTCAGCTCAGGCCTCCTCTGAATGTGCTGCAATTAGTCTCTTGAAAAATCCTCATTAGACCTTTTCCAAGCATTTATCCAGTCAGTAACCCTCATTACATCTCTTTTCCAAGTAGCTATCTAAACCCTGCCTGAACATCTGTACAATATTTGCTTCCACAACATGCTGAGGTAAGGAATTGCAGGGATACTATCAATTTTATGTGGTATTGCCTTCTTTCCCTTGCTCTGAACCTGATCCCACTGGTTTCCTATGGTGTCTCCTAAGTTAGTGTTGGAAGTACTAATGAACTAGACAGTCTAGGGACATCTCCCTTCTGAATACCTGGGGAGATAAAGAAGTAGATGTAAATTCTGACAAGGATCCTCAGCAAGGAGAGGAAGTGGGACTGCTAGAGAGGAGCATCATAGCAGATAGATAAGGATGAAGAGCCAGGGTAGAAAGTAAGGAATAAGTGCTCAGGGATGACATCAGCTTTGAGATGAAAGAATGACGAAGTTCCAGAAACCCTGCAACAGTGTCTCAGCTACAATCTCACAAGGTGACAAAAGGTGCACCTTAAGGCAACATGAGCTTTACAATACATAGTGATAAAAGGGAGCATGTTTAACTGGAGTATTTATTACTAGACAAGAGATAAAGAGAATAATAATGCAGGTGAGAGAAATGACAAATAACACCTGGGATTGCATGGATGAACCAGATATCTTTTACTGTCTCTGCCTCTTGGCAATTTTGAGCTACTTCTTTCCTTAGGTTCAGGCAGTGACTGATGAGCATCTTCTGACACCTGATCTGTCTCTTTGTATTCATATCTGCATTCTATTACAAAATTTCAGCTCTGAATCTCTACCTGCATTTTTGTTTGAACTTATGTGTACTAGTTAGAACTGCATTTTTTGCTATCATTTTATGGAAACTATAGTTTAAACTGCTGACAAAGGTAAATGGTGTGGCAAAAGCTAAGCCTTCTGATACTTTTTATCCACAGGACTGCACTATTTTGAAATAGTAATTATTTGACAAGGAGTCTGATGCACAGAAAGTGAATAACCTTCTCTTCTGAGTTTAGTTTAAACTATAATTAGAATTTGCTTAGTGTGTGAATTTATGCCTAGAATGTTTGACCAAAAACTACTGTTATTTTTTGATAGGTTTTCAATACATCATTGTTTGAACCACCTCCACAGGGGTATGAAAATGTTACTGATATACTACCACCATATAATGCTTTTTCAGCACAAGGAGTGCCAGAGGTAAGAAAAGAAATTACGTAATGGTATTATTACCTGTTTTTGAAACACTTTCTGGGATAGATTGCTCCAACTCAAAATATTTTTTGCAGTAGTTTTAATTACCACTTGTCTTAGTTAAAGAACATTTAGGCATGGATAGGCCACATATTATGCAAAGGTTAGAAGTCTTTTATGACCAAAAAAGAACTTCTCAAATTGCTGATCTCTGAATCGCATAGTAAGTGAAATGTTTTTATTTGATGGAAAATTTTGGATACATCTCAGATTGCTCTGTATTATTCAGTCATATGTAGAGGACTTGCTTAAGGCACAGGTAGAAGTAGCAATATTTATATCAAGTTGGAAGACATTTTAGATTAAATGAATGGCTTCAAAGGCCACAAAACTTCCTTATTTAATCTGCTAATTCATTATGGAACAGGTCAGGGACAACATTGCCTTACATAAATGAGTGAAATTATATAGTAGTGAGTGTGTATGCAAGGCATACTACTGCTTTGTCAGAGCCAGAGAAGTTTGCCAGTTTCCCAAAGTACTCTGGTTTATTTTCCAGCCTGTTTTTAGGACTGTTGTTAAGTGCAGGATAATATCCAAATGTCAGAAGTTTGAGCCAAAGCTTCCTATAAAATATTGTGGATATATATTTTTTTTTAATGGACACTGGATTTCATTTGTAGAAATGAAAAAAAACCCTTAAAATCCTCTGTCATACTTAGTGAATGAAACTGTATTTCTGATAATGGGTATTTTGTTTGTTGACTGACCAGTTGCCACAATACTGCTTTTCATTTCTGCCCAGGCAGATCTGGTGTATGTGAATTATGGCCGTACAGAAGATTTTTTTAAGCTGGAGCGTGAAATGGGAATTAACTGTACAGGAAAGATTGTCATTGCCAGATATGGGAAGATCTTCAGAGGAAACAAGGTAAGGGTTGTGTTTTAATTTTTCCTCTGTGGGTCAGACACTGTTCATGGTAGAGCTTGAGGGAATTAGTGAGGGCTGCTCATTGGAACATATGAGCAGAAGGAAGCCTGCAATGTATCCATTGTGACTGCAGTCTAAGAATAACTTCCAAAACAATAAAACAAGATGAATGTATTAAACTCCTGAGACAGAGATGACTGCAAACTCCCTAGGCAGTTCTTGCAAGAGAATAGTTTAGGGAACTGAGTAGTTTGTAGAGCCAAGTCTTTTGACACTTGCCATCTATAGAACTGCAGTACTTTGAAATAGTAGTGTTTTGACAAGGAGTCTGATGCACAGAAACTGAGTAACTCTCTCTTCTGACTTTAGAAAACAAATCTGGCTAAATTGGTGATAGCGGGGCAGTGGGGATGGTGGTCAGGTTTTGTGCTTCATTTTTATGTTCTGTGCTTTATTTCATAGCCTTGAGCTATGATTAAATGTTTGACACAAATAATGAGCATACTGCATTTCATTATGCTTGGTTCTTCTGCTGAATCTGGGATAATTTTCGCTCTTTCACATACTCATCTTCTAAAGCTCTGTCTTCATGGAAGCAAATCTCAACATTCAGATTTATTGCTACATTAAAATAAAGTGCCACATCTTAAAGCAAATAATTTCACAGGTTAAAAATGCCATATTGGCAGGAGCCCAAGGGATCATACTTTATTCAGACCCTGCTGACTACTGTGCCCCAGGAGTAGCTGCTTATCCAGGTGGCTGGAACCTTCCAGGTGGAGGAGTCCAGCGTGGGAATGTTTTAAATCTGAATGGAGCTGGGGACCCTCTAACACCAGGTTATCCTGCAAAAGGTGAGTGCAAGTTCTGTACCCTGGGCCACCAAGTACTTTATAAACTGCTCCTGGAAGTGTGGCACTAGAAATTCCTTTATTTTCAGTACAGATGCACAGAACAAAGCTGCTTGAAATTCTTATTGACAGTAGTTAATTTTGTTATTGACAGTAGCTAATAATGCAGACTAAGTTCTATCTATGTAATTCTAACAGGTTTCAGTTAGGCAGGGGAATAAAGTTTCTAGGAAACTCTTTGTATAGTCCCACGCTTTTGACACCTAATATCTTACTTGGATGTATGTTTCCTTGCTGATCATAAGTTCCAGACAGAACAAACAGTTTAAAATCCTTTTTAAGGAATAAAATCCCTGTAGCAAAAATAAGAGCAGCCTGGAGTCTTTCAAAAGTTGGCACCATGTGCTTCTCTTGTCCTTTTTGGCATCCTAAACTCAGTCTGAACTAGGATGCCTGCCAGTGCTGGGTGCTGATGGGATGGCTCTACAGGGATGCTTCTGGAAAGTTCATGGGCTTGTGTGGCCACTGCTGGGGGAATAGGACAACCTAAAACCAGGAGAGACTGTGTGTGCCAGGCCCAGCAGACTCAGAGAGACACTGGCTGTCTTCAACCCAGGTAAATGCATCTGTGGATGTCCTCTGCAGCTTGTCAACCAGCTGCACAGGTGCCTTCTTCATCTCACCAGCTTGGCTGCCCCAGAGCCAGCCTGGAGGAGATGTTATATTATGGTTGGACAACAAATCTAACCTTGCATCGAGTGTGGGGACATCTTTTGCACTGCTGTGCAGATGCATTACTGAGTTTGCAGTTCTGGCATTACAGTTTGGTTTTCTAGAAGCAATGTGTGAGAAATGATGAAAGAATTAAAAAATAATCATGCATGCTGGTGGCTTCTCTGCTCAAAAGTGTTTCCAGTTTGGTAAAAGTTGTTAACAACGCTATAAACTTGACTTTTTCTTCTGGTTTCTCAGAGTACACTTTCAGGTATAAAGTTAATGAAGGTGTAGGGATTCCCAAAATCCCGGTTCATCCCATTGGATATTATGATGCAGAAGTGTTGCTTCGGTGAGTATACATCAGTCCTCCTTTCCAGAAGTCAGTATTGACAAATGTGCAGACAAACTTTTCTTATTAAGGTGGCAAAATCTGTGCTGTTACTTTCATTTGCTACTCTTTTGTAGTAATGTGTGCTTCAGAAAACATGGAAAATTCAAAGCAATCTCTTTTTGAAATAATGCTTTTAAGAATTTTGTAAAACTACCTAGGTTTTGCTGCAATAATTATTAAGAGAATTTAAGGTTCCGGCCTAATGGTCAACTGCATATCTTGGCTTTCACTTCACAGTGCAATGGGAGGACCTGCAGCTCCAGACAGCAGCTGGAAGGGAAGTCTCAATGTGTCCTATAACATAGGGCCAGGATTCACAGGCAACTCTTCTACAAGGTCTGTTTTAATACTTGTCTGTTTATACAATATTAAAAAAAAAAAATCCCTCTGAGGAAACGACTCTGAAACAATACATCTAGAGATACTCTGGAGATACTTACTTCCTTCTGCTAGGGTTACATTTGGAGATAATTATTAGAATTCAAAAATAAATTGCGTTACAAAAAAAGATCAGAAATTAGCAGATCTGGCCACATGACAATGACATTTGGCAATAAATTGCAATAAAGCTAAAGATCACTTTTCTGTGGCTTTTCCACATAAAAATAGTTTCAGTTTACATGAAGTATTATTCAATGAGAACTGTTAGTGGAGCCTGCTGAACAGTGTGTAAAAATGGTGTATCATTATCACTACTCCACCTCCTGGATAGCAAGGGAATGTCTGAATATATTATTTTATAAAGACTTCATTTTTCATTATTCCTTTCTAATCTGCTTTAACACTAGCTGAGAATGAATAAAGTAGGAACAGCTAAATAAGAAAGCATATTTAACATAATTACAGTCTGTTTGGGCTGTCTTGAAGAACAACAGTAAGAAAATATGATTCTTCCACAAAACTTGTATTTTTTGAGTGGAATTTCTTACATCTTCCTACTTGGTAGAGTAGCATTTTTTTGTAAATGTGGATTAATTCTACACATACTTCTTTCTCAGAGTAGTTCCATATCAAAATGAACCTTTTGATTCTAGGTAGAGAGTCACTTGCACGTGGAAAGTGTGCACGTGTGTGCACGCTTGGCACTGGTGTCAGTTATCTTCTGGGCAAAGATCCAGTGGCTGTCCTGAAATAGGTTTTGATTTTGACAGCTATGCATATTTGCTGCTGAAAAGATAACTTCAAATGTGGAACTCCTGAGGTTTTGCCAGACACAGCCCCCCATTGTTCGGTGCTTTGTTTCTTCCACAGGTTAAGGGGGTTGTATAGTGTGTTATTTTTATCTCTCCGAATACCTGGCTTCCCTTTGTTTTTATAAAATCTCACAAATGGATTTTACTGTGGGGGACAGGGAAGAAAAAACTGCTTCTAGTAGAAGGTTTTCTGCCTTTAATGGAAGATGCCAACAGGGAGGTTGGAAGTAGATGACCTTTAAGGTCCTTGCCAACTCAGATCATTCTGTGATTCTGTGATTGATAAATCTTCATCTCTTAGATCTGCTGTCCTAAACAGAAACTTCAGTTTATTCCTAGATGAATATTCCTAATGACCTTTTCTCTAATTTCTATATTATTACATGGACCTGTGCTAGAAAACTGAAGTGTATTCTTTATAAACATCTGCATGTCCAAAATTATAATTTTGGTTAAAATGTAGATGTATTTTTAATTACTGTGCATGTTTATCAGTTTTTTCCTTATGGTGGTGAATAGCATAAGATCTGTAGGGTCCAGCCTGTTCAGATTTGTGGCTATAAAAAATTAGCAAGACACAGCAAGGTCTAGAGTGTCTTGTAAATCAAAAGGGTTTAATAAATAAAAGGAAATAATACAGAAACAAAGTATATAAACCATGCACAGTGTAAGGAGATGTCACACCTGGTACAACACCTAGAGAATGCCATTGGTTCTATTGTTCTGTTCCTTTTTCTACCCAATGTTCAAAGATGGTTCTATTTGAAAACTTCCAATAGGAAACCTTACAGGGTTTGACTGACAGAGGAAAGGTCCAACAGGTGTTTCTCTTGGTACTCAGACAATTACAGAGGGACAGGTACAGAACCTTCCAGATAAATTTCCTAATAAGTCAAGGAGTAAACTGAAACTTTTTCCTTATATAGAAACGCCTACCCAAGTATGGGAAGTGCATTACTACAATTCCTCTAGTGCACAACTATCTGATTGGTTCCCATAAATAAAAATTCAATACATTTTGTAAATCTTTGCAAATTTATAGATTGGCCCAGCTCATAGGCTTTTTTCTAAGCATCATCAGCAAGCTAAACTGAAATTTAAAAAATGGGTTTCTGAGACAGCAATACAATGCTGAACACACATTGTATCAGAACAAATACAAACTGTCTGGTTTATGTGTTATTACGGTTGGCTTTTTATTGGCTTATTACTCAGAAATGGTTATTCAACATTCCCTTTCATTTCAGAAAAGTCAGAATGCATGTTCATACAAGCAATAAAATAACACGAATTTACAATGTCATTGGCATCCTCAGAGGAGCTCTGGAACCAGGTGAGCATCAGGTGCTTGACGATTTTAATTCTGTCTTTTGTATTTGTTGACATTGTACTTATGTTGTAACAAAGTTTTTTAGATAACAGTATAATATGGAGTCTTGAGAAATTCTTAATAGTTTTTCTGTCTTTCCCATCACACTATTTGTCATTGGCATTCCCAAGAATAGCATTCCCATTAAAATACAATAATAGACATCAGAGAATGTGTTTTTATAATGTCTATCATTTTATCATAGGCTTCCCCTTACAACAGTCATACATTTTGCTTTTGCAAAAATTAACATCATTGACATTACAGAAAGCTAGTGGGTTTTTTGGACATTAATATTATGCCATTAATACATAATAGCAGGTCATACACATGAAAGACTTTTAGTTGGAAAAATATTAATTAAAATATTTAAAATATTAATTATTAAATATTTCTTGTCTTTAGTTGCATACCTTAGTAGAGTAAGTGAGTGATTGCAGATTCCCTTAAAAAATATTTGTAGCACTGGTATTGAACTTCATATTTGATTTGATACAAGTGAATATGCAGTCAAAGGGAATCACAGGTAATCCAAGTGCATTTTTAATTATGAATTGATACTGTTTGATATATGTTTGTTTCCAGACAGATACATTATTTTAGGTGGTCACAGAGACTCCTGGGTGTTCGGTGGTATTGATCCAACAACTGGTGCTGCTGTTCTGCAAGAAATTGTACGGAGTTTTGGCAAAATGAAGATGGAAGGTAACTTACTACAGGTGTAAAATGAGGGATATGGAAAACAGAAGCTTTGAGGATCAGTGCTTCCATAAGCTGTTGTATTGATTTAACTTTTCACGTCTACAGAAAGTTTTATTTCCCATTTTGAAAGATGTAAATTCACTGAAGGGATGCTTACGTAGCATTGCATGGGAGTTGGCTGAATTTATTCCCCCATGAGTGTAATGGGACCTTCTTAGCTGTGCAGAATGAAAATATTGCATTAAGAAGAAATGCCTCTGCAATAATATGTTCCTCTAAGGATTTAAGAGAGCATTTTTTTTTTACTATCAGTTAAGTGCTGTTTTTAAAGCAATTTGAATTAACTGTGGTCAGTAGACTTTTAAGTTGAGTTTTCAAGTTTATCTATGTAATTGCAGGTTGGAGACCTAGGCGAACTATTATTTTTGCTAGCTGGGATGCAGAAGAATTTGGATTATTGGGTTCCACAGAGTGGGCTGAGGTAAGTAAATGTGTAAGCAAAGCAAGACTTGAAAGTGTGTTGCAGGTGACTTCAGTACCCGGGATCTATTCCTAGAATCAAAAACTTCATGGTAAAATTGGAACACAACAGAGTCCTTCAGGTGTTGTGAGGCACTCATGTACTTATATAAATTACCCACCTACCTCTTGCAACATAAGTGCACTAACACTTCTAAGATTTAAAAATCTACTTTGATTCAAAGCTAACATCCCACTGTGGTCTCTGTGGAAATCTATCCTGTCATTTGAAAGAATGATAGCATTTTATTTAACCCAGATAGGTCTAACTTTCTATTTGAGAAATTCCTTAGCTTCTATAAATTTAAGTCCGGATCCATAAGCATGCCAAGCCTTTGTACGAAAATCAATCCTACTGAGCAAATGAAAGAATAGGTCATCTATGAGTGAATAGATCAAATTCCTGTGAATTCCAGAATTGCAGGGTCTCAGGGGCAGGAAAGTTAATTAATTCTGTAGGAGGATCCCTGACTATATACCTGCCTCAAAGAAGAATGTTGGGAAATTCAGGAGTGAGGTTCTGGGTATTTTATCTTCCTTTTCCTACTGAGCATGTTATTTTCATCTTCCTTGTCCTGCCTGAGGGAACAATGTTGGCAAATTCAGAAGTGAGGTTCTGAATAGTTTTATCTTCCTTTTCCTGTTGGGCATGTTCAGTTCTTAGTGGATTTGTTCAACCCTAATAAGAAATATAGGTCTTAGGAGAGGTTTCCTTGCTTTGTCTGTAAAATCCAAATTAGAAATAGGGCAGGAAGAAGGTTGCTTGATGAAACACATTTCTGCTGAACTATGACAATTTATTAATAGTGAATGGCTTAATAAAAATGTGTTGTCTTGTTCTTCTATTAGAATTTTATTTACAAGTTAATATTTAGCTGTTTGGATAAAGCTTTCAGAATCTATGAAATAAGAAAAATTAATCTTTCTAGTTTATTGGCATGTATTGCAGCAAATCACAAAATTACATAGCAAAATGGCACATGTCAGAAGAGGTGACAGACTCAGAAAAAGGCTCCCAAACACCAAAGGGATTCCATCATTTTCTGCTTACAAATCTGAGATTGCTATTCCTTTATATTTGCACTATTTTTTTTCACCCATAAACTGTTTGGCTTCCTGTAACAGAATGTCCTCATCTTACTGGTTTATGAAACATTAAATGAAGCAAAAGCAATTTAAGTTGTTTTAAATCATTTAGTGAGAAATTTTAAATAGTTGGGATTAAAGTTTCATCCCACCTGAACTCCACTGGTGGCAAAAGTATGCTGTATGTAAAACTTTGTGATTTCCTCTCTATGGATCTCTGCGCACATACAGGCACTGTCAAGAAAAAAACCCACACAATCGTTTTACTTATTAGGAATAAATTAAACAATGATACTTAAAAGATCAATTTCTCTTGAGCAAGTAATTAATAAATTAGGGAGTTTTCTTATGTTATATTTGTTAAATATTGCTACTGCTGTTTTGTAATGGGTTTTGTTTAATAATTTGGTATCTAGTAATCTATCATTCATTATTTCATGAAATGGCAGCTGTATAAGGTTAGAAAACTATAAGCCCAGTTCATATTTGAACATGTGTTTTAATATTATTTTTTCCTTGCTTCATCTTGGTGGTGTGCATTACTACTCCTTTAGACCTAAATTAGATTCAGTTTCTCTAGAGACATTCCTCACAGCTTACATTCCTCTTCTCTGCAGCTGCCAGATCTGTCATGTATTAAATCTTGAGGAAAATTAACCCATGATATTCACCATCTTCTGTGTAACAGAAAGAATTCAACTGTGGAAACATCCTTTTGCTACACAGATGATCTCCATTGCTCATAAACAAAGGAATTTCTTTATGCTGCAAATAGGATTTTGCATATATGCAAGGCCCCACATAGCCAAGTACAGTCTTGCTCTTCCCATCACATTCTTTTGCAGGATCTCCTCTGTTTTGTTGGTGTTTTTTTTTAAGATATTAATTTCATTATGTTGTTATCAATTACCAATTAAAATTGTAGTTCACATGACTTACAAATTATTAGTTGGGTTATAAATTGAATGAATCAAGTAACAATTGCTAACCTAATTAAAGTATCTGTCACAAAGCTAAAGTCTCGTGAAATACCACTTACTGATTAAAATATCAATTTCAAGCATAATTACTTGAAAATAAACAAGTTGCCTGTATATATTTATCATGAAAGCAATGCTTAGTGGACTAAGAATTGTCAGTTGACTGTATTTTAGTAGAGAATTTCATTGCTTTGACTTATCCCTTTTTGAAATGGTAAATATGACAGAAGTGCTTGGTTTATCAGTGTTAAAACTGAGTTCAGTGCTGGGAGCACATATGAAAAACCAGAGATTAAAAGCATGGAGCAATTCTGGCTGACCTTATAGTTCCACATTGCATGTTCAGAAAGTCCTGAAGTGCAGAGCTAAAATGCATGTAATAACCTTATTTTACTGTGTTACAATTCTATTCAATAATTTTCCTTCTGCATCTTGCTCCTGTGTGATGCAGCAGGCAGTAGCTACATTTTGTGGATGTTTTCCACAACAAATTAAGTCCCAGGAAGGAGCAGTGAATGTCATATGCCCAGATCATTTACCCATCCTCAAACAATAATTAGTAAGGTACACAGTAGTAATTATGCTGACTGAGATCTTAAAGGTAATGCTGTAAAAAACAGTGCACTTGACATGCTCTTTACTAAATGCCACTAATCTGAAGTAAGAATTACACATTTACAACCCTAGGAAAATGCCAAAGTCCTTCAGGAACGAGCAGTCGCTTACATCAACACAGATTCTTCTATAGAAGGTAGGTCTTTTATTTTAAACCTTACCTGAGTTTACAGGTGTAATTTTTATTAGTTCTCTGTGATTTGTTTACTGCTTGAGATAGGTATTGTGGTGTACAGAGTAAGTGTAGGAAATACAGAATTAAGTGGAGAGAGAGAACAGTTTAAATTTTCATGTTGCAAATAGTGCTATCCATGAACTGCAGTCCCCATGTCTGAGTGTCTGAGTCCAGAATGTCTCCCCTGGAGGAGTTTATTATTCTGTGCTAATGAACTGAGAATTCCGTGTGTTAAACTGTCTCTTAACTGCATTAGCTTTAATTTACAAATGTAGTTTTAGTATATGACAGTCTGCTCCTTGTTCTGGTCACAGCTCCAGCTCCTTTCCCTGTGGAATTATAGTATTTTGAGACAATGAATTATTATGACTGTAAGACCTCAGGCTTACACTTTGTGGGGGTGAGAGATGCTTTGGTGCTTTGAGCCAGTGTGCTTACCTTTGTTGATTGCCAGGAGGGGAGGGTGGGGGNNNNCAACACTATGATCTATACCATAAAATCCTTCTGAAATTATGCTGCACTTTATTATAGATAGACCTTTTTTACTGTTTTCTGTGCTGAAATAATAGTCAGAAGAGTCCTGTGAAGCTGCCCTGCATCATAACCTCAGTTATTCAGGGCATTACTCTTCCCTTGTCAAATCCAACTTATTTGGGCTTCCTGTGTGTGAATAAAATTAATATCTACAGGCATATTTAGGAACTCTTTTTCTTCCCGTCACCTAAAAATTTTGTCTGTCACAAAAGGATTGGAAAGAAAGAAAAGCCAAACCCAGTTTCTGAATGCTCAGTTGGAGTGGAGGAATAAAGAGGGTTAGAGCTGTTCCTTCATTTATGCTGCCTACATGCTGTGTAAAAAGTAGAGCAGAATTTCACGCCTAGAAAATCTCACGAATGAAATAATAGCTTTACAACTGTTTCATATTCTCACCATGGATTGTAACACATATTTTTAGTTGGTTTGCAGCCAACATGCTGCTGCCTTAACAATTTTCTTCTAAATCTTGATTATTCAAACATGTCTCTTGCTTTATGCATTAAAGAAAATGTGAAAGCAAAACAACTGGAAAAGAAGTGTGTAATAAGGAAAAGAACACCATGTTCAGTGCACTGGTTTAAATATCTTGGACATCTCTCACCTGAGTGGTAAAATCCCCTGTAGACTCATAGCATCCATCTACTCTGAAAATTATTTTGTTTATCATTGTATGTTCTCCACAACACTTCTTATACCACTTTTTGGACAGCAAATTATTTCTACTTATTTCCTATAGCAAAGAAGCAAAGCAAGTCATTGTTTTGAGTACTTCTGTGGCTTTAATCTCCAGTTTTCACATACGGACTCTCCTTGGAAACATCATTAACATTATCTGGCATTTTTTCTATCCTCTTACTTTTTGCCTTCTGTTCAGAAAAGCTTTGGGAAGTGTATGAGTGACAAGGGCTTGTAGCTAATGAGGGATAATTAGGCATACTTGAGAGCTATGGGAAGACTTAACCACATTACTGTGGATGTACTGTAACTAATACATTATTTTCTTGCAGTGGCAGTAGTTTACAAAGTGAGACTATGCAGTCTATTTCTGTATGTTTTCTGAGGCAAGATCTAAATTCTTGCCTCAGTCAAAAAGTTTATCTAAGAAAGGACTGGAGGGTTTAATCCATTAAGAAGATAATACCACTAGTACATGAAGGGAAAATTTCCATATCTTTGTTTTATTTTTCAGGTAACTACACATTAAGAGTTGACTGTACCCCTCTTCTCTACAAACTGGTGTATAATCTGACAAAAGAGGTATAGAATCAATCTATTTTTTCTGTCTTTCTAAGAATAAGTAAGACTCCAAGTTTATTTGATAAACTGGGACTATTGAATAATATCAAATTTATTTTATTGCTGTACTGGAAGAATCTTGATCTCACCCAAATCAATAGCAAAACATCCCATCAGCAGTACACAGTCCATGCTCACAGTTCCTCAGTATTCTTAAAAGGATTGAAATCTGTCACTGACATAAATGGATTCTTTTTTGTAATATACAGTAAAAATAATACAGTAAAAGCAAGATGGTAAAATACTTGAGCAAGATCAATTCTCTAAAGTTGTAAACATTTAAGGAAAATATTTTTTCACATTGGCTAGCTATCATTTTCTCTGTGTCTGTTCCCACAAATCTCCTCTGTATCTCACTGAGCCCCTGAAATATGTTATAAGTATTGAAGGATTAAGAAGTATTTTTAACCGGTCTAGTGTATGGATTTGCATTATTTCAAGTGATCTAACCATGGCCCCTTTACTTCCACCTCTCAGGATACATTATCACAAGGTTGAAAGGTTGTGATCCATTAAAGCATGGAACTTTATCTGCCGTATGAGGAGTTAACCAGATTAGGCACCAATCATGAGCCATTGCCACCACCCCATATGAGGATTTGTCTCAATTAACAGAAGACAGTTCTGTTTGACTTAAGCAACATAGGCTATCTGTAAAGGCTTTGGGTAGAAACAGGTGCCTTTAGGATGAGAGATTCATTTGACCAAATGTGGTTGTCTACCTTTGTATGTATTGAACTCTAACTATTTCCCCACCTGATCTTAAAGGAACTCTGGTCACTTGGTCCAGGGTAAAAATCTTCCCTCTAATGACACTTAGTAGGATGACTCCCAGGCTCCCATCCTTCTAGATGCATTCATTTTCAAACACAGTACACTTTTACCACCTGAAATGCCATGGTTTAGATCTGAGGAAGTTTATCTGTGCTAGTCCCATGATTTTCTTTTCTTTTCTACATTTTATTTTCCTATCAGTTCTTTCTGTCTTAATCTTTCATCCTTGCAGTGGGAAGAAGCTCTGCTGTTCAAATATTAGCTCTGACACTTAGCACACTGAAGAGCATTCTCTTTTGTCTATAAAAACTGTTGTGTCCTTAGTGCTGGAGGGCCCTTGATAAAATAATTTGCTTTCTGTCTGCAGTAAGCTACTAACTCAGGAAGACATTTTACTGCAAAAGATAAACAAAGTTACAAAAAAGTACTCTGGGCTAAAAATAGTACCTCGCTCTGGATCTTAAGTCAGCTATTCAGATATTGCTGGTTTGAGTAGAAAACTTCCATTAAAGTATCAGGCAAAGCACTTGAGACTGACTTGAAAAAAGTGTAATATTCACTTATTTTAGCTTTTACCAGTAGAAGCAGGATGTATACAATAGAAAACCTGGCAGCCTGACCCCTGATTATGCATGTCCAAAGAAAAGTTACTTCTTTTCATATTAAGGTGTCTGACATCCAAAGATCTCTTTGCTCTTCTTGTCTTTTAGTGAGCCAGTTCGCACCAGAAAGAAGTGTAGTGTACATGTGAAGTGTTTTCTTTCAGAATTCTGCATTTAAGTGTGGTCCAGCATACAGATGGGACATTTAGCTGTTGACTGGCTTTTTTGGCCCCACTTTACTGCCAGGGTTTAGACATTTGGTCACCACCAAATGGTGTCTGCAATAGTTCAACTCCAATGCCCCTATGATTATCACTGCTTCATTTGCATTTATACTTAAAGAACTCTCCATCTTCTCTTGAGTTAGCAGGAAGCTTATGCTGATCCTAGATTTGGATCTAAGTCAGGGGAAATATGTTTTACTATGCTCTCACTGTTGTATGAAAAAGCTGACCGATGTTTTTTACATGACCAGAGCTGTTAGAATAACATCTTTGCCAGAGCATAGATTGCTTTTGGTCCCTTATGTCAGAGTTCAGCTTGCTCTTATTAATGTGCAGTTTCCACTTTAGCCCTAGGACTTGACCAGAGTACCCTGAAAACGACAGCAGCCAAGCAGTTATTTCACAAAGTTTTTATTTTCCTGCTAGCTGCTGACATTATCTCAGAGGTCAGAACTCCTTAGAATTTCTATTCTGTATGTTTTTCAAGGCCAAATTTAAGTCTCAGCAATATGGTGGGAACATGTAAATGTCCATGAACATTTATGAACATAGAGTATTTCGGGGAAAAAAAAATTTCCAGTCCTCTGCACATCATGACCAACCTTATATTTAAAGGACTGTGTCTATTAAAGGTTGTTTAAGTGGAGTGGAGGTTGTTTAGGTGGAGACCAGGGCTGGAATCATGGATTTATTTCTACTCTGCCACAGATTTTCTAAGGGCTTTTGTCAACTTACTTCATACTCTTTCATAGTTTTGCTGGCAGCATGATGACAGCACTAGTACTTACCTTTTCCATCCTGGTTACAGAGCTTTTGGAGGTTTATTTGAGGTAAGGGTGAGATTTACATTTGTACATACAGTGTCTTGCACAATGATTCTACAGGCTTGGTTGAATCCCCTTGGAACTTCTATAATGTGAATAGTTTGGACCCTTCCTTCTAGCACAATTCTTCTGTACCTTTTCTACAGTCAATTTTTAGGTTTGGACTTGTTGAGAGAATATTGCTGCTGTGCAGGGAAAACCTGAGGGCAAAGAGGCTTGTGGTTGTCATCTCCCCATGCCTGCTGAAAGGAAAGCACGCTCTAGTCTCTGGAGGAATCCCATAGTATTATATATGCTGCTGTGTGTGTACACACACATTCCCCCTCTAGTAGATGAGCTCCAGGTATCACCCTTAAGTTTTTAACCTGTTCTTTCCTACTGTCTGTGGTTGGTTCCAATTGCCTGTGAGATGCTTTCCTTGACTGGGAATGCACAAATTTGTGTAACAAATGTCAATATTCACTTCCTTGTGTGCAGCAACACTGCTGATTAAGAACGATGCAGGGAGCTGCAAAGTGATAATGAATCAAGTTAGAGGGACTTCCAATGAGATTATCATATTTCCCTCTCCAGATTTTAAGCCCTGATGAGGGTTATGAAAATAAATCTCTTTATGAAAGCTGGCTTGAGAAAGATCCCGCATCTGAAAATAATTCCTATCCCAGGTAAGTTGTTAATATGTTTGGGTGTTTTTTTTTACTCCAATATTTTAATCATATCATGGCATGGCTACTCACCAGAATTCTTTGAGATTTGATATTTATGGCAGCAATACAAAACCTTTTAGCACAAGGTGACTCTCTAGCAATATATTTTATAGTAATATAAAATAAAATTTTATTATTTTTATTTAATGATGGTGACATTATTCCTGCGGTGAAATGAAACCTCATGCTTTCTAAAGACCTTTTTATTAGTAGAAAAGCAATTTTAAAAGCATTCAAAAAAATCAGGGTGGGAAAAAGTTTAAAACATAGTTTAGTCACCTACTAGATGAGATAAAATCAAAATTGTTAGGATAAGCAAACAGTTGAAAGAAGCCGCCTAGAGCAATAATTAAAAAACAGTAATTAAAAAACATGAGGTAATTATTCTTTGTTTATACAATGGATGTAAATGTATTACATTACAAATCTATATATGCATGTATTAAGACATCATATTTGAAGGTATTACAATTCCAAAATACTCTTTCCGCCTGTGGCTCAGAAAGGGTAAATCTTATTCACAGTGTGGCATTACTGACATAAGGTAAACATTACTGCCCCTTTTTGTGATTTAACAAAAATATTCTGCGTATCTCTGGCCCTGCTATGACGAGTTTCTGGATCCATTAGACTCACTGGGATTTCTTCCTTTTGAAAAAGCTACCAGACCTGATTTTTCTTAGTCAATGCACATAGTTTCTTGCAGAAATGTACACTAACTTCAGCTGGAACAGAAGAAAGGGGTTTTTTGTTTTGTTTTGTTTTCTGCTGAAAACAAAAACATTAATTATTCTCCAGGCCAGATATATAAACCTAAAACTTAACTTCAAACGTAAATATTTGACAATACTCAGAATGCTACGTGTGTCTACTGCCTTTTTCTTAGCCCTGCCACGCCCGAGCTCCCCATCAGATGGCAGCGGTGGCCTGCAGGAGCCGAGCGCCGCCCGCGCCTCTCGCACTGGGAATTATTTATCGGTCTTGGATTCTGCTGCGGAGTGTGCCAAGCACACAAACACATCTGTCCTTACACATACTGCTGCCCAATTCGTATTAGCTTGGAAATAGATGATTGATGTTTTAAGACGGCAGAGACACGCCTGATACAATTTTATGGCTCCTGTGCATAAAGTGTTTGTATTTTTAATGTCATCACTGCCATAACTACGATTGCTACAATTAAAAAAATCTTCGTAGCAATATTGGATACTGAATCAGAGTGTTAGAATAAAACCAGTTAAGTAATTAAGCTTACTACTCATGTAGTCTTTGATCTAATTGGTGTCCCTGATGTGCCCTTCAGAAGAGCTGACCTCAATTTTGCTGAAAAATCTGCATTTTGCATAAATTACTACCATAGTGGTTCAGTAAAGTGCTCTCATGAAGATGCTGTCTTTTCTACATGCAGAATAAATAAACTGGGGTCAGGCAGTGATTTTGAAGCTTACTTCCAGCGACTGGGAATTGCATCAGGCAGAGCTCGTTACACCAAGAATAGGGTAAGTCTGACAGATTGCTTGAAGAAGTTTGATAGTGTTGAGCAGTCATTCTGTTAAATGCATTTATTCACAATTAATAAAAAAGCTTCAAAGCATCTTTGGTTTGTATAGCAGTGACATTTCTTAATTTAGCAACAAACCTAAATGTTTGGAGAATGAAACATGTTAGAGTGATGTGTATATTCTATAGGATGTCAAGTTCACGGAGAGGTATTTATAGAGTCTGATTGAAGGTGGATAGTTTGTTCCACCATGCTATTAATAGTCCCCTTAATATACAAATCTTCCATAGTTGTACTCAGAAACAGCTACACAAGGTAAAAAGGGGCTGTGATCAAGGACTTTTGCTGTCTAAACTCCAAACTTTCATTCTTGGAGAAGGCAAACTGTGCAATGGAACTGAAAGCAGGTCTGTGTGGGTAGAGAGAAGGAAGCATGCTCACTTAATCCTGTGCAACTGTCCACAGGTTCAGATTGGTTTCATTTTTTTAATGGGAACACACAAAAATGAAGGATAGTAAATTGTGTTTTGTAGCAAATAGCTTTTTTGATTTGGAAACCATACAAAACATTGGAGTCGTAAAGTGATCAATACATCTTTTAACTGCAGTCAGAATACAGGGCATTGACAAATTTCCTTGCTCTTTTCCAGAAGGCAGACAAATTCAGCAATTATCCTGTTTATCACACTGTGTATGAGACATTTGAGCTAGTGGAAAAATTTTATGACCCCACCTTCAAGAAACAGCTAACAATTTCCCAGTTACGAGGCAAACTGCTTTATGAACTGGCAGATTCCCAGGTCATTCCATTCGACTGTAGAGACTATGGAGAAGCCTTAAAAGGATACAGCAACAGAATATATAAATTGTCCAAGAAGCATGAAGAACAGCTGAAACTTTACAAAGTATCATTTGGTGAGTAACAGCCACAGGACTGTTTCTTAGGTGCATTAATTAAAAGCATGCAGGGACATGTTGCATATCTCATAGCTCTGCAAATTAATTCTTTCCTGGTTGAATTTTTCCATCACAGTAAAGAGCCTTTAATTTTTTTTTTTTTTTCTAAACACAACACAGGTTTAACACATTATTGTCTTGATAAGAGGGTTCTGACAATTTTCCTGCATATTATTAATTACAGGCCTAATTACAGTGCTCATGGGCAGTCAAGGACCTCAAATGTAGGACAAATAGGTATTTCAGACAGCTTCTCACTTCCTTGCTTAAAAAAGAAGACAAGTCAAGTGCTTAATGCAACTGCTTGGAAACTGGGGGCCATAGGTGTCCATTCCTCTTCAGCCAAAATTCATCTGACCCTGGCGAGCTTCACCATCTCCCTCAGTGCCTGGTTGCTATTTTTAAACCATAGGAGCACTTTCCCAGCTCTCCTGCCTGAATACATCCATTTGCTGTGCACCTGAGCACATGGCTCTGGAGCCCATAAAACAGGTCTGAAACAGCAGAGTGCTCTGTATCCCAGGCTGGGATACCTTCCATGGTCATTTGCTGTATCCCCTTTTTTTCTTCTTTTTTTCCGCTTCTTGCCTTGACCACTCCTTGTGTTTCTACACCAAGGAGATTTTTCAGTCAGTCCTAAGTCACTTGCTAGCCGATGAACCCATGATTTAGAGATATAAACCACCTTTTGGTGATGCAGTCCTTGTTTGAGTATGTGAAACATTGTAAGTAAACTGAACCCACATTTGGGAGAAATTTACAATTACATTTGAAATATCATGTAATAGTTTAGGTGAAAATTTGACTATTTTGAGAAGACAGCCTTTTTTGTAAAAAGGCCTCTTGAGAGAGAGGAAGCCTTGTGTGATGGATCATCTGGTCTGAGATTCTGTAGAACACCAAGAGTTGTTTCAATATGTTTTAGTGTTCACTGCAGCATGTCCTGAAAGATGAAATCTAATTTTTTTTTTTCAGTAGTAGAACATCTATCAAAATATCTGTGAAATAATTTATTTTCATTTTTTCTGTCTATTTTCAGATTTAAAGTTGTACAAACTACCTCCTGATCAATGCATCTATTCTCATTCCTAGAATCTAGAAGCAATCTCCTATTTTTAGCGCTTTTTTTAACCCAAATAACACTGAAACTTCTCCTTAATAGCTTTATAAATGTGTGATTTTGACTATTTTTTACAAGGCATGTTTTTCAGTCTTATCATTATTTTCATGGCTCTTCTCTGATGCCTGATGAATTTTATATTATTTCTTGAATGAAGCTATAATTTATATTTTAAATTCATTCTATTGCACCAGAGTACATCAAACAACATAGGTAGGTTTTACAATACTGTGAAAATTAAAGTTTATTTCACTCAGCATTTTCATAGAATTGCTTATTGACAACAATGAATGTCAGAAAATTGTTGATTAAGCCTGACTAAATCATATAATTGTCCTTTAAAATAATAGAGAAAAGTTCTTATTTGCATTTGGATTCACATTTTAGCTGTTCATCTGGAACAATGGAGGCTGGAACCTTTTCTTTATAAAACATGTGATTGTAGTCATGTGCTATCAGGAAATAATGTTTTCAAGTGGGGAAAAAAGAAATGTGATTTTTTTTTTTTTTTTAATAACTAGCATTGACAATACTGAATAGCTAATGAACACGAACACAGAGTTTATTATATATTTTTCAGGTGATCTTTTTTTTTTCCCTCTTAAATGCCCTCCTACTGCTTCTGAAATGTAATCTGTTGCTGTGATATGGCCATGGTGTCAGCAGTGCAGAACTCTGCCCCCTGGCAAACTTACAGCTCTCGCCACAGGGTTGTGGACAAGTGTGAATTCTCACCCTCACAAGGTGACGTGTCCCTCTGAGCTGCAGTCTGTAAACAACTTGCATACATAAAATCTGTGCCTCCATTTGCACCAACTAAACAACAGCAATAAGACAAAAAAGAAGCAAGTGTAGGCTTGCGATGAATAAATAAGTTTGCTAGAAATAGAAGAGCAAATGAGACTGAGGAGCAGCTTTCAATAGGAGTCCTGGGAACAGAAAGCCTGTCACGTGAAACTGGGTGATAAATCTATAAACAGTGAAGGGATAATAGATGCCAACAGAGGACTGGATTTAGGGGATGATCTAATCATATGTCCCATCCCTGCACGATTGAAGAGAGGATACTCTGGTTTAGCCAAAAGTTTTCTGAAACTTGTGGGCAAAATGTACAAATTTTATACTGTCTTTTTTTCTAATTGAGTTGAGTTTTGGTGGGGCCAGAAGTCAACCTTGTAACATCCACCTGTGATTTATTCTACAGAAATTTCTTGCATAAATTCATAATTTTCCCAGGTCTGTATTTAATAGAGGCTTCCACAATAAAATCATCCCAGTTGCTACTGCCATTAAAAGGAAGCCTTGGTCCTTCTCTAACTAAGTTATTCCACATGTCTCAGGCGTACTGGGCTGGGACAGGGCAGGAAAAAGCAGCAGCCATTCCTGCTCACCTGCCTGCACAGTCAGGCCAACCCCTGGCCTGCAGTGGGACAGCACGGAGGGACGTGGCAGAGACCCCTCCTGTGCTGCAATTCCTGCATGCAGCAAGCACAGGACTTGGATGCTTCCATCTGCCCTGTCTGTCCCTGTGTGCCATGACAGCTGTGCCTTTTGTGCCTCGCCTACCACTGCTCAATGCATGTATCACACTCTCTGTTGTGATGTGAATCTTTCTCAGAGAGTGAAATCCTGCTGTTCTTGCACAGCCTTCTGGAACAGCTGATATTTCTGATGGAACTCAGGCTTTTTATACCTGAACACCACAGTGCATTTGTTAAACAGGAAACTGCAGAGCTCTCGGTTTGCAATGACAGCCAATTTTTTTCTTGCAAGGCAGATGGAAGATGTATGGTTGTGAAAGCTTCACCAAGCACTCTGCTTTACTGTTGGTCTCATTGCAAAAGGTATTTGCTAGTAGTGCAGCTCTTTAAAGTCTGCACTAGGGAAACCAATCAGTTATGTAAAGACAACAAAACTAATGTTATTATATCAGCAGGACAAATGTAGTTCTCCCACTGAGCAACTGAAAGGTATATTTGGCTTAGTGAATACTATGAAGTTGTTCATGTAGTCCTTCCACTCCTAGATTCTCTTTTTTCTGCTGTGGTGAACTTCTCAAAGGCTGCTGCGGAATTTCACAGGAGACTTGAACAAGTTGACAAGAAAGAGTAAGTCAGGAAAAAAAAAAAAAGTATATGTATATATTTATGTCCTGGTTTGCCTTAGGTACCCAGAGTGGCAGTTCTTTATTTATTCTATTACACAAGGATTCTCTCTGATTTGTGTAGAACAGAGCTCTGAACTCTGAGACAGGCAGTACCTTTTAAGATGAATTACCAGATGCAAGAATGTTTCCTGTGATTGATAGTATGAGCTGTAGAGCTTATCACTAGCATCAAATTGTCATTAAAATTACTGTAATAATGGAAAGGCAGGTAGCAATGAAAGTAAGTGTCGGACTGAGATCTCTGTTTAAACACCTACACATGGGTGTTACAGGTGATGCCAGAATGTGTACTTCCAGTACACTTCAAAGACAGAGGATGATGCTTCAGAGTATCTGATATCTCCATATGATGCTTGAAAGCCTAAGGCCCCTGCAGGACTCTTGTGCCCTCTGAGTGCAGTGACTGAAGGCCACATATGGTACCAGTTGTGTTTAGGCAGCTGAATTCCATCCTTACTATGTTACTATATAGATTAGAACAGGACTATGGACATTTGGCTTATGGGTGGACACCAAAATTTAGCTTTCTTCTTCTATGTAAATCTCAGTCTTCCTCTCCCCTCTTTAAAGTAGCATCTTTCCAGTGCCATTTAATACTAAGCAAGTATCTGACACTCTCAGAAAGTTCCCCATTTTATTTTGCAGTGTGAAATGTTTTCTAACACAGAAATATCAATTCAGTAATACAACATGCATTCAGCATGTCCATTTGCAAAACCTCACTTTTTTTTTTTGTGAACTGTAGACCACGCTTGTCTTTTTAATTTTTTTTCTGTCAAAAAAAGAGAAGTGTTTTAAATGAAACTGGGAAGTCATGTTTCCCCACTGTGTGACATTTCTCTGTCTCCCTCTCCTGCAGTTTGGTTGCAGTGCGCATCATGAATGATCAGCTGATGTTAATAGAAAGAGCTTTCACTGATCCTCTGGGCTTGCCAGGAAGGAAGTTTTATAGGTGAGGCTAAAAGTTTCTTGACCTGCTGTCTAAGGTGCTCTATTTTTGCAGCTGACTGGTCAGATGAATTGCTGTATAGGTCTCACAGGAATTACAGTTCAATACATTGCTTTTAGTACAATCCAGAGAGTAGTGGACTTCGTTTATAAACCTTACAGAGAACTCCTTGGCATCACAAGACATCAGTCTTATGGAGCCAAATTCCTCTCTTTTGGCTCTCTTTTTATCAGCTGTGGTTGAGCCACACCACCATTATACTCTTTTACTTGTAGATGTGCAATACTATGCTGTGACAACTTGCTTGTGATCATCTGTAAAGTGAGGACTGAGTGGAGAATGAACAGTATTGAAAAGAAAGGTGAGAAGAGGGTAGAGTAAAGGGAGACAAGAACAGATGTGTAGTGAGGGTCAGTTGAAGAGAGAAGCCAAGAAGGGAGACCTTGGAGAGTTCAGCACAGGATAAAGGCCTGTGAGCTGTGCTACAGAGCCCCATCTGTCCAGCTTTGGCTGCTTCCAGAGGTGCTCCAAAAAGCTTAAACAACTACTCTATCCTGTCTAGAAACCCCATGCTTTTATTAGGAATCCCTGACAAGAAGCCAGTTTTCAGTGTCAGGGGTGTGAGTACCTCACTTTTCTCTCTGAATCCCCCTTTTCCTAACAACTGGATATATCTGACTCATTGAAGGATGGCTTTCATGCCATGCCAGAAGTCTTTCAGGCAGGTAAAACTGAGAATCACACTTCCATCCTCCTAAAATAAACTGTCATTCACACTTGGAGAAGAACAAATTTCTTTCTAGAAATTTTCTTGTGTGTTGGGTATCATTTGGAACTGTCTGTGTTTTTTTAATTATTAGTTCTTACTTGCTTGCATTTATTTATGTAATTTTAATGTTTTTTTTCATCTGGGAGGACTCTTTCACATGGTGTAAATGTGCTTTGATACTTCATAGTTAAAATCAATTTAAGAGCAGATCTGCAGCTATTCATTCTTTAGGGAAAAAACCCCCAAACTATACCAAAACATAAGATTAATATTTTGTGCTGTTCTGATCCAGTATAATCACTTCTTTTCATGCTTTTTGCAAGAATTCACGCACCGATTTTTTTTCCCCTCCTTTTAAATTTCTTTCCCAGGTACATAATCTGCTGACCATCATGCAGCTTAGTTGTTTTTGAGGTTTCTATTCAATTTCTCACAACACACCTATAACTAGTTTTATCCCCTGTTCCAGATTGCCAAATTATTTTGATGGGTTTGTTGAGCTCCCATTTTCAAAAAGTGTAACATGGTTTTGTTCCTAATTAGACAGATGTGTCATCTCTTCCCAAGGAGAAGACCACCTGACCTAAATCTGTGCCCTTTCCAGTAGATTTTGCTCTTGGGAGTGTTCCTGTCCTTTTAAAGACCAATTTCCTGTGTATTTACTAAGTTCCTGGGATTCATAGCTGCTTTATACAGCACACATACAATGAACACACACCCTGTTAATAGTTTCTTTTATTTAGGATAATTGCCTTTTTTCTTCTTTTCCCACAGACATGTCATCTTTGCTCCAAGCAGCCACAACAAATATGCAGGAGAATCCTTCCCAGGAATCTATGATGCCATGTTTGATATCGAAAGCAAAGCTGATCAGCATGAAGCCTGGGAAGAAGTGAAGAGGCAGATTTCCATTGCAGCCTTCACTGTGCAGGCAGCAGCAGAAACACTGAAGGAAGTGGCTTAAGATGATGGCTTTGAGAACTCCCACAGCAGAGTCTGGCATGCAGAGCTGCCAGGCTGCTGCAGTGGCCCAGTGTCCCCACCTGAGTCTGCAGCCTCCCAAACCACATGGTAGGTGAGCAGGGCTCTGTGTGTCACAACTCCTGAGCTTGGAATTGCTGCATCTCTGGTACTGACAGAACTGTAGCTTTGTAAACAGCTCTAGATGGAAGCAAATTTAGCTGTGGGAAGAAGTGGGAAGAGGGGGAAGCAGAAACAATCAGTTTCCTATTACAATTTTCTGAGCGATCTGCCAACTTTGAGGACCCAGTGTTTTGGATGTAGTTACAAAAAACAATTATTTCCCAAGTTATCTGCAAATTTTGTCCACAGCAGTGATCAACAGCACACAGTTTGACAGAAAAAAATGTAATACTTGGCTTGTCCATTTTTCATGTTCTGATAATTACTTTTATAATAGAAGACATCAAAGGCATCTCTGCGTTTCAGAATCTATTCTACAGGACTGGTGAATGCTCTTTACATTGACTTGCTTTCTTTTCCTTAAAGAAAAGAAAGTGACTCCTACTGATTGCCAAAGCAGTACTGGCCCTTCTTAATAATCAGGGAAAACAGCTGCATATATGCAGAAATCCAAAAGTGTGTTCTCAGTGGAGTGCCCGTCCATCTATTCCTCTAAAAGTCACTATGCAACTCCCTACTTTATTTGCACTTTGGAAAATAAAGATTTTGGGGGGTAACCAAAAGCTGACCTCCCTGCTGTTTTTGGCACTTCCTTTAGTTCCAAACTCATGGCAGCTTTTGCTCCTATTTTTTCCCAGGCAATCTCTTTCATATTTTTTCTGGAGGACATTGTTGCTATTAGCTTGGGGCTTGAGATAATTCTCTCTTCAAATAAAACCTGAAGAAAGTTTTCCACCAGGAGCTGATTTTACATTCCAAGAGGAACTGAAATGCATGAGAAGGCCAGTTGTACAAAACTGTTTAATTTGTATAAAAAGAAAAAAAAAATTGCTTTATTTATCATTTAATTTTCATCTACATGCTTTAAAACTAATAAAATGGGCAGAATTTTACTGAATCACATTTCACCTTGTAGGAACTGACACTAATGAATTTCTTCTCTTATGCAAAATATACTACCTTTTTCTCACAACCATAAATTGCACCAGGTTGTGGGGTTTTTTTGTTTTTTTTTTTTTTTTTTTTTTTTTTTTTTTTTTTTTTTTTTTTTTTTTTGTTTTTTGTTTTTTGTTTTTTGTTTTTTTTTTTAATGAGAATACAACAGATGTGGTACTAAAAGGGACAATATTAGAGAATCAGGGCAGAGGAGTTGTTCTCGTCTCAGATGCCTTGAATTCAAACAACGGAACCAGAAAAACCTTCCTCTGGGAAGTTGTTTTGGGGGATATATGCCACCAAGAGGAGCTTTCACTAGCATCCCTTCCAATAAGCCTCCATGAAAGACAAATTCCATACTTGTGGATGAAGTTCTCAAAATTTACTGTCCAATTCCTTTTTGCAAATCAAGCTTTAGGCACGTGAGGAGGAAATTACACATCCACAGTCCGTGCTTTACCTCTTCTGTTGGGAAATGGAGTGCAAAACTGACCTTGCTAGCCCAGGAGACACGAGTAGCTGATGCTGAGGCAGTGAACAGGTGATTCTCTCCCTCTGCTCTGGTGAGGCTCTACCTGTAGTGCTGCTTCCAGCTCTGAGGCCCCAATGGTAACTGGGATGTGGGCCTGTCAGAGCAAGTCCACAGGCCACAAAGATGTTCAGAATGTTGGAGTATCTCTCCCAGGAGGACAAGACTGAGACAGCTGGGAGATTGTTCAGCCTGGGAAAGGGAAGGCTCTAAGACGTTTTTACAGCCTTCCAGTATCTGAAGGGGCTTCAAGGCTGGAGAGGAACTGTTTATAGGGATATGTAGTGACAAGAGAAGGGAGAATGGCTTCAAACTGGAAGAGGGTTAGTTTAGAGTAGAAGAAATTCTTTACTGTGAGGGTGGTGAAGCACTGGCACAGGTTGCCCAGAGAAGCTGTGGATGTCCTGTCCCTAGAAATGTTTAAGGCCAGGCTGGATGGAGCTTTGAGCAACCTGGTCTAGTAGAAGGTGTCTCTGCTCATTGCAGTGGGGTAGGAGCTAGAGGATCTTTAGGGTCTCTTCCAACACAAACCATTCTATGGTCCTGTGAACAATGGCTACATTTTTGTTGTTCCCTTTACTTTTACGTGACTGGGGACACTCACAGTTAATCTCCACCTCTGTAGCTGAAGTTACTGCTTAAGGGTATCTTGCAATGATGTGACTGGCACATAACTGCACTGGGGCTTTTTCCCTTTCTTTGAACCACGTGCCCTTCCTGCTCCATCATAACTTTACATTAACTGCAGCAGGCAGTACTGAATGTGCCCCCAAGGGAGGGTTAGGATATCTAGGTGGTGGAAAAAAGCCATCAGTTCATCTTCCCTATGAGCAGCAGCCAAATTTGGATCTGTCAGTGGTTGATACTCTAGGATCATCAGAGTATACAGCAAACAAGAAGTTACCACAATGAAAAGAAATACGTAATGTATACAGAAATGTATAAACAAGTGAACAAATGTTTCACCAGTAAACATATCCCTTTCAATGGTAGCTAGCCTTTGAGGTTCTGTACTATTACCTTGCTGCTGCAAAAGAACATACAATCTCTCCTTGCTTCCCTGTGCAGTTTGGAGCTGTAAGAGTAAATTACAGCTCACAGCAGGCTGAATGCACAGCTGGCATTGATTGCTTTGTTCCTCTTGTCAACTTAAATGATAACTGTGTGGATGTGAGATTCATCATGATCAGCTCTACATCCTGAGAAGTATACAAAATAGATTAAATTTATTTCCATTCCTGTCCATAAAGTTCTACTGAGGAAGAGTGATATCCAAACCCTTATAAATAAGGAAACCAAACCACTTACAAATGGCTTATACTAACTAATTTCCACAAAATCTCTAATTCTTGGTATTGAAAGGATCAGTTATTCAGAGCTCCAATTGCCTTTCCTTCCTCAATGAGTAGAATCTTATGTTCTATAGACAAGCAAACAAGCGTCTGTCACTGTTCCCCAGTCCAAAGCATAGCTCTGCCTCCCCATAATTTTAAGGTGTGGGAAGGGAATTTTTCACACTCTCTTTACAGATGGGTAACACTGGATCACCTACTCTGTCCTTCCCCAATTCCATCTGCCCAGTTCCTTAACTCAGCCTGACTGAAGCAATCAGTGAATATTACAATTGGGAGAAACCAACCCTTTAGCCTAGACTGGAGCTGCAAAACAATCTGGCAAAATTAAACTTGGATGGACCAAGTACCACCTGGATATATGGATTGTCAATTGCCTCTTTGAAAATTAGTTCCAAAGGGACAGTGCCTGAAAGTTTATTTCAGCTTGGAGTCAATTTTAGCAGGACCTGTTGCATTAGTACAAGAGGTATAGTTTTAAACTGGAGAAGGGTCCATTTAGATTAGATACAAGAAGGATTTTTAAAATGCAGGTGAGGAAACGTGGGAAGAAGTTGTCCAAACTGATGGTAGATGTCCCATTCCTAGAAACATTCAGGGCGAGAGTTCTGAATAACCTGAGCCAGTTGAAGATGGCAATGGGATTGGAGTGGATGTTCTTTAAAGGTCCCTTCCAACCCAACCCTTTGTTTGATCCTATGATTCAGATTCTCTTACAGTTGAAATACCTTTGGTTTGCCTTTGGAAAGAAATCTGTAATCCTAGGTGCTGGAATCTCCAGGTGACACTGTGTCAAACTCATCTGGGGACCTCTCTCTGCAGCTGGTAGAAACTGGATATACTCAGCACAACCTTGTTTTTTTTTCCTCTCTAAATTCCAGTTTCATTAATGGGATTTCACTGTACAGTTTACAGTGCTGTTGAAAAAGCTGAATGATGGTGAACATCACAAACTTCCCTATGGCAGAGCAGAGAAGACAACACTAATTAAATGCAATACAGAACCCTTGCTTCTGCTGTTCAGAGCAGAACCGAAGTGCTCTATTCCTCACTGAACAGCACCTGCTCACAGAAAGTGTCCCTAGAGAAACCATTAGGAGCTGAATTTAGCAAGCAGTCTTTGTTAAGGTAAAAGATTGTTCCCATTACACCACTGAGACTTGTGCCAGTTAGAATCTGTGCAGTCAAAGATGTTTCTGTCAGCACTGACAGTGCTTCTCCTGATGGATGCTACACCCTTAAACATCTTCTTCAGCTTGGGGAGCTCAAGGAATCTAGGAGGAAGAGGAGGAGGAGAAATAAGAGTGCTTTGTTAGACACCTCATGCAGGAAAGCCTGGACCTGGGTCAAATGAACTCCAAACATGTTCCAACCTTTAATTAAGGGAAAGAACAGGAGAAGCAATAATAGAAAAACATTTCACAGGAGGGTATTGGATAAGAATAGACTTGCTAAGTTTACATGGCACCTTCCCCAGATGTGCTTTGCTAGCTTGCTGACAGTGCAGCTGACGTGTTCCTGATGCTGCCATCCACATTACATCCAAACTTGGCTGTACTTCTAGAAGGAAACCCAAGTCACAGTTGCTGGACACAGCCACTGTTGTGACAACACACCCCCTTACGTAGCCTGTAAGAAGCAGGAGTTCAGGCAGGGAAAACATGGTCAGCTGTGAACCCTGAGCACTGAAAGATTTACAGCTGAGGTCGCTCATCCCTTCAGATATTTCTGGAACCAACACCCCCCTATCAAAGCATTGCTTTTGTTTTCTCAGCTCTGCCTCCTAAGCCGTATTTGCATACTCTCCACCACAGCCTGCATGCCTGGACACCTCCTGCCTGCCCTAAAGCTCTCTTCAGTCTGCAGCACACACAGTATTATCCTGGCACTGTCCTTACAGGAGCGTGGGTACTGACAGAAGTGATAGTGTTGTCCACTGCCATGGCAGAGGAGTCAAACAAACATCCTGCCAGTCTTACTACAGCCAGAAAGAAACACACTTTGTAAGTAAAGACAGGTTCATTGTTGGTATGCTCAAAATCTTAACTGTGTGATCACAGAATGATTAGTCTCTATCATTAAAGAAAAAGGATAGTACAAACCTTTCAATAGAAAAGTTATAATATTTATGAGCTGTTTCTCTTCCTGGAGTATCTGTTATCCAGAAATGCCCCTTCTCCAATCATCCCATGTCAGTAGTCTTCTACAACACATCCCATTCCCCAGTTTGCAAGGCTCCTGCATGTATCCCTCTGTGACAGGGCACTATCATCAGAAGTATGTTGCTCTACACAGTAAATCTTCTTTAGTTTTAGTAGTTATACAAAAAATATATCTACACCAAGCAACTATTGAATGAGAAACAAAGTAAACCAAGTAAGACATGAGACAAACCAACCCAGACATGAGAAAAGTTTTAAGAGCCAAACAAGCCAGAACAAAGCTGCAGACAGGTTAAAAGAAGTTCAGACAAGGCAAACCTGGCAGGTTCCAAGAGCCTGCAGAGCTGGAATGAAGCTTCTGCCATGCTGGCAGCCGTGGAAATCCTGTGTTCATTGAACTGTCAGCAGAGAACCGCACCTGGGGACTATGTGGGGGAGGTCCCAAGTTTTTTAAAGAACTATCATTAAGGACAGCTTTTTATCCATAGTCATTTGCACACTTAAGTGTCCAGTCCTGGTAAACAAGAGAAATGGATAAAATTAACCCACCTTTTCTTTCTGTATTTTCAAACCACCCATTCGGTTTTGCAAGATCATTCTTTTACAAGATCATTCTTGTCATCTGCAGTCTGAAAAAAACAACCTGCCTGAGGACCAGATGTTTGTACGGGATTCAGAATGTGACTGCAGGACTTGGCACTTGCCTCTCAGGCAGCACTACACTGTTTTGTACTAAAAAACAAAAATTTGTCAGCTCTCTCACAGCTACTGCTCTGCACAAAACTATGCTTACAACTTCAGTGAAGAACACCTGCGATGTATGGAGGAAAAGGGAGGACGTACAACGCTGCAGGTTGCAATATACTCCAGAATAGTTATGCTTATTGAAGTACCCTTATGGGACAGTTTAAGGTAAAACATATGTGCAGTATATAATACAATTGTGAAATACAGAAAGTCATTAAAATGACACATGGTTTAGCTTAAGAATTATGCACTCAGCATTTGGTTATTGCCACTAAACCACACTAAACACACATTTGGCCACTTTTCATTGTACAAGTCCTAACCATACCCAAGTCTTCAGGCAATGTGTGCCAATACAACTATTTAATAATAAATGCAAGCAATTTAATTGGCTGTTTTGTAAAGTAAATGTTCAGGAAAAATAACAGCAATAGAAGTACTGACCAATACCACAGTGCTCACACAGCAAGGTGAACCCTTAAAAGGTTTGTGAACAAAGTATAAAACACTGTCAAGTTGAGCAGTTGGGAGTTGTTGCTTTGTATTATCCTTAGGATGTCTTCTCTGAATTATTTTTCAACAAACATGTGACAATATTTCTCTCTTAAGAGCTTATTTTCAACTACATTTCAATATCCCCCATTCATTTTACCATCCTTCTCTTCTTTACAGCTGTTAATCGCTCTTGGAAAGCACAAGCATGCCACTTAAGTTATCCAGTTAAGTAGAACTCTGGTAACAGAAGAGCCAACAAGCTTCCAGTTCACAAAGCTGCAGTTAAAGAAATTACCTCTTTATTGTAGGTTTTGCTCACAAGTAGACACTCAAAATGTTAACTGCTTTCACTAGGGGCAGAACATTTAAAATTTGGGTTGTTTATGTACATAAAGATATAATCTGATTACAAGGCATTCCCTTGAAAAAAAACCACCTAATTAAGTCCCTTGGGGCATACAGTGAAGCACACTGTATCAGCTCTGCCTCCTTATACACAAGCCTGATTTCCAATTAAGGAGGAACAAATTAGGTTAAGCACATTAGGCTAGAAGCACATTAGATTAGTTTCTCCCAAGCATGGACTTCAGCAGTAATATTGCAGCATCAGTATTTATCATAGTTTACATCACGTTTCAGAGAACAAGGTTTCTGGACTAAAAATATTTCACAGATCATTGAAAGGTAACAGATCTGCCTCCAAGGTAGCTTTACACGAATTTCTTTAAAATTTAACAAGGAACTAATTTTTCAGATACTTGTTTCCAGTAGGTAACAGAAATATTTCATTCAAAAGGATACCTCGTTTTTTGCTTAACACTCATTTGACTGCAGATTAATTTGTAATGTCAGTGACAATTCCCTGGTTTCCCTCTGGTTAAAACATCTAACCAAACTTCAGGAAAACACCAAGTATTTATAACAGTAGAAGATATCAGGCTTCAAGAGGTGAACCCTTTTCTTCACTGAGTGAATGCCAGAGGTTTTGAAAAGTATCTTCTTTTTCCAAGAAACCAGAAAAAAGCATCCAAGCAACAGTTCCTTCAGCAACTTTAGAAACAGCCACTGTATCTGGAATTATTCCACTTCCATTAAGTTTGTGACAGCTCAGAATTCTTGGACTGAACTATTTCTGTGAATGAGACAGGCCCTCATCTCGGTAACCACACTCAGATTTCTGCAAAACACATACCCAGACTGGGCTGTAGCATTAGAAAGCAACAAAAAAAAGAAAGGAACTACAGGTGGGGGAAAACCCCTTGGCAATGCTGTTTGCCTTGTATAGAGACTCACATGTGGAAAAAGGCCACTTACATTTTACTTCAACAACCATGTTGCAAACTAACAGGGAAGTTCTCACCCAAAACAAAAGGAGTCAAAAACCAACCCCAAATGCAACCAGCATGTAATAAGAATTTTATTGAATGCATTTAGAAAAAAACTAGAGCATGAAGACATGAGATTAATTTCTGTGTATAAGTTTTATGAATGTGCAGAATCAAACAGCCATGCAAAAAGTCATCTCCTATTCAACTGTAATTCAAGACTCTTAGAATGGGAAAATTATAACCACCCTAAAACAGTGTTCCTGACACATAACTCATTACTTTAAAAAGGATCTCCTTCCTGCACAGAAGTAAAAAAAAGTAGCAGCAAATTGGGAAAGACCAATCATTAACAGGTACAGTATTTATTTAATCAGTACTCATGCCATATTTAAAGAATGCAAGCCAAAAATGCATCATTATATAGAATAGGTTTTTTTTTTTCCAAGGCAAAATTCCTAGTAAAACTAATTCCTAAACTACTGAAATGGTGACTTGATAATGTACACAATCCAGAATACCATCCAATGGAAGATTTTTTTTGTCAAGTTGCATCAGTGCCATGTGTGATCTAAGAGTCAGAGTAGCTGATCAGCCCTGTGCTTAGCAGTGGATTAACATTTCACATAAATTCCAATTCCTCCAAGAACTGTAGTTACAGATATAAGATCATAGAATTGTTAAGACTGGAAAAACCTCTAAGATCACCAACCACCAAAGTAGCACCACTACCATGTTCACCATTAAGCCATGCCCTTAAATGCCACAGCCTTGTTTTTCTGAACATCCCCAGGCATGGTAACTGCACTGCTTCCCTGGGCAGCTTGTTCTAGTGCCTGACAACCCTTTCCATGAAAATCATTTTTCCTAATGTCCAGTCTAAACCTCCCCTGGCACAACTTGAGGCCATTTCCTCTATCCTATCAATTGTTACCTGTGATGTACTATTAGGTATGAAATATGTTATGTTAGATAGGAAAATGGGCTTATAAATGAGGGAAAAGATTAAGATTTCTGTCATTGTATACCCATGCAATTTTTCATATTATAAAGGGATCATAAAGATGAAGTTTTATATGCACCTGGACAGTCAGTTCTGACTTGTGTAGCATGCTTGTCTACATGTGTAACATGTAAACCCATACCCAACCACACTACAGCTCTTAAACACTTATAAAAATACAGTTAGACTGTATCAACTTAGTCAATTAGATTAATACAGCAGAACATCTGAAAGCATGAAAAAAGGATAAATTCAACACAAAGTATTCCTGTTCATACTGGTTTGCAATTTAGTGTGATATAATTAGACAGGTGAAAGCCTGTGATTAAAAACCGCTTTGCTTACTTAACAAATCCTGTTTTTGGGAAAGTATCAGTCATGATTAGTACACAGGTTTAGTACACTACAGTTGGCCTCACCTTCTCTCTACACTTACTAATAAAAGTTACAGTCAAGCCTATATTCCATCAAAGTGTCTGCTACCACTATGCATGAAGTCATTGCATGGAACACCAGGATCAACCTCTGGTGTGTTGAAGCCTGTTGTGAGCAACTGCTCAAAACACACAAATTCAGCAACAGCTCTTGCAGCTTCATAGCTGCAGACATACAGTTATAAAAACTGCCAAGAATTGCTGCAGGTAAACAGAGTTTGGCAGTCCAGGCTATCTGATTGTTTATCTATTCTGAAAAGCATCCTGGGCCATAGAAACTACACTATTATTGTAAAATCTATGCCTTCTTACCTGACCAAAGCTGGTGGGATTTTATGGGTTCTTTAATTTGTTTGCTTGGTTTTTTAAACAGGTAAGTTTTAAAAGTGGTTATATTGCCAGTGATGGGGAGAGTCATTACAGAACACCTGAAGTATCTTTAGTTTTGTGCTAAAAGTATGAACAACAGGAGAGCAGGAGGAATGAATAAAAAGCAAAAGCAAAATTAGGGACTGTGTCTACAGGAGCATTCTTCCACTTACGGCCAAGGTGACTCAGCTACCAGTAGAATGTAGTTTGAAAGAGTGTAATAAGTAATTACAGGATCCCAAAGCCTGCAACATTCACTGCAGATGGTCCATTCATCCACATTTCTCTCCATTTAGGGTTTAGTGCACTTAGGCAGAATATGATTTATTTAAAAACAGAAATTCTGTTTTCTCAAGGAATTCCATTTCCATGTAGTTCTTTAAAATGGTTTTTACATTATGTAAACCTACAGAACATGAGGATGCAAATTAAGTGAAAATATGTTTTCCACATTTTTAACATATTTAGGATATTTATATATCCATATGGATAGACACATTTGAACTTGCTTGTTAAACAAGAACTTTATCCTGGCATTTAAGCACTGCTAATTTTGCCATCCAAGTTCAGAGTTCTGCACACACAAACACAGACAGCATGCTAGTAGCTACAGCCATCTAGAATTTTTCATCCACTGATGTTCTCAGTGCCACACTATTAAGTACTCCACTTCTTGGTTCAGAACACATCAAGGAACATCTGTTCAATTTTCAGAGGACCACTTGTCAGGCACACATTTTTGTAAGCTTGTACCCTATCACTTCGCAGTACCTGACATTTTCAAATTAAAACAGAGGAAAAAAAGGCATTTAGAGGTTAACAGAATCTATACAGCAGAACTTAGAGCTGAAATTTTTTACAAGGGCCCAAGGGAGCATGAAACTATGTTCAAACTAAATAATCAAGGACAAAGGATCTTGAAATGAAGGTAGAGAAGCACCAAAACAATTTTATATATGTGTATACATATATATATATTTGTATCACCAGTGTTACTTTCTTGGTGTTCAGGGACGGTTTCTTTGGTAATGTATTTCCTACTACTTTAAGCATGAAGTAGGACTTCAAGTACTGGTAGAGACAGAAGTCTGAGCTCAAGTCAGATCATACTTAATGGAAAACAGCAAGATTCTTAGAAATCTGTATTTCACTTCAGAATGCCTTTACTACAGAATGCCCTGTGTGTCTCCTGACACTATTCCAGGTCTGCCAAGACTGGTAGATGAGCATCCATGCATTCCAACAGTCTGTAAGACCTCTTGTTTACATATATAGGATTAGGCACAACAAATAATGGTGTGCATTTTTTATTACTTTTATAGGAAAACATGTTTATTTCAGCTGCAAGCCAAAATTATGAAATTTTTCCAAGCAGAAATAGAAAGCAACATACTGTGTGTGTTGCTGCTTGGGTAAAAAAAAAATTAAATCTCATTTTTACAGCTATCCTGTTTTCAGCCACATACCTTTACTGATGAACTGAAAGCAAAACGAAGGTCTTGATTTCTAATTACAGTCTGCTCAAAAGATACAGTATTCTTTTAAAGTATTTTGAGTCAAAAGTACAATTACAATTTCAGACAGACATTTTAAAGCATGTTGTTTCTCCTAAAATTTGTCCTGTATATAACTGCAGTTCTTAGATGACCACCCTCAGAATCAAGAGATACACTCACCTGTGTGGAAATTGTTTTACCAAGACACCTACAGTGTGTCCTGGTTTCTCCTACACATATCCACCTACTTTGAGAAGAGTCTTGAGATTTTCAACATTGTAGAACAGGACAGACTATACATTCTAAAGGCTGTCAAATATATCCAGCACTTTGGTAATTTTACAATAGTTTGCTGCTTGCATACTCTTCACAGATGAAACGCTAAGGTATAGAGCCATTTCACTGTCCATTTGCTTTTTGTATTTAACTATTAAATAGCAAATGTAAAGGAGTAAACAAAAATCCCTTCTCGCCATCTTTCTTTTAATTTTAACCCGATCTGCTTCGATACAGGAAAGACAGCAGGAGTCATCAAGTACTGAAATCCTCGGAATAACAGCAATTACTTCATCCCTCCATATCCAACAGGTGTTGAAACAAACCCACGTTTCACAACACAAAAGCCTACAAGTGTACAGCTTTGTATTTCTGTTTATGTAACCTTTTACTCTAGATGTGGAATTACATGCTAGTCAGTTCAAACTCAGATTTTTGTATCTGCATTACTGTATGCTTCGTAACAGCGCTGAATTTAACAAGGGCTACTGAATGCATCCAGTCTAAACAGAACAGCTGAAAAACAAACCCACTGTGAACAGAAAGCACATCTACTGGGATAGTCAGTGCATGGTAGGGAAGGTTGCAAGCAAAGGGCACTAACTGTTTTGCTCTTAATTCCCATGGAGACATTGCATCTAGCATAAACATATCCATGGGAGCAAGGAAGAAATAACTGTTACCCTTTCAAATTTACACCCCCATTTACTGTGCGTCAAATTTCTTTCTAGAAGGAAGCAGATGATCTAGCATTAAAAAAAAGAAATCTATATAAAAGTTAAATATTTGATTACAGTAGCAAGTCACCACTTCTTTAAGGGAAGTAACTCGTCTCCTGGAGTCACTATTGATCCGAACTCTCCTGTTTTGGTTGTGTGTTGGATACTGGTAGCTCCAGACTTGCCCAGAGCAGGGGCTCTGCTTTCCTCATAGTGAGCTCGATCTTTGTAGCGGTCATGTTCACGTAACTCCGCTTTACATCGATCACCTGGAACAGAAAAGGGATTTCACTCTCCAGTTTAACAGACTGAATTAAGGAGTACCTCATCACTGAATTTCACCAGATGTTTACGTAGATGAAGATTCCCTGTGGTATCTTGAAAAAACAGCCGCTTCCCATTCCCGAGCTATGGAATGCTTACGGCACAAACATATGCCTGTCTATGTGTGGCTAACATACATAAGCAAGAGTTTTCTGCCACTACCATGGTGTTGGGATCAGAAAGGACCTTGGAAGGACCTCCTGCACAAAGCAGTGCCTATTATGATATCACATTGGATATCCTGGGTCATTATATTCAGATTTAAATGGAATTACTCAATGTAATGCAATGAAAATTCTTTCACAAAACAGAGTAATGAGGAAAACCAAACCATTTTTAAAGAGAGGAAGTTAAAGGCTTATGTTTTGTTTTCCTTCTGGGTTGTTTTGTTTGGTTTTTTTGGTTTGTTTCTTTTTAATAGAAAAAAATATTTTTATACTTACTCCCCATAACTTCACACTGCGATGAAACTCTTTTTCTCCTTCAAATACAATATGGATATTTACCTTAAAGTGAAAAACAACAGAAAATAAGAAAATTTTATTATCTGACACCTCAAGCATGTTTAAACACAAAATACCATGCTAGGACTTGGATTCTACAATGACCCAAGTGATAAAATTGTCACTCAGAAATAGAAACGAGTATCTATTTTAATAGGTTCTGATACAGTTGCAGTCAACAGTGACCACTGGTAGCTTATCATTTTAGAAAAAGAAATCAAAGAAGCACTTCAACACCTGTTTAATATTAGTAGCTGTGAAACTGCATACAATGAAGAATGGGATCAAATTACATTAAGTCAAATACAACTAAATGATGACTCTATAATTATTTAAACATATGGTGATGCAAACCCATCATGCTTGGGTTTTAATTATGGAAGTCAAATTAAAGATTTTTTTTTTTTTTGCATGCTATATTGCAGCTTTAAAAAAACCCCACACATGAAAGTGCAGATGTCCAAACAGAAGGGAGAAATAAAGCTGCACATACTTGAACAAACACAAATGCCAAGAAAAAGAAGTTACTCAAAAGAGAGTCTTAAGCTATCTCTGCCTTGTAAATAGAGCTGAGCAGATTTTCCTAAGTTCAAGTTGTTGATCTCAAGGTAGAGGCTCACCATTGTGCTATTAGCTTCTACGTAGCTCAGATCAGGGACAGAGTTTTTAGCATATACAGAAATAGTCACTTCTCCTCCAGTCTGGTGCCAGTCATGCCTGCATGGAACTACTTTTGTACCCTATATAAGGAAAAAGGTATAGAATAAAACCCCTTAGAATTACATTAGAATATTTTTTACAAGATTAACAGTATAAATGCCCAGGACCTTTTTAAATAGCCAATTAACATAGTTAATAAAGGATTATATTTCATCTTCACAGGAGATTGCATGACTCCACTTGCAACTCTTTTTACTAAGTATTTCAGTATCTCCCTCTCAAACAGACTACAACAAAAAATGTTACTTGGTGGATCAACTTCCTTTCCAAGACTACAGTTAGCAGTAGAGATGCAATCTTAATGCTACTTACTGCATCCTTTTTAGTCCATAGGTGTGTTCCTCTTGTGCAGCCTTCTTGAGCTAAAAATGTATTGAAGTCAGAAGTTTTTCTTTTACAACAGCTCCAATACTTCATCCTTGAAAGTTTGCAAAGGAATTAACAAACAATATTTAGGACACTATTTACTGTGATCATTTAAGATCTTTTCTTTATGCAATATTACTGTTACTTTAGTATACCCCCTTCAAGCATTGCCATTTTTTGCCTGAAGATGGAATACAGAATAAATCAAGGCAACATCTTCAAAGAAAGCACACACACACAACAGACTAGTTAAAAAACCCTAAAGTTAGCTGCATACTAACCCTTCACAGAACACAGGTACAAAAATGGAAGTTAGCTGAATACTAACCCTTCATGGAATATAGGTACACCAGAATGGTATATACATACTTCTTCTGCGCTGTGTGGTCCTTCGTATGTCTGGTGGGACAAAGCATTTTAAGTGTATTACTGTTATAGCATTTGGAGCAAGGAAAGAAATAGAACAAAACACAAAAAAACCCCAGAAACAATGACCAAAGTACAACAAAGCTTTTGGGTAAATATATGTAATGGCTTGTCCTAGCTCTTCAAAGTAACCATTCAACCTTCCTTCACAGAAGGTTCTCTGGCAGTGCTAAGAAACTGTATTTTGTGTTACTTCAATGGCACACATCAATGGTGACACCATCTATGCTCATAAAAGTCATTGCAGATCCTCAGAGATTTCTGTCTTTAAGATACTCTGAGCATTCAGCGAAAACAAGAACTTGAAAATAAATTAATCATTCATAAAACACATGGGTTCTCAAAGGAAAGTAAAATAAACAATATACAACTTAGCCACTGAATATGAGATCAGTTCTTCCCAACAGAAAGACTGCCCAAGATAATGCAAAATCTGTCAGGTAAAATAGCTATTTAAATCTTACTGTCCCACTGTGCACAAGGCAAGTGTGTCAGTGTAACTTTCACTTTAAATGACTACCTAATATAATGACTAAATTTGGTGCTAGAATTGTTAAAACACTGACTTTTCAATTCTTCTTGCAGGAAGCATTAAGATCTGTAGATGCTTCTGATCTATACACAGATTATCAAGAGCAACTCAAGTGTTATCAGTAGGCCATCTCTCACCAATATTATATTTAATATGTTAAGTTGAAACACAACAGTACCATGGATTTGACAAGCTTACTACTTAGAAGTTCATGACAGCTTAAAAAAAACAAACTTGGACTTTCTGCAAACAACTCACATTTGTCCATACTCACGTGTTATCAAATGTGTATTTGTCAAACCCAGTGGACTTTGTGCCTTTTCCAAATTAACATGTAGCACACAGAAAACCAAAACTGCTCACTTAACAGCTGAGCAGCTGAATTTAGAGCGTAACTGAACCACTTACTTTTGAACAGCCTGCATTTTTACATGCCGTCCCAATCTTGATTTCATCACTATCTTCCTCTGTAAACAGAAGATTATAGAAAATAGCAAATGAATTGTATAATCTACTGAATACTTTGCTTTTATTAAGAACTAAATTGAGCCTAGGAAGAGATTAGAAAAACCTCCCTCTTCAAGCCTCTATTTTCTGCCTGACACTGAAATCTGCCAGAGGTACAAGAAAATATTCCAAAAGCTCTATTACCTGTGCATAAAATTCTAGGCTCTATATCTTTACACATTTTAAGTGGGGTAAATAAAAAAAGATGAAGAGGATCATTACAATCACAGGGGAAGAGAACGATCATTCATCTTGTTCAGTTTTGTAAAACTAAGAATATAAAAGGCTTCAACTGCTGTCTATAAATACACATAAGGAAATAATCTGGATACCATGGAGAAAGAAGAGCTAAATTAGTTTGGCACAAGAACAAAAGAGCATAAAATAGCCACAAGCGTAGGTTGAAATTATAAAATTTCTTAAGGAGCGGTGTCGTTCTGGAACCAAATTCCAAATAAAATGTGGGAAGAAGAAAGAGGAAAAACAGACAAGGGAGAACCAACTACTCTTCAGAAGAATTTCACCAATTTATGAAGGCTTTATGTGATACTGTCTCTGCAACAATAGGGACTAAAGTTCATTTCTTGGTAACTCTGTCAGTCCCATATTCAGAAATGGATGTTTCCATTATGTCCATTCTAACCAGGAAATCTTAGAAAATACACATTTCAAATAATGCTAAGGAAAATGTACTTCTGACGTCAAGTCTCCATGTTATCCACATGTGAACTTCAATCATCATTCCCTGGACTAGAAAGTATTTCCCAGATTATTAATAAAAAGAATATAATTACAGGAAACTATCACTTCAGAAATGACAAGATCAGCATTTTATTTACTTGTGTGACACTTAGCATCATGTACCTACTTGATCTCCCTGTCCCCTTACCTTTTCTCCCTTCGTTTTCTGATGACAGTTTCAGTTTATCAAGGGCTTGTTTCAAGGAAGCTGACACTTTCAGCTGCAAATTTGTCATTGGCTCATCTGGGCTAAAAAAGTCCACGCATTAGTGTCAACTTACGTCATGAGAAAGAATTTATAGAAGACAAAGTAGTAACTTTTGATCTTTCTACAAGGCTCTTCCTTTTAAACCTCCCTTCAACCAACTACATTTGTAAATGCCAATCCTTACTGTTTATGAAAAAGCAGACTAGAAACTTAGAAGGCAGTTATGGCTTTCAAATGGAAATCCTAAATACTCTACAAAAATAAAAATAAATCAGAGATATTAAGGAATCTAAATACAAGCACCCCCAAATTATATTTATTACTGTTTACAGCACTTAACACAGCTTCTAGTGGCATTTTAATCTATGAGGTTATAGACTTCAATTTTTGCTTCTCGGGATCTAAGTGCTGAAAGATCAAGTGCTTCTTTGTCATAACCAGAATCCTTTTCTCATATTTTGAAGCTTAAGATAACATCATCACTGCAACCAAAACCAAGGTCTTCTAAGGTTAGTTTTGGAAATCCCACACTGTAGGAAACGTATAACACTGAATAACCAAGCAAGCTTTAACTTGGCCAACTGATTACAAGTTTGGGAAACCTTAAGTTTCATATACTGTACCTTGGCCTCTTAATTGTTTCCAATGGTTTTGGTGCCTGAATAATGTGTTCTTGAAATTTGGGTTTCAGTTCAGCTAGCTCCTTTCGTTCAGAGGTAGTTTTGACTTCTGGTTTAACAGGCTCAGGAGGTTTCTCGCTGTTATGGAGACCCTTTGTACAGCCCTATTGTGGAAAGCGTATGTTTTTATTTATATATAAATGCAGTGTAGTTCATCAGCATGAAAAATTAATAAAAACTGCAAGAAGTTTTCTTGACTTATTTCTTGAGGTCCACCTTCTCCTTTAGCCCACTCTAAACACTGGCTGCAAAAGAAACCCTTCCACTAAAGTGGAAAATATTCTCATTTTGCACATAAGTTAGAAGAAAAATGCATACTTTCTGTAGACAAGCAAAGCAATAAATGTTGACCATTCTTCTTTATTAGCAAGTAGTTCTATCAAAACCTATTTTGATAATTTTAACAATTAAGACTTGAAAATGAGCCTTGACTTCAGCATTATATGAAGAAAAATGGAGCATGTAAGAATTAAGATAGTTTTAATAGAAATAGGCTAATTTAAAACATGTAAGCACATGTACCATTTAATATTAATCCCTGCCACATGACAAGTATAAAAATTGTAAATAAATAATCATGAGTACATACCACAATGCTTAAGAAGTCAGAAAAGTCTGTTGTTCTCCTCTTACAACACGACCAACCCTACAAACATTTTGGAATAGAAACAACACAGGCATGACTACCAGACTTGACAACAGCTTAATAAAAAAGCAAAATATTTATTATATTCCTGTAAAAGATGTGGCACATCAAAATTACCAATTGTTTCCTTCCCTTTTGTGGACAATATTATCATCTGCATTTTAAAAGCCAGAGAAGTCTTCTAGTTTGCTGATGCTGCCTTTATCAGAAAGTTCAGTAAATGTGAAACAATACTCCCATGACAAGTTAGGTGCCAACTCTGTACAACAAAATAGAAATATTACTTCATCTCATAAAGTAACATGTAAGGAAAATAAACAAATACTACACGTGAGACCAGGCTCACCTGTGGCCCAATGCACAGGCCCTCTTCCAAAAATTATAGGGATTTTTTTTTTCCTTTTCTTGAGAACCACTCAAAGCTTTCAATTGCTTATTTCCCACCAACGGAGCTGGATATGTGCATTGCACAGCTATCCAACTACATCAATCAAGAGCACTTTTTATTATATAAACCAGAAATTCAATTTTAGAGCAAATTGCCTTGCCACTGTGAATAATATATCTTAGAACTCAATGAACCTTATTAGAGGCAACAGTGTGACTGATGCAACACTGCTTTGAAAGCTTAAGTGGTGCAACACAATGGGTTTTAGGTACTGGTTCTAAAATACCCTGAAAATATTAACCATTTCCACAGCTGTAGTTAGCCCAAACCACTCAGAAGATCTCGGGCTGTACGAGGAGACAGGGGCTCGTCCTCTCCATAACGCCGCCCAGTTATGAGACTGTACATCCTCCCCAAGGAAGTGACGTGGGCACGCCGCGGTTATTTAAGCGGGTGCCCATGGGGAATAAATGTGTTTTATTTTATTTATTTCACCGTTCACCACATTGGTGTCACGTGTGATCTGTCCGGCTAGTTTGTAAGTTCGCCGTGGTCTCGCTCTAAACCAGGTCGCACTTGCCTCACCCCTGAAGCAACATAGTGGTGCCAAAACCCAGGAGCACCCCCGGACACACGGGTGCGTGT
>WEIU01017878.1:5712-45285 GCA_013389925.1 Aegithalos caudatus
CGCCCTCCCGGCCGGGGCTGCCCCTGCTTCTCCCTGCCCGGGGTGCGCCGAGGCTGGCGAGGTGCTGGGGAACGGGCGTCGACCAGAAAAGCCGGATGCGTGTTAAAAATCCTGTAATTCGGAGCGCTCGCTTGTGTTGGGTAAGAGGGTTGGGGGTACCTCTCGAAGAACAGCGCGGTGCCAGCCGTGGCCTGTTGTGGGGCACTTGTCGGGTTGCGATGCACTGCGGAACTGTTCCCGTTTTCTTTGCGGTTAAACTGCGTATATGGCATATATTGATTATCGACCTAAAGGGGGTATCTTGCACGGGGAGTCATAACTTTGGATAGTCCAAAGAAAGTAGTTCAAGTATGGAAAGTTCTGTTGCCGTGTTGTGCCTCATTGTTGTCTTTAGCTGCTAGGCTTACCTGCAAAACACATTGCAGTGCTGTAGTGTGTATCAATATTCAAGTTAAATTTTATGCTGAATTATTCTTTAGGAGTGAAGGCGTGCTTTAAGTGTTAATACAATTTAAAGTTGAAGTCTTTCCCTACAGTTATTTGCTGTTTCTCGCTGACGAGTTTGACTATAAGAGATAGCAAAAAATAATTCTAAGACCTAAAACATTTAATGAAAATGGGAAATACTGATGTTTTAGTGAGTTCTGTAATGTAGACTTTGCTTGTGACTCAAGCATAGCCTAACTAATCTAGACAAGGTGATTAAAACTTAAAAAGCATAGACTCTACTAATTTTGTTTGAAACTCAGTTGATGGAGTTGATGCTCTGTTTTTCTAATTGGTGTAAATAGGTAGCAATATTTGTGGTATCTTTCAGGTTTATTGGTATTTTATGTTTTTATAGTAATGTTCAGATTCAGCAAAAACAAATTTTGGCTTTTCATGATGTACTATAGTGAAAGTATAAATTACTTTCAACAATTAGAGGTTATGTAGATATGAGAACATAACATGATTGTTCTTAACATTCAGACATAGCAGTCTTGATGTATGAATTTTAGGAAGCAAGCAATGGTAGTACTTAAATGTTTTTTTTTCTTTTGACTTTGTGTATTCCTACATTGAATGTACAGATGCTTTGCCCCCTCTTTGCTGTGACCAGATAGTGTGCTCTTATGGCAGAGGCATTGTTTTCTGGAGTAACTGCTCGACTTCAAAAGAGGCATTTGCTAGTGTGAAATTTGTAACACTGAGAATATTGATTCCATTATCTGTCTAGAATTCTTTCAAGTAAAGCTAAAAAGGAGCTTTATTTGAAAGAAAGTGAAGAAACTCAAAGCAAACATAGCTAGCTGCTTCTGCCTGTTGTACATAGGTGTCTATTTTTGTTTTCTTGATACTCCGATGGGATCGTGAGGTGTGAATGAGCCCTGTTTACTCCCTTTGCTGAGTGAATGTATAGGAACAAATGAAGTCCTCAGCAATTGTCCACTGCTACTAAATAGTGTCAGTAACAGGAAAAGACATTTGTCATTAACTGTTCAGGACATTGCAGCTGGCTTTCTTACTTGTCTGGATGCATCTACCTCAAACAAGAGTGAGTAAAATACATAGTTATTCTTTTCATGTTGTAAGGAAAGCTTTAGACATACCATTTGACAGTCTACTGTGATATTTTTAAAGTGTTAATACAGAACAAATTACAGGTAGGGACCATGACACTGCTTCAAGGAGTCTAGACAAGGGAGGTTGTTAACCAAGTTAGTGAGCTCAGATCTGCAGGGCATTTAAAGTTCTGTTCATTCCCATTTGAAAGAAGTAGCCTTAGGCACACAGCCTTAGTGCTGATTGCTTCTTTCAGAGATTAAAATCTTAAATGTAAAGGACTATACCATTTGTATTCTTTAAAGTGTAAGATATGCAACGAAAATTGCCCAGAATGAGATTTTTCTAGCATGTGGGAAGAGCCAGAAAAGCCCATATAAAATTGTCAAGGTGTAATAGAGCAGTGGGTAAATAAGAAGCAATGGAAATGTTAAATTTAAAGTTGCAGAATATTTGTTAACATTGTAGTAAAACTTGATGAATAATTCTTTTTTACTGTGACCTGTGCTTTTGATATATGTGGGTGCTTTTCCTAGAAAATTTGTGCATCTTCCTTGGAGATTTCTTGTAAGGTCTAATTGCTCCATAATTAAGTGTTAAGAAGCTTTAATATTATTATTGTTACATGCAGTTAAGTTTACTTTTGCTTTGTAATGATGTGTGTGAGCAGCTTTCCTTACGATGTCTGAGTGGAGACACAGTTAATTTGGGGTAAAGTCGCTGAAAAGTGAGGCAGTTAAATACTTAAGAGAACTGTAGGTTTTTTAAAGAGTATTTTCTGTGTAAGTACTATTTTTGTGCACCTGCTGGCTGACTTGACCCGTGTGGGCAGTGAGGGCTGAGGTGTGCACCCAGCTCCTGCTGCAGTGCTGGGAGCAGCAGGAGATTGGGTGAGTCACCTGCTCAGTCCAGGTGTGTTTCTGTAAACTCAGCACATTGCCTGAAACTCCTATTCCGGATCTGTGATCTCCTCAAGCAGACTTCCATCTTTTGGGATGGGAAGGATGGCTTCAGGTGCCTGAGCCAACAGTGAGCAGGCTCTCCTTTTGTCTGTGGCAGATCTGTACACAAAGAGTAACTGGTGCATAAATGGTGCTGCTGACTGTCAGAGGTACTTTTATCTTGTCCTTGTTAGTCTTTGTGCTTGGTCAACAAGAGTGTAGGTCTGGAGGAAAGTCAGGAGCTGCCTCATGACCATTCAGAAAGCAGCATCTGTCTCTACCTGCCAAGTTACCACTTTTATTTATTTGGGCTTGGTCTGATCGTTTCTTGCTCTGACAGTTTCTGATAGTTTTTATATACAATGGACATTTGGCATAAGTGCACACAACTAAACCATTTGTAGTAGAGGGGATATAATGTGTTAAAACCCTTAGCACTGTGTATCTGCAGGGATATGCTGTGTCTGTGCCCTTAGCAACTCTATACACAAGATCCCTGTCAGAAATGTAACAGATTTAGTTTCTATGTCTTTTGGATAGGACCAAAAATTCATTATCTTAGATCTAAATGAAGTATAGATTTCTTATTTGTGGTGTTAAGTTCCATGTTTCTTTTATTTCAGCAATCTTGTTTCAAGACTGGTTTATAGTTGTGAACCTGCTTTATGGGTAGTGGTTGATCATTTTGGATCCAAGCTGGTGCAGTACCAATGGTGTGCTTATTGTGGTTCTTAGGTGTGCTCTCTTCCTGCTTTTCTGAGTTACTTGCAGAGGATAATATCAAAGTCTTTCTGAAATAATTGCACCTATAGCAGAAGTTTAGTGTTCTTTCATGTGTTTTAGCAGGATGATAGCCTTTCTGTTTCCTAGATATCTTGTGTCCAAACTAATCCTAAAGTACATTTTCTTTTTTGACTTTGTAAGAATAATGCTGTTCCCACTTTAAGCATGAGCAGTGTTTTGGACTGATTACTGATTTTTTTTTTTTTTAACCCATAAGTGGCTTATATTCTTCCTCTTGGTATGCTGTTATGTACACCCAAGTAAAATGTATTAAAGGTAGATGTGATGTTTAGATCTTTTCATTCTATGCCTTCAGCTTCACAAATCAGGTCAAATTCTATTTAAGATACCGAGGGAATTCCGTCGGTTTCATTTCCATCAATTTTCATAAAATGGTGAACTTCTTTGATGGAAATCTAAGTCAGTTGTCTTCTCAAGGTAATACGAAACTCCTTTTAGTGTAGGGCAAAGACAAGGTTGAGCCTTTCATCCTCTACCATACGTTAGTCCAGGGAGCAGCTGAAGTTTATAAAACCTGTAAGAGAGTAGCACCATTTTAATGAGGTGCATACCTAAAATGAAGCATGCACCATTATTTATGTACTGTGTGGAATCTATCAGAGATTAATGCAGGCAGGTTCAGTGGAAGGAGTGCAGTTCTTGGAGCACTTATAAAAGCCCACTTATAAAGGGCAGTTTGTAAAACTGTGTCTTCTGCATGCAGGAATGTGAAAGGGTATCAGAGCTTCTAAATTTGATGGAACTCTTTATTGTCACTAACATCTGTCAGGGGCTCAGAGATTAACAGGCTGCTGCATGTTTGATGGCACTTCGCCTACCAAATCTCTTGTACGTGTACCCTGCACTGGAGGGCTGTAAAGAGGCAGACAGTGGTTTTTTGGGAAGGTCAGATGATATGAACTGGTTTTAATCCCAAAATAAGCAGTGTTACGGTTAGATGGAAAACTTTGAATATGGTATATAATTATTTTTCAGCTTGTTGTATGAAAATACTACCTAGTCCGAATATTCCCCAGTGCTCAATGGTGTAAGCATTGGGTGGAGGAAAGAAGGGGATTGCCTTCAGAAAGGGGATCTCCAGAAAGAGCAGAAAGGGACATCTGCCTCTGTCCTGGGCAGGAGCCACACACAAGTGACAGATGTGCTGTCACCCTGAGGAAGAGGTGGAGGAGATTGCCATGCCATGGCTTGCTTCACCTCTGGGTTGTTGTTTTTTTAAAATATAATTGGAAAGTTGTCATAGAAAGTGGAAGAGAGTTACAGATTTGCTGCAAATTTTCCTGATGCTTTGAGTCTTTAGTCCTCTTCTGTTTTTGAAGAGTGAAGCAAGTAGTACAGCAGAGTATTTGCAGCTGTCTAGTCCTTTGAGCATTTAGTAGTTGTTGTGTCTTTTATGACCTGTTAGTGCTTTGTTAGCTGCAGAAATGTCTAGCAGCACTGAATGATCCTTTGGATTGGCACTTAGTGTGATTTTCAGAGTTGTCCAGGGACAAGAGTTGGACCTTGATGATCCTTGTGGGTCCAATCCCACTCACGATATTCTGTGATTCAATCATAATGTTTATCCAAATAGAGGGACATATATTTTTGGTGGCATTTTCACAAAGATCCCTTGTGTAAGGGGACTTTCTAAGTTGGGGAAATAGCACAGCTATCAACCGCAGCAACAGGTGAGTTCAGCGTGTTTGCCTGGAAACGGCGAGCAGCTCTCCGGGTTTGGCTTTTTTTTTTTTTTGCCTGCAGAAACATTGTCTCCACAGGGGAGCTATCAGGAAATTGCTTAAGGGTTGTTTAGTTCTGGTTGGTTTGGTTTTGTTCCCTGGCTGGACATCAGTACCTGTGATCAGTGTAGTTATTCCATTATATAAGCCAGGCTACAGGATGGAGTGTTGCAGCAGCAGAAAAATGAGTTGAGGCAAATTGTGTCTTTGTTAATATACAGTGGCAAGGAGTCCCAGTCAGCCTTATGTTGTTTGAATTCCCAAGTGGGAGAGAGAAACAGGTATTTTATGCACTGGAAGAGGATGGTAGCAGAAGTATGTTGCTGCTAGTGTTGAGTACAAGCGAGGGGAAACAAACGTTGTTCTGAAACCAGGTAACTTCATCTGGGGTGCTGACAGCAGTCAGAACCTCTGCAGAAATGTCCCAAGGCTGTTCTCCATGCCTTCAATGAAAAACATAAGTTGTGCATGCTATTTGACTTCTGTAGGTTTCTTCATCAGACTGAAAGTATGTGTGTTTCTCTGGATACTCTATTGTGAATAAAAAATCTGGACCTCGGGGATGAATTTGCCAACTATGTGCTGTGTGGATAGAGTTCTGTTGGATCATATCTGAACCAAGCTTTTACAGTCCTTTTCCAGTGTGACAGCAGTGTAGAAGGGAGGAAGCCAAACTTGCCTAAAAGGGTGAAAAATCTGCTTTCTGCCATTGTGCCTGTTTGTCCTTTTTCCCCCTTGTTCCCTTATGCACTCTGCTGCTGCTGGTGGTGTTGCTTCTTGTCTGCTAAAGACAAGTGCAGAGAAGCTGCATAGGGTTCTTTAGCCTCTGGGCATCTCTTGCTATGTTTGCAACAGCAATTTATTTTTTTTTTCTTTTCTCTCTTACCTGCTGTATTTACATTGTGCTAAAGTAAGTTCAGTGCCTTGCAACAAATAGTTTGAGACCTCTCTTCTGTGTCAAGGGAGGCTAAGCTGAAGACAGAGATGTGTCTGAATGTAGAGACAATTTCATGCAGGGATGTAGCTCTTAGTGCTACTCATGCAGGTTTTTTTTGTTTGTTTGTTTGTTTGTTTTCAAAATTTAATTATTTTGCTTTATGAAAAAAAAAATGAGTTAGGTATTTGGACAAAGCCAGGTTGAATAATGATGATGAATGCTTTCATGAAGAGTACTCCAGGCTTAAAGGGGGAAGTGCAAAACAGCACAGAGGTTTCGATGTGCTGAATACACCAAAATGTTCAAACAAATTGTCAAGATCTTGTGATACTGTAAATATATAGTAGTAAACTACTAAAACTGGCAGTTTTGTTTAAGACAGAAACGTAAGCTATATTTTAAATTTATTTTAATATAACATTAAAATACCCTTTCATGTGGGAAGATTGGCATTTTAAGAATATTTGAAGCTGTTAATGGCCAGTCAGCCACTTTGCTGAACTGCTGACTTCACACATACCATTTCCTTTTTCAGGTTTTTACAACCCCACATCTTCTGACTTTTAAAGCAGGTTGGGGAGGAAGGGAAGGAGGAGAAAGGCTTTTTCATTTTTTGTTGGTAGCCATAGAGCAGCTCTAAACTGCAATTTTAAAAATTACTGTCAATTTAGTAAATGTTAAATCTGCATGACATTAATTGTTTCTGCTATGCATTAGCACAAGCTGTGCTGTTTAATTTGGAGACCTCACTTCTCCAATGTTCTCATTATAAGTACGATTTTTTGTTTCAGGATTTTTTGGGACAAATCTTTGGTCTAAACCTTGTTAGTGTTTATTTTTAAGATATACAATATCTTACTTTGTACTGAATAACACACTTAATAGGGTTTGAGAGGTTAGTGAGAGTTTTGCATTCTTGAAATGTATGACTTACTGTAATTACAGTTGCTCATATTCTAAAGCAGGTCGTAAACTTACCTGGAGAGAGAGCAGAATATTTACAGACAATACTTTACTGCTGACAGCTTAAAAGTTTGTTTATGCTAATCACTTCATAAATAGTACACCACTGGTGACTTTCCGAGCAGTTTTGCAAGTGCAGAAAATTCCTGCTTGATGTTAAAGCAAACGATATTACAAAAATATATTTGTGAAGCACTAAGTACTCACTCTCTTTCTTTAACAACCTAAGAAATGCTCAGGCTTAGTTGTTGTAATGATATACGTGGCTAGTTAATATTTGCTGGTTTGAAAGCCTGGAGATTTGATTGAAATCTATCTGTCCTAGCTTTGCTTTTAGTGACTAGAGGAGGTGTTCAGCGATATCAGTTTATTAAAAGTTCAGGTGTATGAAAATTTGGAAGTTTAATTTCCTTCCCTTGAAAGAATTTAACTTTTTTGATTTGTTTGGTTTTTTTAATACAAAGAATATGAACTAAAGGGACTTCAACTTCTATCAAATTTCTTGTCAGAACACCGACTGAATATGTATTTGTGTGCATAAATGAGAGAAGACCTGATTTTTAATTTTTTGTGGTTTATAGTCTTATATGTGTAATGCTAAATAATACTGAATTTATAAATTCCAATCTTTTGTTACATTTTCTAAAGTTCTGATATATTCATGCAGTTTTTATTCCTTTGGCTTTTGAGGTCTTACTTTTCCATACAGTATGCATTGAGAAGTAAACTGACTATCACAGAAATAAGGAGGTATGCTGTCGTGTCTTCAAGTATATTAGATGAGTCTATATGCTGGGTAGTTTGCTGAAATTATTTTTAAGTATTGCAAATCTTATTTAATAAAATACTGTATATTACTTTAAAATTCCTTATAAGTTTTACACTCCTTGTTTGCCTCTTTTAGCCCCTTAAAGACTTTTAAAAATGGTATGAAGTAGGGTTTTTATTTAAGAGACAGCAGATGAACAGATGATGAGGTGTTCCAGACTCAAGAAGGATAGCGTTGAAGGGAAGAGGTGAAGTCGCACTTGTTTGGGAAGCGACTGGTGCCTGTAGGACCATGTTCCCCATGTGGGGAGTCTGGAGGGGGAACTCAGGCTGCTGGACTGTGTGTCCCTGGAGGAGGAGGCACAGGACTTTTCACTGAAGGGCTCTGCAGCACTGGCAGTGACAAACAGCACGGAGGAGAGGAGCGTGGCCAGCAGTTGTAGCTGATGTCTCCTGTGTTTCTAAACATTTCTAAATGCTATTGCTCATGAACGCTGGTGGTGAAAGCAAACTAAGAGTTGTACAAATGAAAGAATTGGCAGGGGGAAGTATTTCTTCACTGTACCTATTTTCTGTCTATAACTGGTTTTGCTGTTCAAACTATAATTCTTTTTCACCTTTGTGAAAGAAACTAATTCTTTTTCACCCTTGCATATGGAATTTTAATCTTGAAGCATTTGTAGGAAAAAAAAAGGGAAAATACAACTCCTTGTTCACATTAAGCCTGAAAAATGTCTGCCTTTATTTCAAACTAAAATGGAGAACTTCACCGATGCTTCCAAGTGGCTGTTTTGTTAGAGCCCTCCTCAGTGCAGTGTCTGTGTAAAATAGCCTCAGTCCTTATCCAGCAGAGATTGCCCATTGACCACTGTCCCACCCATGAAGATGCCAGTGGTGAGGTCTGAGTTACTGCATTTGTACCACTGGTAGGGTCAAAAAAGCTAATGGGCTTTAAAATTGCTGGCTCTTGTCCTGCCTTAGATGCAGAATCATTGAGAGAAAAACCTTAATCTTTTTTGTGCAGACTGAACCCCGCAATCTCCTCTTTGCTTAGGCTCTTCTAAGTGTTATGTTTATCTCCATAGTTCTGTTGTGTGTTTTTATGAGCAGGCATGCTGTCAAGATAAACTTGCACTGGAAAGCCCTAGATATGCATACATTTTTCTTTTTTTCAGGACATTTGGCTTTCTTGAGTGCATGGCTAACAATGAGAAGGATAATGGAGACGCATGGCAGGCAAAAGAGGGAGCGATTGTGACATTTCCTGTAGAATGCTACCTTCTTTGAAATGCTGCAGTGCATGCCCTTTGAGTCATGCTTGTAAAATAGAAAAAGCAAATTTAGGCAGGTGAAATGTTTTCCATCCTGTTTTCTGACACCTAGTATTATGTACTATCAATGCAGAGAGGGTAAAGACTTAGGCTTGTCTACTAATATAATACTTTCTGACAAAGGACTTGCACAGTGGGAGGTGGCTAGTAGAAGTGATTTGGGGATTAACAATAAAAACTTCAGTAAAGAATTAAAGGCAGATAAATGCTTTCCATCTGATTTTTTAAAAAGTAACTCATGTAAGGGATGTTATTCAGAGAAAGACTAAAACTCAGTTTACAGAATGAATTGAAATGTAAATGATGTAAATAATACACTTTGTGAGTGTGGATGTCCTTTGAGTGCTCTTTGGATTGAAAATATTTGATGATTAATCCAATATTATCCTAGGTTTGTGGGGTTTTTTCCCCTTGCTTTTTCCTTAATTTGCAGCAAATGGTTTCTCACTGGATTCTGTACTGACGGTCTCCTAAATACTTTGGTGATTTTCTGTCTGTGACTGACAACCTCTGTGCTTATAGTCTTAATAACTTTGGTTTTCATTCTGCTGTTTTGTGCACTCTAATGCTGTTGCACTTCAGGCTTGCCATTGCATTACTTTGTTTGCTCATATATTCCTGACCTTGCTTTGTTTCATTTGTCCCTTCATTCTTAGAAGCTGCTCGATTAATTTCTTAACCCCATCTTTCTCAGTCAGCTTGCTTGCCAAGGCACACGTACAAGAATGCCTTGAGATCTGTCCTTGCTATGTAATTTTGCCAGAATGTGCCCTGGAGGTTTTTCCCTGTGTTTGCTGGTCGTTTTCTTCTCTTCTGTGGCGGGTGTGCTGTGGGTTGAGCCAGGCTGGGGATGGTGAGTACAACTAAGGCGTCTGCCTTGGTTAGCAGAGGACACAACTGCTTTGCTTAGGGTTTGCTACTTAAGGATGTGAGATGATGGAAAGTAGTTCCTAGGTCTGCCCCTGCAGAAGAAGTTACACTTTTTTGTTTCGGGTTGACCCTGCCCTGTTTTTGAGGTAAACTGGTTTTAATTTTGCCGTGGTTCAGCAACACGTAGTGGTTGTTAGATAGAGGATCAGAAATACCGTTCTTGAATGTTTTCTGTGACAAACAGGACATCTATGAACTAATTTAATAGCAGTTTTAAAGTGAATTCTTAGGTGTAACTAAGTTCTAAGTAGCACCTCTTCGAAACAGTAATATATTGTGTTCCTGCAGTTGGGTTTGCCTCATTTCAAACAGCTCTTTCAGAACTTTCAGTTGTCTTATATTTTTAACAGGCTGGTGGGCATGCTGTAAAACAGCCTATCTGGTACAACACAAGCTAATGAAAAGCTGGAATCCTTTTTATGTTCTCACAGACGCTCCGGTTGTGCTAAACTTGATGACTATCACTGCAGGGTTGGAATCTTTATTACTTCACCAAGTGCAATCTGGTACTTGGAACAAAAAGATAAAAACCATTCGCTGTTCTAAAGTAATCTGTAAAAACAGTTACTTTGACTCTGCATCACCTACCATGATTTATTTACTGGCAGTGGAAAAGCTTTGAATTTTTGGGGGAGTCTGTGAAAGTATAAAGTATTTCAAATTTATTTGATGGCTTAAAAGGATTTCTATTCTTAATCTTGATGATCACTTAAGCTATTAATGCTATTGTGTAGTAAAACCTGCTTATTTTATGGTAGTATTCAGTTTTATTTATAACTCCTTTCAAGTCTCAGTCTTGAGTTTTGTTAATATCTGTCCAGCATGTTCACAGACAACACACACTTTAAATGAATTCATCAGTCACTGGCATTTAAAAAAAACCCTTTTCATGAGCTTTAGCTATTGTCTTGCACTGTATAAAGTTTTCATCATCCAGTCCATCATCATAGTGTGCAAGTTTCTTGAAGTTTCAGCAGAGTATCAGTTTCAGGAAAATACTCAGCTGTATGATACTTCTCTTTTTATGTGTGATATATATGTGTATTTTTTTTTTTCGCATGTGAGTAGAAGAGTCAAGAAATTTCAAGTAGATAACCTGCTTTTCAACTGTTAGTTCTTATATGTTGCAGTGGAAAGATGTAGCTTCTAAAAATGTTAGCTAAATTAATTGCAGAAAAATTATGCACATATTTTAATTCTAAAAACTCCTCAAGTTTTTGGTGATGTCAGCTTTAAATCTTACAGAAGTTGCTTGAAAGGAAATTATCCAAGAATGTAATAAAGAAATTTGAATATATTAACCCATTATTACTTGAAAAGTTATTGGAGAAGGATAATAAACTTGCTGGCTTTGTTGCTTCAGGGCTAAATGCTTGAAATGAGTTTGACTTGAACACAGTCAAAGTTCTAAATATTAGATGCTGAGTAGAAAATCACGGTAACACACACAAAAATAAAGTTTGTTTTTGCTGTTTTACACTAGTTTAACCAATCTGTCCCTTCCAGTTTCTAAGCCCTACAAGAATGTGGCTCATTGCTTTTATCTGCAGTTAGCATTTCCCTAACAGTTCTCTGTGTGCTGTTACAAGTCTGTTACAAATCATAGGGCAGGGCTATCAGTGAGCACTTGGGCCTTGTACAGATTTTTTACATTAGTTTTTTTGTTCCTTCTTCAACTGTAGTTGTGCAAGATAATGTGTTTTACCCAAAGGTATTGAAGTTGACGATTGTTTAACTTTGTGCAACTGAGGCAGGGTGAGTAGGTTATGTATATAGAGTCTTAGGCTTTTCAGTAATATTTCTGGGGGTGGGGGGAAGGAATAAAGCACATTCTAGATCTTTCTCAGTCTTAGAAATCCACAGAAAATGCAGATCACTAGACAATGAGCTGTATAAAACAAGGAAATGAAAGTTTGCATTTGGTACCTTTGCTACTTTTATTTAACTGTTGTTTTCACACTACTCTCCTACAGATAGTTTGTTAAACACTTGCAATTTCAAACATGCAAGGTAATTATACACCAATACAAAAAAATGATCCTTTCCAAAAAAAGAAAATCCAAACGCCAACAACAACTTCCCCCCTAACTTGTTGTGTTACTGCTCCACAGGAAACTGTTGTCCTGAAAGGAAGAATTAAGTGGTCTTTCAACTTCAGCCTTTTTATTGTGAGAGGGGAGATCACAGAAGTGTTACCATGGGGAGAACAACAGTGAAAGGTAAGGCCTGGTAGCTGTAATCCAAGAGGAAAGAAAGTGGGGAACCAGCTAAATTCCATTTTTGGAGCGGGTGGGATACAACATGACAATTCACTATGCTGTTAGATTAAGGAAGACAGTTTGTGATCTCTACTGAATACAGGTAAGGTCCAACTTCACATTGTTTTAGAATACATATGCTGAATTTGGCTGCCTTGAGTTCTACAAGTTTAATGAAAAGAATTCTGTCCTGTGACAGTCTTGAAATCATTACTGCACTCTGAAATTGAGGAATGTGTCTAGATGTCCTATTAAATAAAATGTAGGGCTTTATTTTGGAGGTGCCTATAATTTAGCAGGATAATAACTAAGTAGTACAGATAATCAAATTTTATCACAATGAAGGCATTAGCAACTATCTCTTGAAGATAAAATTAACATTTTAAAAGAAATTCAGCCATAAGTACACAGTGTACTGCAAAGGTGTGATTTCTGCTGTATGATGTCTGCCGATGTTAATTGTGAGTTCAGACCTAAAATAGAGAGTGAGGCTTAAGAAGAAATAAAAGTGTTTGGGCTGGTGAAACAAAACAAAACAAAAAAAAATACAAAGAGCAAAAGATCCACTGTCTGAAACCATCTTGCTGCTGCTTTGGAAGCTTCCAGATTGGTAGTCCTCCCCCATAAAAGGCTACTAGCACTTTTGTACTTTCCTTGAGCTTTCCACCTTCAACCCAAGCTGCTTTATGTGCTTGTGTGTTCCCTTGGTAAATAATTGTCTTTTGCTAGAATAGTTTTTCTGTAATGGCAGGAGTCATCCGTTTAATTGTTGCACCAAGAGTTTATGGAGGAAGTCTGTCCCCTTCTCTTGTAGGTTTTCTGCATGGCTGTTGTCTAAATATAGTCAAAGAAACTAAGCAGATAAGACTCCCGCTAGGGAAGCACAAAAAGAAAGGAAAGGAGAAATTTCATATTCACTCCATCTGAATATCCTAAATAGTGTGCACTGAGGCATGGTGAAAAGTAGCTAAAAGGTGCTCACAACCCTGTGTAGTAGGGAGTGAGAAGGCCCCTTCCTGAGCAATGGTAAGTCTTGGGCTTGTCTTAGTAAACTTCATTTAAGGGTAACTGTGGCACAGGAAGAGCTGAAGTTTTTGTCACCCAAAAGTATTTCACATACATCAGGAAAAGACAAGGGGTTTGTTTGAGAAGAGCGGTATCCTGCCATGTTTTGAACAGCAAGAAGAGTTGAAGACTTCAAGGTACCTAAGAAAGAGCTGCAAAAGTCTTGAAAGCATGACTGTGAACTTCATTTTCCCCACGTTGGACAATGAACAAATAACAAGTCTCAGAAGATGGCACATACATGACTTCCTAGGTAGCACACTGTTCTGGGATGAAAACTGTTACTGTTAAGACATGACGCTTGCCATCACTTAGAACAATCATCTAGTTTGCTGAAAGGTTAAGTAATCTAGAAAGAGGTTGAAGAGTTTTAAAGCATCTCAGGCAAGAAACGGGAATTCAGTACGGGAACTTATTAGAGGAAATACACAGTGGTCACCTGGATTATCTTTGCCCAGAGCTTTACCACTGCCTTCTCTGGTTATTTTTTTTTTTAATTTGGTATTCACAAGTCAGGCAGGATAGCTTTGCCTTTTTTTTTTCCCCTTTGTCTCTAACTTCTTAAGTGATAGATGTGGTTTCTCTTGCCTGTCTTCTGTTGAGTAATCTTATCAGCAAAATTCTGCGGTTACAGATAGGGTGGGAGTAATGTAAACACATGGAGTTTTGAATCAGTAAGCAGAAAGCACTATGTTAAATAATCTTACTCTGATCTTGGCTTGTATCTAAAGCTTTAGCTTATGAAGTTCGCTCTGGAAAAGAAATAATTGGTGAACAATAGAATATGTTGCTTTTAAAATTTTAGTATATGCTGTATTTTAATCTTGCTACACTAAAAGAAAGAAATCTTTCATAGGGTATTTAGCCTGTACATGGTATAGGCTAAATATTTATAGATATACAGCAAATATATAAAATGCTATGTACTTATATGTATTACTTTCTTTTCAAAACTTTTTTTGAAATTCTATTCTGTTCTTCATTGATTTTTTAGAGAGCTGAATAGCATTTAATTAAGTCCATTTGATTAAGGAGAAAGTCATTCTATCTTGTTTTGGCAAGTGGTCTAACACATACTGTGTTTTACATTGAGAAATAAACTGAAACTTCTCCCTTTAAAAACAGACAGGGGAAGATAGATGATGAATTAAACTGACCTATTTTTTTTTTTTTTTTTTTTTTGTTACCATGGACTTCAAGACTCTAGGACTAGCAAGTCTCTTCTGTCTCCAGTATATAAATAGAGTTCCTATTTTCGATCAATTTTTCAGGTTTCACAGAAATAGCTATTGAATGTGGCTAGGAGCTGAAAAGAAAATACTCTTTGTACCTGTACAGTTACTCACAGGTACATATTATGTCCTTCTTTTTATGAGGTTTGACCTCAAAGCTTGACCAAGCTGAGGATCATATGCAGAGAGAGTAATTTTGTTCAGCCCAGTGATTGGAATAATAGCCTTGTGGCTAAATTTTTTTCTGTGATCTTTGGAAACTAAATTTATTAAAATATAGACTATAAAAATTTCAAATGTAGATTGGCATCCATTAAAAAACCCATGTGTTTATAAAAGATTAATATTTATAAAATTTGCTTTAATAAAATCTTAGTTTCTTTACAGTTTTTTTGAAAATGAACCATAATTTTTTATCCACCCTAACATTGGAAAAAGCCCACCTGAACAAGGCTGTGAAGTATAGACTGTGAAGTACAGACTGTGAAATACAGGCTGGGGGAAAGTTTTCTGGGGTGGCAGTAGATACAGGGTGTCTCATGTGGAAATGGGTTGGTAATTCTTCCTGCTAGTACCTTTGCTTCTGATTAGACAATACACTCCAGCTTTGCAATGGTATTCCCAGCTTCCCTCTGAAGAAAGTTGGAATGCATAAAAGCAAAGGGATCCTTTGAAAGCAATCTTGGTTTTATTCAAACTTACTCTTGGATGCTTCTGCATATGCTGGGTAAGATTTATTTGTGTGTTTTAAATGGGAGATTTCCAACCATCAAAAACATAGTGGCAGTGCTTTGTGTTTCCTGTGAATGAAAATGCCTTCACCTCAAATGAAATAGTTCTTTAAAGTGCTTTTGAGAAATCCACTTCTCATGAATATAATCGTGTATTTTTTTCTTGTAGTTTACTAATGGCTGATAAGAAAAATATGTTGCCAAGAGTGTTTTGTTTCAACTTTCATATCTGCTGTGGTATTTATGAAAGAGACACTAAAGCTAGCTGGTACAGGGCATAAATAATTTGTGTATTGATAGTCAGCAAGAACACATATGGTGTCCAGGCTACAGTTTTTCACATTCTTTCACCTGTTCTTGATGTCTCTCATCATGAAAGGCTGTCATCTTGTTTTTAATCTGGCACTTTTGGGTAGATATTCTTTCATGACTCTGTCCTTTCAAGCTTTGCTTTGGGTGTTTGCAGGAAGCAGTTATTACTTCTCTTCTTTCAGCAGAGTTCCACATAAGAGACTTACTGATTTCCTTTTTGGACATAGTCAGATTGGGAAGTTATTTGTTCTGAAAGCTGACAGCCTGATGTCTGTGATAGTACCATGACTGTTGGTGGGAAAACCTGACTGAGGTTATAGAACATGGCAAAAGGTCCTGCTGTTGATTGCTACCTCCCAGCAGAAAATTAGCTGGATTCAGCTCAATCCCAGAGAGACTGGATGAAATGTATTTTGGCCTGAAGGCTGGAGAAGGTGGACGTTAGCCTTGCATCTTTTCAGTGTTAGTGAACTCATTTTAGCAATATTCCTTCTGAGATTCTCACAGGTGGTTGGGAATCTAGTTCCATCTGAAGTTGACCTTCATAAGCATTTTTTTTTCAGGAACCTATATAATAGAAAATTTTCCAAATCAAACTTCTTCCAAAAGAAAGAGCATGTAAGTCAAGAAAGAAGATTAAGTCAAGGAGCAAAATAGCATTTTGTTTCCTTTTCAAAGGACTTGGAGTTCTGCCCATGTCTGCTTTAGGAGAAAAAGGTGGTATTTTTGCTGTGTATTTTGAGCAGTTATGTAGCTGTGCATTGATTTTGTGAAGTCTGGGTTATTCTTGGAAGGTGTCATGGTCCTGAGTACACTACCAGGCTTTAATGACCCTGACTCACCTGGGGCCTGCACCTGCCCTGCCCAGGACCCCATGTCAGCCCCTGCCCCAGTGATGGCACAGCAGGGCCAGTCTCCACCACAGCCCCGGCCCTGTGACCCATCCCAGCCCCAGCCTGTCTCCTGGGATGGCACCCAGTGCTGGGGTGCCCCCAGAGCCAGCCCCCTGGTAGCTCCTGGACAGAGGGATGGGGGGGCTCTGGATGGCGAGGCCCTGCCTGGCCACCCACAAGGGTGCCCTGACCATTGCTGTGCCCTGGCCAAAGGAACATCACATCCTACCAAGCACAGAGCCATGTGGATGGCTTATCCTCTCTGCACAGAATGGTAGGGGAGGATTTTGGGACTGGTGACAGAAGATTGTCATGACTCAGCTCTTGCATTAGGTGGCAATTCCTTGATAATGAAAGATGTGAGGTGGAAGTGCTGAATGCCACAAGTTGCTTGTCATTATCTTTCAAGAAATGCTTTACAGAAAAGAAACACTGTTAATGTTTGGTCTTTGCTGCAGAGAAACTCATTGTATTTCAAGTGCTTCTGTCACCAAATGCTTCACATTCTAAGTCAGGAGTATTTTTATTTCAAGAGCAAGCCAATCAGTAGCTGTAGATTTAAGAGCGAGTGAATACAGCGACTAATAATCAGCTACTAATGCAATCATGCAGTAAAAGTGAGCCTTCCCTTCACCTGTACCAGGTCAGGCTAAGTGGGATAACCCAAGGTGTGAGCTAGGCACAAGCAGAACTAGAGGAGCAGCCCCATTCCCAGTACTGAGGCATTTGCAGACCAAGAGTGTTATTCTCCTACGCAGATCTCGGTAAAAACAAAAAAGCTTTTTAAATCTGAAAATGTGCTTGCATTTTTGTTGTCAGGTCAGTATCATATTTGAATTGGACTCGAGTCCATGAGTGTCAAAAGCAGGTCACCAAACCAGGTATTTTAAAAGGAATGAGTGGAACTGTATCTCTCAGTCTTCTCCATTATAGCTGCCCAATTCTCCTGTGTCTCTCATACATACTGAAATCCATCAAAGATGAAATATGACAGACCCCTTTCTGAATGTGTGCCAAGATTAATGATAGAAAAGGTAGATTCTCCTGAATGATTCTTTTGAAGAACTGATGTATGCACTGCAATAGCCGCTATGAGTATTTGAGAATTTTATATTGAGAATATTGGGTATTAAAGAATCTCAATATAGAATGAAATCTCTAACTCAAAAATATGGTTTTAGGATAGGTTTCGTTATTTCCTTGTTTCTCAGTTCACAGTGATCTGTTTGTAACCAGATGTATAAAGATATCCAGTGATATTTAGGATCTCAAATTGTGTGTAGGTTGAAGTTAAATTTAAAAATAGAACAGGATTGCTCTCTGTGGAGCTGATACTCTGTATTCTGCAACTAGATTTATTCTAATAATTGATATAACATAGCCAAAAGCTCTGCTTTTTCATGCTGCACTTTTCAATATATTTTGAAGGGAAAATAATGCAGTGATTAAATTTAGGGTATAGATACCTTTTTGATTATGCACTGAAATGAATAAAGTCAACAAGATATTCTGTATTGTTTGAAAGCATTCTATGTTATGCTGGACATGGTTATGATGTGAATATTACATTTATTATGTAATGGAATCTTGTCTTTTAGATTCAAAGAATATTAAAAAAGAGAAAAATGGAAAGAATCAGCAGGCAAACAACCCATCTTTAAAAAGTGGTAGGTATTGCAACTGTCAGGTTATTAGTTAAGGTATACTCTAAAAGAAAAGGTGTTTGGATTGTACTATATTCTGACCTTTTTTTTCCTTGTTGGAATCTCTGGTGTTATTACTGGTGGGTAGTTAAAAACATACCTTTGCTTTTGTCTAGCTGTTAGGAAAGTATGTTTTGGTGTAGAAAGTGATGGTTGAAATTGCTTGAATTGAACCTGCTAGTTTTACTATCCAAGATAAATACCATTTGTATGTATAATCAAAGATGCTGTGTAAACATTATTATTTTTAAACTGTTACTGATTTGTTTGTTCTTCTCATCATGTATTTCTCAGTTTCATGCCTTTTCTGCTGCAGTTACCTTCTATTTCCTTAATGTGTTTCCTGGTGTCAAAAGAAAGATTTTCAGTTTAATAGTCTTGAGTTTTTAGGATTGCTGCCTGGATTTAGTTGCCTAGGATTCTAATTTTACTTTAAATAATTGATTTGAAAACAGAATTTGTATTTTTTTTTAGTAAACTGAGTAAAAGTACACACTTACCAGAAGGGATCCAGATTCCTAGCTAACTTAGGCTCTACTATCCTCAGCAAGTGCCATAAGGCTGTGTATACATGAGATTGCTGTCAGGGTAGCTTCTGTGGGCTGCACTGAGACAACAGCAACATCCTTAGATACCCTTTGCATGTTCATGTTGCTTGTTTGAATTTGGGACAGTAAGAAATGTCATGAGGAGTATTGACTGAAGTACAAAATCTCTTCAGGAGTTCTTGAAAAAATGACACCTAATTATTTGAACTCTCACTCTGCTCCCTTTTCTGTGCCCTCTGACTCCTGATAGATAGTCTGGTTCTTCCTGGGTACCAGTGGAGACCAGTAGAATAGTCACTGATCAAGCACGCCAGGAACAACACTTCAGCTGGGTAATTGAGGTAATGACTTTGCATAAGAGATACAATACCAGTCCTAGTGCAGCCTTCAGCTGTTACATTTGCCAGAGCTCATTTTTTCCATTTATTGAGATTCTGGCCATCACAGAATGGCTAGAGCTGAAAGCAACCACTGGAGGTCATTTTAATCTGACCTGCTGCTCAGGCAGGATCCCCTAGAACACATTAATCAGGATTGTATCCAGAAAACTTACCTCCAGAGGAGAATTCACAACCTCTGCAGGAAACCTGTCATCTTTGTTACTTGTCCCTGTTACTTTGAGCCAGAAAAGGAAGTGTATTTGTCTCTTTTTCCCTCTTCTGCAGTGTAAAAGGAGCTCCAGTCAAACTGGACTCAGAATATCTGTTTTAAATAATGTTGTCTGACATGATAGATGAGTTCTGTAAGACACCCCCCACCAGCAAAGTGCTTTTCATAAGTGGATAAGATAACCATACTTCACAAGTCACTGGAAAATGTCCCTGCCTCCTCCTGCAGTTGAGAGCAAGGTGTTGAAAAAGCTTTGTGGAGAAGCTGTGCTAAGCAGGCAAGCTTTATTCTGTGTTCATGTTCTTGACTTGGTCTGTGCTGTTAACTTAGTATCTAGGAACTGAACTTCCTCATGAAATCTAGGCTCAGCTCTGTCAAACAGAGAGGAGTTTCTTGCAAGACCTCTGATTTTCTACAGATGAGATAATTTTTATCCTGTGCTATTGCTTGTTGGTGGCAAAGGAGCAGAAAGAGTGTCTTGATGCTAGATGAAGAAAGATGCCATACAATGCTTTCGGCTAGCAGCTAGGAAGTCTCCAGAGTTTCCAGGGGAATGTGTGATAGAAAAAGTCAGAGAGGAAATACAGGTGTGAGAAGAATATGTTAAAAAAGAAACAGACTAAAGTGAGTAGAGAAAGACATGAGGAGGAGAAAAATTCTAACTGAAGGATCACAACATATAGAAAGAGGTACAAGGTATAAAACAGAGTATGAAATACTTTACACTTAAACTGCTGTATTTGCAAGACTGTGTGAACAGAAATTATAAGGTATCTCATCTTTGAAGAAGAGAGATTGTGTGATGAGGACTAGAAAAGATCTGTCTCCATGTCCAAAGTCTCAGATGGGTGCCAGTGGAACCAATGGGATGATCTGAGAAGACAACGACGTGTTCCATCTGCCCAAACAGTGTTTAGGCTATGGTGATACTATATTATATTAACCTAAATAAATAACAGGACACTAAATTCTACCAATCTGCAAGTGATAATTCATAGTTTAAATCTTCAGTTAAAATTTTGTAAAACTTTTGATTTTCACTAGACTGGAGAATTACATACAGTGAAAAAAGATGGGGAGCACTTTAACAAACTGGGCATTCAGCTTATTCATGGCAGCAGATCCGATGCCTCCAGGAATGCTGATGCAGGGGACTGATGTCATAAGGAAGCTTCTCACTCCTTTTGGAGAACTTGTAGTGACTGAGGAATTTTCACCATGACTGGAAAAGGTCACAAAGCCTGCACTGTCGGGGAGAACATGGGAGCATCTGAGGAATTACAGGCTGGCCTGCCCAATCTAAGTCTTCAGGAAGACTGCAAAGAAAATACATCTGAAAACCATTTTTAAGCAAATAAAGGACAACGATGAAGTTAGGAACAGTGGAGGTAGATTTGCCAAGTGTGACCTGTGCATGACCGATTGCCCTTTGTGCTTAGTTACTCTGGGAACGGGAGAGAGCAGTGGATGTTGTTCGTGTCTACTTCAGCAAGGCTTTCTGTACATTTTCTGTAGTGCCCTTTCAGCCAAACTGATGAGGTGTGGTTTGGATAGGTGGATGAAAAATTAGCTGGGCTGTCAGGCAGTGCAAGGTCCACCTGGCAGATGGTAGCTAGTGGCATTTCTTCACGCTCAGTACTAGTGCTGATGCTGTTTTAGTCTCACTGTCAGACGTGGCCGAGTGTACAGAACACGCTGCCAGACCAATTTGTGGGCAACATCTCATGGGGAGGAGTAGCCAGCAGGCTGGAAGGCAGGACTGCCCTCAGATGGACCTGCCAGTGCTGGGGAAATGGAATGGCAGGTTTGCCGTGAGAATCCACTCAGTGGTGAACGGAGAGTCCCTGTGAGCCGCGGCAGCCCGGAGCCCTGCAGCAGCCCGGGCGGGAAGCTGCCCGCTGGAGAGGAATGGCGCCGGGAATGCCCTGGAAGCCGGCGGGCGGCAGCTGAGTGTGGGCCCGCAGCGCGCTCTTGTGGCGAACGGCGGCAACTGCACAGGGAGCGTGCGGGCCGAGCTGCGGGCGGCGGGGCTGGAGGAGGCGGTCACTGCTCGGGCCGCTCGGAGACTGGGTCTGGGAATTGTCTTCAGCGGCACTGTACAAGGCGCTGCTGTACCGGAGTAGGCTGCCTTGGAGTCCTGTAAAAAATTGAAGGAGCCGGGATGCAAGATATAAGGAAAAACCTGGTACTTAAACCAGAAGAAATGTTTGTTTTTCAGCTAAAAGAAAAGAAAGTTTATGGCAGATGGCCATACTGTCTTCAACTACCTGTCAGGTGGATGGAAAGGTGATAAAGCCAGGCTCTTCTCACAGCCACTGTGGAAGAAGTGACAAATACTGGCTGGAGCATAAGAAATTCCTCCTTGATGAGGAGATCTTCACATTGAGTCTGATGGAATCCTGTGGGAGCAGGAGGCTGAACTAGAGACCTCCTGGGGTCCCTTTTAGCTTGAGTTACTTTGGAATTGGGAGGTTTGACAAGAAGTGATAGGGCATTGATGCAGCATTGCAGAGTACATTAAGGGTCATTGACCCATGGCTCAGTGCCAGTAATGCAAGCAACTGTGACATAAACTCAGTCCCTCCTTTTTTAATTTAGTCAGGCCTTTTGCCATTGCTGCTTGTTTTCAATCACTGTTTAAGAGCCTCACTCCTGTGCTGGTTATAAACTAGTATTTTTTTTCATTTACAAAAAGCTCCAGTTACCTTCCGGTGTGGGTTTTGTTTTTGTTCCGTTTTCAGTGTATTCTGGGTTGTTCTTCAGCATAAAATTTTCTTTTCTGCTCCAGTTTTCACTTTCCTGGTGGGTTATAAAGTTGTGGTCGTTGCATAACGATCTTTTCTTAAACTGTTTAATTCAGCCTGCAGATTTGAGTGTGAAGAGAAATGCACATTAAATTATTTAGTATGAGCTAATTTTCTTAAGGATTTCTGATTGTCAGAAGCTGCATATTTCCAGAGTCTTTAGAATTAGAAATATGCAAAATACAATTGCTTCTTAACCTCTGCGCTCTGAGAATACAGAGAAGCTTTTGTGTAGATGTTTTTTTCAATGTGCTTATCTTTCTAGAGATGCATCTTACATGTTGCAAACATACATGTGTCTCCTATTTCTATAATTGCAGTAATTAAATGATTATTAGCACTATCTCTGAGAGCTTGGCTCTAATTTAATACAGTGTATCTTCACAGGTGGAGAGCTTCTAATTTTAACTCCAGGACATTTCTGCTTGATGCAAAAGCTTTTGATAGCCAGGATTTAAAGCAAAGAGCTAGGCAATGTTGTTTTCCTCTTGGCTTTATCTGCAGCTGGCTGCTTGTGTTACCTTCTGTGTCTTTCTAGTAAATGTTCCCTTGAAAAAACAAAACTGTTTCTTTCCCTCTGTATTTTTGGTCATTCCACAGAATCTACCATCCTGCTATTAAAATTGAGATAAATTAGGAACTGTTACTATATAATTTTTTAGAGGAGGTAAATGACAGTTTCTCCTGGTAAATTTGATGTCACTGAAGTATCTTTATTCGTACAGTCCTTAACACAGTGAGGCTATGATGCATGACTGCAGCTTTTACATCATGTTAGATCTGAGACAGCTGGGACACAACTAATGTTTTCTTTTAACTAGATTTAATTATGTAGAATTAGGTATTTACTAAGGTAAGCTCTGATTAAAAAGCTTTATTTTTTTCTTTTTTAAATCATAAGGCAACCTGAAGTGGGCAGCTTTTTTTATTAGAGTTCAAAAAGAATTTTTATAAGAAAAAACCTTGCTGTCTGTTCATAATATTTAATTTTTGCATTCTCCTCAAACTGCCAATGAAAAGACCAACAGATCTGGAGGATACTTTCTGGGGAAAGCCTGAAGAGCTATTTCTGCCTTCCTGAAATACAAATATATACTTAAGTTAATGTATCCTGCCTTTTGTAAGTAATACAAAACCAGCATTACTATATAAATGTGCAAATAAAATTTTCATTCCAAAATAGGTGGAATTCCAAGATGTTGTGTAGAAGTGTCTTTGTTACCAGCCTGCATATATTGCAGACCACCAAATGAACAGCTTTTGACATTTTGCTGACTTGTTCCTGACTTCTCACGTAGCTACCAAGTACGTGGCTTCTGCAGCGCCAAAGGACGTGTACACTTTGGAATCTGTTCCACCAAAACCCAGGACCTCAGCAGGCCAAGGTTTCCTCTTGCTTGAGGCACTTGGTATCGACAGCTGAGGGCTGTGCTACTGCAGGCAGGCTCTGGGTTTGAGCCACCACACAGCCTCCAGAGAAGCTGTGTGCGAGCGCTGGAACATGCTGCCAATTTCTGGTAGTTTCTTTGCTTCTCCTCTCTCCTGAAAACTGCAGAGATGTGTTTAAGTGTCTGTGCCCAGGGGGATTTTGGAAGAATTGCTGGCACACCCGGAGCGAGCTCTCCATCATCCCAGATTTGTGTTGGGCCGTGTGAGTGGCTGTTGCTGAGCCGCTGGGTGGCATCACTGCATCACTTTGGGTTCCTCAGTGCTTTATTCTTCAGGAACATCAGAAAGATGCCAGCTGCCCAAAGAAAAAAAAGGCAGTAGAGCTCACTTGGATAATTTAGTCACAAAATTATTAGCTGTGCCATTGTAGCTTTTCTCTTACACTTTATATTAAAATAATTAATATGCTTGCTTATATCTTTAGCGTTGGTTCTTCCTATTTTTCCATTCATGCAAAACTGATAACACTAATTAAATGCAGAATTCCCCTGCCCATACACATAAACAATGACACTATTAACACTGGAAGAAATACCATGATTTTGTTACTTAACATTACCATAATATTTATCTGTATATGCCATATTACATGATACTCTACAAAAAGAAACTTTTATGTGACTTCAGATAAAAAGAGACAAAGGTGCAGTTGGAAAGCTATGCTAATCTTTTTGCTTTTTAGTGGAGTATTCATAACATATATTTCAACACTGTCCATGTGTTTGTTTTTCAGTGTATATCATCTCAATACACAGGAGGTTATCACATCAACCCTGCTGTTGGGGGAACTAAGATATAGCAAGGCTAATGTGATTTATATAAGGATGCTTAGGAGATTGGAGAGAATTGAATCTAGATATTCTGACTTGGATCATTTTGCATGTGGAGCACAAAAAACAACGAAGGAAGGTTTATATTGATTTTGCCTATTGTGTGTTCACCCCTGTAAATTAACATTACTCTTGAAGCTACTTCAAGGTCTGTATGTATTTCAGAGGTGGAATTTCCATTTGAGAATGATTCTGCTCTTGAAAAAAAATGTGTTCTACAAGATAGTTGGGTTTTTTGTCCCTTTCTTTCCTCAAATCCTCATTTAAGTTCCCTTTTAAAAAAGTGTATATATTGTCTTTTTTTTTTAATCTTGTGTCTTCCAGAACAGTTTAATTGGGATGAATATCTTAAGGAGACTGAATCAGTAGCTGCCCCTCTGCATTGTTTCAGACAGGTATGCCAGATACTATTTTGCAAGTGTGCGTGTATGTGTGCCTGTTACAGCGTGATCCCAGAAAAACTTTCCCATTTAGACTGCTTGCAGATTTCCCATTTGACTTCTTTTGATCTGTAGTTATCCGTAGCTTACAGTTTTGGCAGTTACTAGCTACGGAAGTTTTTTCATTTTTGGTTTCTGCCTCAAGCCAAATTTTGAGGGTTTCATTAAAATTGTATCTTTGAACTCTGTTTTCCTTAAAAGAATCCCAACTAGTTAATGAAAATGGATAACCTTGTCAGTGTTCAAAAATGTTTTCTATTTTTTCAATAATCTTAGTGCTACCATGGTTTTAGTGAGAATTAAAAATTTGGCTGATTATCAGAGGAGTCTTTCCTCTGCCCCATTTTTGAAAGATTTCTTTCAATTCTGTCTAGCTATAAGATATGTGTATAGTAGACTTCAGTCACCACTTTTTTCCTGAATCTCTAATATGTTTTATTTTATCTCTTTCTGAACAGAGTGCTCTCTACTTAGGGGTAACAGATACTAAAATTGGAAAAAAAAATCAAGTGGAATATATGGGAATACAAAGGGAATACTGGATTTATAATGAAGGGTGTTTAATGTCCTATTTTGTATTGCACTATACTCCACAAGTTTGCTCCCACTACCTGGTGGCTTGGTTGATACCTTGAGAGCTACCTAGAACAAAGGCTAAACATGTTAAAGGAATAAAGTAGGTATTTATGAAAAAGGCCTTCAAAGGATACCCCTTGGGCAGTACAAGAGCCTGGCTGGGCTACACCCAAGATGGGACAACAGGGCATGAGTTTTCACCCTTTTGTAAGTTTTGGTCTATTTACATATTGGGGTTAATTGTCCAATTACAGCTTCAGGTTATGAAGTCCCATCCTCTCAGATTGCTCTCCTCAATTCAGTGTTTATACTTTTTGGGCCTGAAGCTGCAACAGTGTCCTTGGTTCTTGGGCTGGAAAAGGATTGTTTTGTCTAACTAAACTGTGAAGAGAACTTGCTAACACTTTATATGAAGTTCAGAGTTATATGCTAATGCAGTACAGAATCTGGAAAATATGCAAGCTAAAACTTAAGTCATCATGGTGTGTATTTGCAGATGCAGTTTAAATCTACCATCTTGTGTAAGCTAATGACCTCCAGGTATTCAGCCCTCTGGAGACTGAGCTGATCTCTTAGGCATCTTTCTCTCTGGTTTCCCAAGCTGAGGTGTATCTTGTCTGTGTGAAGTTTTAAATAGGATTCATTTTGGTCTGTGTGCCCTCACTGTGTTAGGAAATGGCTGCTAAGGAATTGGATTGTTCAGGTTTATAGAAGTGTAATAGGTGTGAAAGGCAGTGCATGTCTAGTTTAGTGGCTTGGTCATGTTCTGAAATTGTTTTCTAGGGTCTTTTGGTGGTCTGATTGTACTGTAAGTGATACTGAACTCCAGTATAAAAAGCAGCACAAATTGAATAGTGAGAAGGAGAGGAACCAGCACTTGGTGGGTCTGAAGCAGCTGCAGGAATGGAGAATAAGGAGAGAGAAACACAGGTGGTAGCATTTCCTCATGCTAGATCTTGAGCCCCTCCCTTTGCTGCAGTGAAAGGTGGCTAAAAACACTGGTCTCCATAGCTCTGAGTGGAGCTTGAGAAATTAATTTCAAAGTATATGTTTTTCACAAGGCAGACACCTCAAACTCCTCTTGGGGAGAGGCAGAGGGTGGTGTACTGTCCCTGGATCTTTCTGAGGTTAATGCCGTACTCACAGACCATAAACCACCATGACCAGAGTGCATGCTCCCAAGGAATGTAACTACTGCAGAAAGCTGCTCAAAAGCCTTTCCATGTGCCTTTCTTGCATCTTCCTCTTCCTTAGTAATGCTCAAGAAATCTGAACTGATCAACCAAAGAATGCCTGGAATAGAGGTGCTTAGGTACATGCATGGATGGAGATAAATCCAAGTGACCTGTATTGCTTAAGGAGTGTGTGAGTTGGAAAGAAGAGCTTTAATTTATGTGCACAGCAAATTTCAAAACAATTTGCATATGCAGATTTTCAGTTTTTCAAGAGTCAACCTTTAAGTAGAAAGTGATATGCAATGGTGATAAGTGCAGAGCAAGATCCTCTCACTACAAAATATTTGCAGATTTTAGAACCTAAAGTGCTTGTGCTTTGTGTAGGACTAATTTGACTTTTACTGGGTTACACATTAATTGTACATGTCATTATTACTCTGTGTAATGCAAAGAAATACACTGCCAGCCAAAAAATAAAGAGCAGAGAGAAACTTAATTTGACAATTATATCCAGAATTTGTGACCTGTGGGAATTTTAAAAGTTTAAATTTTGCACTAATTAAAAATTACCTGGGGAACAATAAATTAAAGCCTGTACCATAAATTAAGGCACAGCTAATGGAAATTGATTAAAGTATTTATCTTAATTTAGATACTTTAATTTAGAAGGTATTTTATCTGTTGCTTTGTTTTTAATAACTACTTAAAATTTCAATGTACTTCATATTCCTTTTTCTTGCCCTAAAACTTTTTCCCAAGCAACTGAAAATTTTAAATGTAAAAAGCTCAGTCCCTTGTGGTTTAAGAAGAACTTAAAGCAAGACTGAGTGAAGTTTTGTTATTTTATTTAAAGACAAACTAGCATGGAGAACTTACCTTTTTATTAGAATGCCTTGAGTTGTTGGTATTTAAACAAGCTCACCTTTTCCACAAACAAAGAAATAAACTCCCCAATTTCTGTTGTTTTTCTGGTTGTACAGAATAACAGCTTGACAAACAGTATCCTGAAATTAAATTGCCCTTTAAATTTAATATGCTTGGGCTCCCCTTTCAGCCAGCCTGCTGTCTGAGTGCAGCAGTGGCAGATGCTCACTGAATTTTGTTCGCCTCTTTGGCTTTTGGGCTCAGGCTCCTCCAGGGCTCCTGCTGTTGATCTAGGGTGTGTTGTAAATAGTGCACCTGCACAATATAGCAAGTAGAGCAAGATGTATTTTAGACATTTAAGTGTGATGGAGAAAAAATATCACTAACACTTGTTGCAGGAGCAGATTTCTTCTGTCTTTTCCTGTGTCTGCAGACAGATAAGTGCAGTTTGTCTGTCTGCTGTGGGATCCCCACCTGACATGGTCAGGCAGGCACAAGGGGACAGAGGAGTCCCGTGAGTGGGAATGCCTGTGGTTTTGGGTATTCTAATGTGCCTCCTGTGTTAGAAGTCACACTGTGTTAGTCTGGATGGGGTAGCTACTGGGTTTAGAAATCATAGGGAAGGCTGCTTACAGTTCTGGGTGTCTGTATTCAAAACCAACTTTGTACCGAACAGTTGCAGAAAAAGAGTTTCCGGGGTGATAGGAGAATAGTCATCACCTCCTGAGAGAAATTTCAGTGCTTATTTACATTGTTGAAAGGATACTGAGAAAGGGTCAGTTATAGCTTTTGGTTTTATTTGCTAAGGTGCAAAAATAAATTAAATTATAGTGTTGGCCAAAAATTCCATCAATAAAATATAGGCTGGAAATGAGGAGATGATTATAGAGAGGTGAGAGGTGTTCCATCCCAGTTAGTGTTAATACAAAGTTTTGAACATCATTAGGTGAAGTCATTGTCTGCAATATGACAGAAGGTAAGTAATCAGACTGCAGTCCAGTTAATCTCTGCCCATAGTGGTACGAGTTAAAAAATACCCCCTTTTGTTCATCTTTAGCATGTGACAAAAAGTTCTGCCTAAAGACCAAACTGCATTTGCACTTTCTTTTCCTTGTGCTAATTAAATTAGCATTGCATTGTACGTTTGTGATTATATTCAGTTCTCTATGAATAAGCACAAGCTACAGTTCTTGTCTTAGCACAGAAGTTTTATATGACTTTAGGACTGTTTTCTGTCTTTAAAATACTAACACTAACTCCTTTTCCTGTCTTCTTTCTTTGTAATGTAAGTCCTTTTTTCATACAGAAGGGTCCAAATTTTATCGAATTTCCAAAATATTACTACAATGAGGATAATTATTTCTTTTGAATTGGAAGCTAATAAGCCTTGTGGTTAGGAGTTTTTTATTTTTGGATGTGTGTGTTGGTTTGTGTTTCGGTTTTGGGGTTTTTTTTTGAGTTGAATGTAATTTTTCCTAATGAACTTGTATTCCATTCACTTCATTCTTATGTTCATGTCTTCATGAAGATTCCCTTGTTGCCCTTCTGAGCATCTTTATCTTTTTAGAACTCAGTCATGCCTTATGCAGTTGGTAGGTTATTCAGTTGCCTTTTCTGACTTGCTGCTAGACACTCAAAGTTTAAGAGCTTCTTCATATTTATCATTTTTATGATAAGTTTGGAGGAAATAAAGCTGTATATTGAACTGGCTGGTAAATTTAGCAATATTAACAACAATAAAAAAAGTCTTATACCTTTTGTTGTAGTCTAGAATCCCGCCTACGAACGATTTCAAAGTCGGGATGAAACTGGAAGCGCACGACCCTCGCAACGTTACCTCAGTTTGTATAGCCACAGTAATTGGAATCACGGGGGCCAGGCTGAGGCTGCGGCTGGATGGAAGTGACAACAAAAATGATTTCTGGAGGCTTGTGGATTCCTCGGACATACAGCCCATCGGGACCTGTGAAAAGAAAGGGGGCATGCTCCAGCCTCCACTTGGTAAGTAACAAAGCTGCTGAACAAATGTGTGCCGAGTGTTGCTTTCAGGAAGTCAAATTTACCCTTTTGTCTTGGCAATTTGAATGGTATGAACATTTCACCAAACCACAGTTTCATTAAAAAAGAGGTAAGTAAACTAATTCTGGCTAAGTGAATCATGGCTTTTTCTTATTTTTTCATTCTTCTGGCATAAGAATGAGCAGTTCTGTTTGTTGTTTTTTTCAGTAGGCCCTTAATATTAAATGTGCCCATTCTGTAGATGTTCCCTCACTCACAGCCTGCCTTATATGTGTGTATACAGTGTTTTGTTGCATGATGCCATGCATGCTTCTGTTGGGAGCCCTTGGAAAGAGCTGGAGAAACCCAAGTTGCCCCTTTACACACAGCTCACAAGAGGGCTGCTACAGGCCTGGGAAGCCTCAGCAGAGCTGCTGGGGGCATGCCCCTGCTGGGCAGTCAGGATGTTTCCTTGGGCACCTGGCAAATTGTTTGCTAGGACAGGCAGCATAAGGGTGGGTTAGTACAGAATTGCAGCATTCTGCTCTGAATTTTTACTCTGAGGTAGTAAAAGCAGCACTCCAGAGCTCTAGCAAACTGCAGGCTTAGACTGCATGATATTCTCATTACCTCAAATCAACATGTGCTCAGGAATGTCAGATCAGTTTGTCATGGCTGGTTTGTGAGCACAGTGAATGCTTGTGAATAAGGTATAGCTTTCTTATGCTTAGAAATATCATGCAGAACTTCTTTTGCCTTCCATGAGCAGTATGAGTGACGACATTGTGTCTCCTCAAACTGAGAAGTAGTGCTCGGGTTTAGTCTTACTGAGGAAGATTGTTATATAGGGAATTCTACAAAGCAATTCCTTGTTACCTGGTGAATGCTCAGAGGTAACTTTGACTAAACTGCTGGAGATAGTAAAATGTGACATTGCCTTTCTTTGCTGTGATTAACCTGTATATTTAGATCTGCATTCTTTTACAGTATTTGTCAATAGCTTAAAATTCTGTGTATGGAAATACTTAAAGATTTCACAGTGATCTGCAAATAGTTTTGCTTTCAAACAAGAGGAAGACTAATGACCAAAATTTACCTGAATTCTCTACCTCATTATCTTATGATCTTTTGTAATTTTTAGAAGATGCAAGAAAAAATAAAAAGAATAAACTGTAAAATAATTTTAAAAAATCACCTGTATACAGTAATTGGATGCTGCTGCCTTTCCATCTTAGGGTTATGAACCTACTTCTGGTCTGGTGCCATCAGTAATTCTTAGAGAATTCTCCTTGGAGGTTTAGTGAGGATAGGCATGCTTTCTGTCAGTAGCCTCTCAAAAAGCTTGTCCTACTTTGGAAGCAACTTCTGGTTTTTCTGTTTGAAAGAGGAAGTGAAAAGTACAATTTCACTACAGTATGAATCTTGATTTGCTTGTAGAGACAGACACAGAAACAGCTGACATAGCCATTAAGACACTTCACATAGATTATAAGGGTGGATTTTTGTGCTGTCATGCTCCTTCAGAAACACAAGAAAAGCAAGGCAACCAGGGTGCCAGTGTAGGAAAATATTGCTTGATTCAGTTTGAGCCCAGAAGGGTTTTTTTCTCTTCTTTCCAATGGTTATAGAGAGGTTTTGAATGAGAACACTGGAAATTCCTGACATCGTGGAAAAAGTTTGTTTTTTTTTCTTTTTTCCAAGAAGTTTCTCAGTTTAACCTCTGTGAAGTTCTTGATATAACCTTCTAGAATGAATGAAGTGATACTAGTACAAAAAATGAAAGAGTTCACCAGTTCTTTCAGTTGCATACTTTACAATGTTAAAAATGTGGCTTCAGGAGCATAGCAGGTTTTAAAATATATTTCTAAGCCAGAGTGAAGAATAAAACAACTCTGGTTATGTGTGATGGGGGCAGTAGATTTGTTAAGAGGAGAAACCTATGGCCATCAGTAGAAAGGTTGGTGCCTTCTCCTTCTATTTCTTACTCTTATGTGGTCAGGCTGCCAGCAGTGCAGCACCTAACAAGCAGCTGTTTCTCTGCACCCAGGCACGTAAGTTTACCTGTCCTCTGAATTGTTGGTTATTCAGAAAAGAATGTGAGTGTCACTGTTTTGGCCTGCCTGCCCTAGATTTTTCTAGAGATAGGCTGAATTCCAGAAATCAAACATTCTGGCATACCTAGATATATTTTTGAAACAGCCTTTTTGGCAGTTTTACAACATCCTGTTCCTGGGTAAAGCTGGGAGCTAATTGAGTGTATAATTACCTCCTGTTAGACATTTAACCAATGGATTTTTTTTTTTCCTTAGTAGTCAGGAACCTTCTGGATACTAATGTTCCACTTCTATCATAATAACTAACTAAAATAGTCCCTCCTACCTGATTTTTACATGGATTTAATTATGCATGTTGCATAAGGGCTTTGAGAAAGTGATTATGGCAGCAAAGTGTTCCTGCTCCAGCCTCTGTTTTCCATAGGTGTGCCTTTTGTTGTTGAGAGCTTAATGTTCTCAGCAAATTATGTTGTAAATAGCATTTTCTCTCATTTTACCAGGACAACTTAAAGTCCAAATGAAGTTAATTGAAGCTATTGTTTAGTTGTCACTCCTCTGTTTTGCTTTTGTATCTTTTCTGAAGCTACCTAATTGGGAATATTGTGTTTCAGTATCCACACGTGTTCAGGTTTTATAAAGACTCTGGTATGAAACCAGGCCTGACAATCAGCTCAGTGGTCCCCAAATTATGGCACCATTTATCACACAGGAGCTCTGCATTAATTTAGGTGTTGCATAGGTAGTTCTGGCTTGAAAACTGTTTATTCTACTGAAGATGGCTTAAAGTTATGAGCTAAAGAACTACTATAGCATATAATCAAATTTTAGATGAGTTAATTACGTAACTGATCAAGAATTTCAGATATATTCCACCTTTCTAGTTACAGATTTTTAAGACAATTTTTTAAGATCTGTTATGAGTGAACTCATGAGGTTTTGGCAGTTTATGGTACTATTTACTTTGTGGAAAAGATTCCATTTTGCTGTATTATGTCTGTTTCTCTGCAGAACTGTTCCAGACATCTAACTGCTAAAGAAGCAGTTAGTTATCTTACTCATTATTTTAAAACATTCATTTGGAAAGCAAAGAAAGTAAAAGGACTTTTTGTTTTTGTTTTATTTTTTAACTGGAAAATGGTTTGGGAGGCAAGATTATCTGGAATAGGGTTTTCAGCCAAACCTTTGTTCTGTTTGAATGAGGTAGTTCATCTAAACAAATTTGATTGTTGTTTATGATTTTATTCACTTGTTAATGAAGAATAATAAAACAGAAAAGCTGTCCAGTTTATGTTTTTCAGTATGATACCTGATACATTAAAATTATTTTTTTGGGGTTCACTCCTAGGTGTTCTTTGTTTTTATGGCTATTTCTGTATTTATTTTAATGAAGCAGGGAGAAAAACCAATTGTGGTAGTTTTTTATCTGTGGTTTGGTGAAAGAGTAATAAGATTCTCAAAAATAAAAAAGTATCCTCTCTATAAATAAGCTAGAAGCTGAAAGGAAAGCTAGGTGCTTGTGCCAGGGAAGTTCCACTGCACCAGAGACTGTGGGTCTGATTTTCTGAGTCTGTGGGGTTTTCAGCCTGTAGTAGCTGATTTTCTTCCTCCCTTGAGAGAATTCATTCTTATCAGGGACAAGTGAATGTAAGATGTAAACAAGTCTTTATCTCTTCATAACACAGCCAGGGTTCTCATACAACCCTCTCACAGGTGTTGTTTCTATTATTTAACCAAAGAAGAGATGTGCTGTCTTTACTGACCAATTATACAGTTCCTTAGTGCAGCATGTTATGCAAGGGCTGTACAAAACTGTAAATAAAGCCTTCTGATGTTTCTTCTAACTGGAGTCAAGCTCTTCATTTTCATGTCCAACAGTGACAAGAGAATGTCTGGAAGTCTGTACTAGGACTGTACAAGGACTTGTATGTCATTAAGTCCTAGAAATTAACCTGTAATACCTGATGTAATGATGAGTGATTTTGCAGGCAAGTCACTCAGAATGGAAATGAATCTCACAGCTTTCTGCAGCTCCAGCGGCCGTGTCATCTCGTCTTCGATACTTCTATTCTGGCCAAGTCTGAAATAGAGGGAATGAAGCATTAGTGAAACAGACTTTATAACCTATTTCTCCTATTGTATTTTACAAACTGAAAGTAGGGCCGTTTGTTTGGTTTTTGTTTGTCCTCAGGGTTCCAGATGAATGCATCCTCTTGGCCAATGTTTCTCTTAAGAACTCTCAATGGAGCTGAAATGGCACCTGCAGCATTCTTTAAGAAGGTAAGAAGAAAAGCATTTCTAGTAAACAACTTCCTATCAATTGGTCCATGGTTACATTTTTAATGAGGATGCTAAGATATTACCCTGTTGTCTGCAGCAAAGATAGGGAAGGCAAGATTATTATTTAAAATTACTTTGAACTAGATTGACATGCTGTGGATCAAGACAGAAAGGAATCTGCTTCTAGTCTGTAGAGAGGGCTGTTTCTTTTCCTGACCTGAGGCTTCAAAGTATGGTGTGTTATTTAGAAAAAATGTGTTTGCTCATTTTTTGTCTCATGGATTTTAGATAAAATGCATATCACATTTCTTAACAGCAGTGTAGTCATGTGAATGTGCACAGGAGTAAAAAAAAAGTTAATAGGAAATGAGACCTATTGGAATACAGTAGTGCTTGGAAAGATTTTGTTAAACATTTTCATTGGGCACACACTCACCATTTAAAATGTAGTGAGAAAGTAGGTGAAAATAGCAGAAAAAGGCATTTGGTTTTTTAAACATGACTCTTGAGTAAGTTACTGTGAAATATGGAAAATTATATGAAACTAACTAATATTAAAATGAATTGGTTCAATTTCTTGTTGAGGTGATAAAGCCCTGTTGTCATACTGAGTGTGTTCTTTTTGGAGTGATACAAGTACGGCAGCAAATCAAACAGTTGGGTTCAGGCCTGCAATTGCATCACTTGGTGCTAATTTCCTATAATTATAATTTTTTTTAGATAAGATAATATAAATTTTCTGAGGCATGATGAGCCACGTTTCTCTGTGCTAGCCTGCAGCACATCTGAGATGGGCCTGGATAATAGAGTTCTTGAGGCTGAGGTGTTAATTTGTGTTCTGCCAGATCACAGCTCCTGCTGTGGAGGTACACTTACACCAGTCATATTCCCTTGGTTTTTGTTTTTCTTTTGTCCACTTGGAATTGGTCTAAGGCCAACTGAGTTAACAGAGGCCTATAAATAATGTCCAATGCTAATGAATTTTTCATGGATTAATTGAGAGGTAAAGCTTCTACCAGACAGTTATCAGTCCCCAGAAATATCCATGCTCTGCAAACCTCTTCTTTATTAGCATGTAATAATTTCATTTTAGTGTCTTTGCTGTCTTGCTGCCCAGACATAATGTATTGGTTGCAACCTATTGCTTATGTAAATACTTTTATCAGGGTCTTTCTGTCATGGAGAATTTTGCTAATTATCCCAGCTGTGTTTGGGGGAATTGAATGAAGATTTTTTTAGTGCAGAAGAGCAAAGGCAAATTTAAAATACGAATAAGCTTCCTTGAATGTGTTCTATAACTTCCTGAGAGTAGTTACTATAAGAAGTAAGACTGTTGAGGAAGAATAAATGGCTGTTACTTAATTTTTTTTTTCAAGAGGTCACAGGAATACAAATATTCTACCATGATTATTTTTGTAGGAACCACCAAAACCTGTGCCAAACTGCTTTAAAGTTGGAATGAAACTTGAAGCTATAGATAGAAAGAACCCATACCTGATTTGCCCAGCAACCATTGGAGATGTTAAAGGAGATGAAGTTTTTGTTACATTTGATGGTTGGAGAGGAGCATTTGACTATTGGTGCAGGTGTGATTCTCGAGATATTTTCCCAGTCGGATGGTGTAGCTTGACAGGAGATGCATTACAACCACCAGGGAACAATGGTAAGATGACTAATAATATTGCTTAATTGTTTTTCTCCTCAATTACAGCAGAATTTTAAAAACCAGCTGGCTATATGCAGATAAGACTGAAGATTTGATTTGTGAGTAGCAGACGAGGATGAAATGTTGTTGAATTTTCTTTATGTAGTTTAAAGATAATAGAAATTGTGGGGAAACAATTTTTGCTTGCTCATAGTATCTCTGGGAACATGTTTTATTTAATACTGTTAGGAGGACTTCTGATGACCTCTAATTTTTGTGTGCTTGTAAAGAATCTTGAACTAGATTTGTTCTTTGTATTACTGATAGATACATGCTCCTGTTTAGTGATACAAATATATTGGCTGCTGCAGCACTTTATGTTATGCTAACTGCTAAGTAAAGTAATCTTTGCTTCTGGAATGATAGCAGGTCTAAAGTATTTATTTAGTGTTTCTTCTTTCATACTCAAAATTCTGTCTTGCAGCTGCCTATTGTGAATGCTTTTTCATCCTCTTGCCTTTAGGGATGTTTGTTGATCAGGTGATAGTGTCTCTTTAACTAATGGCCACTTTATAATGAACAACTCTCTATCTTAGAAAGAAGAGAAACAGCATGAAGAGGGATATCCCTCAGTCCAATCCCTTTGCTACTCTGGGGACTGCTTGTCAGGTTTCTGTAGTGTAAGGCTTTTCTGTCAAACTGTTCAAGCTTCTCTGTCCTCATCCCATAAAAATTTGTGAGAGGTTTTGGAGGAGAGGAATTAACCAGAATAATTTGTTCTCAGTGAGAATTTTCACAGCTGGTATTAGGTGAGTAGATTGGTGTCACAGAATTCTCACTGGAAGTAGAAAGGGAACAGAAGCAAGAAGGCAAGAAATCAGTAATGTGTCCTGGCCTTTCCATCCCCATTGGTTTTCTCAGTCTTTAGCTAGCAGATCAAGAACTGTATGGAAAATCTTAACTGGAATTAGTTAAGGGTACCTCTGCATCTTGATCTCACCTGCCTGTCTGAAGTTGCTGCCAGGGGTCATAGAACCTGGAATTGAGTTTAGTCCATTCTGGCAGATTTCAGCAAAGGAGTAACTATGTGTGTAGCTGTACTGTCCAAAATGATCTGCTGGTACAAACCTGCAGTGAGAGGGAAGGGGAAAGTCAAGTGAGGACAATGTACACTTGATCAGAACTCATCTAATAGGTACCACACTGACCTTAGTCTTAATGTTTCTTTGCTCCCAGTCTCTAAAGTGTCTTTCTCAGCTTCTTCAAAAGGTTGACCTTGTCTTAGGTGATCAGGAATGAGATGTGTTATAACACTTAAGTTAATTATTTCTTTACTGTGGGGGTGACTCAGCACTGGAACAGATTTCCCAGAGAAGTTGTGGAGTCTCCCTCACTGGAAATGTTCCAGAATTGTCTGGACACTATCCTGTGTCATGTGCTCTGGTGTACCCTTGCTTGGGCAGGGAAGGTTGCACAGATGACCCACTGTGATGCCTTCCAACCTGACCCATTCTGTGATGCACAAGAGGGGCTGTGTAAATAAGTTTTAAAACATATTTTTGTGACAGTTTAGATTATTGAGTCCAATTTAATCTTCTGGAAAGAATATTACTAAATTGTTTAGTCTACTCCAATTTCACTGCTGGAAAGCCAGCAATATTTTGAGGTAAGACATCCAGAATCTTTGCTTGCCTGATAAACTTGATAGAGCTCAAAGTTGTTTGATATAAATAAAGCTGCTTATGTAATCCATTTCTTCAGGTAATAAACAAAACAAAATTCAGACTTGAAATACTTATCTAGGTAGGATACTATTGCTTATAATGAGAAACAAGAGCACTCCAGGCATTAATAAAATCTGAAGCAAGGTTCTTACGGACTTGTAGTTAAAACTGAGAATTTTGGACATGGAATAGAAACTGAGTGCAGAGGTGCAGCCCTGGAGTGTTTTTGTTTTTGATTCCAAAAGTGAGCCCAAAATTAATTGCAGTTTTATTGAAACTGTATTCATTTTTCCCCATTCTGAGCATAAGTAATTTGTTATTTCTATTTTACTTTGTGTTGTTATTTTTATTTGTTTTATATTTTGTTTGTATGTGTCATACACACTTGTTGAATTTACATTGCTGGATGAAATACTTTTTACTCTCAAGTCAGGTTTTTCATTGTTATTTGATCACTGTTGAGCCATTAAAGAAGTGCAACGACAATCCTTTATTAAATGTAAATAATAGCTTCAAGAAGAGTATAATCAAGTCGTTTCAATTCAGAAATATGATGGTACTTTCAGGATTCTTCATTATGTCACACTTAACATTGACTAACATCACATTATGTCACACTAACATCTCCTGTTCAGGGAGAAAATATGACAGGTACTACATTGCAGGGATTTGCTGGAGTACTGAAGTGTTATTCTGGTCTGGACCTTTTTATTGCTGGTTACCTCAGTATTTCTGGCTTGAATTTCTGGAACAGAAAGTGAAAATAATTGACTTAAGAGTGGCTTGAATTCCAGAGTGAATATGAAAAGTATTCTTGATTTTTGTAAAGCTGAAAGCATTTAAATGTGTTAAATCACTACTTAGAGGACTGAAAAAAAAATATAGTGGATTTAGTGAACATGAAATTTAATGAACATACAAAGCCAATATCCTGCAATCTAAGTATAAAAGCAATAAAGGATGATTTAAATTTCATTCATACCTAGGACAACAATTTCCTGCCTTGAGATGTATTTTGGAGTCAATTTAACCTTTTGAAAGAGAGATGAAATACAGTAAGGGAGACAGTATGAAAATTAAGGAAGATTTTATTTCAACTGTCTACTGTCTTAGCCTTTTAGGATGCCCACAGAGAATGTAGGACCTCTGCCATGGGAGGTGTTTAAGAACAATTTAAATACAGGCTTCTAGGATGTGGGGGAGTTTATTCAGGCTAGATTGATTATGTGTTGTTTTTACTCTTCATAGCTGTATCCTCCGTACCTCTCACTGGTATTAGACAGCTCATGAGCTTCTGTCATGAGGTAGAAGATGATACAGAGATGTTAGGTGAAAAGTTGTTTTGGACCAACTGGTAGTACCCTTTAGGCCCTAATATTTGTGTTTATGTTTTGTCTTTGGTCCTTATCAGAAGATAAGACTTCTGTGGACTTGGCTAGATGTCAGGATATGTGCACAGTGGTATGAAATATATCATTCAATATTTATCACAAGCTATGCTTAGCTAATATTGTAGTTTGTGTCATTAGGAATATCTCTGATAGTGGTGATTGGTTATGTATGGTTTGACTTCATTGCTTGATTTTGGCTTGGCTTGCTGCCTAAAGGTTAATATTTTAAGGATGCAATAGATTTTCTCTGTGTCTCTCGATCATTTAAATGCTTTTAGAGATGACTTGTTACACATAAACAGTGTTGTGAAAAGTACCTAATGAAAGAGATTGACATGGTAATGTCTGTGCTGGAGCAGTCTGAAGGGTCATCTGCTCTTGAAGGCTTTCTCCAGCGCTGGCTGAAAGCAGATACCTGAAGAAAAGTATAAGCACATAGGAGACAAGTTTGCACTAGCGTTCCTAGTATCTACAGGATACATCTACAGCCCAGCACCTTCCAAGCCCAGAATAATGGTTTTATGCTGCTTACCTTCTCAGCTACTCAGCATGAAAGGGGAAGAACTTGGTCTCATCTGTTCTGTTATGTACTGGAGCCATCTAAACTTTTAGTACCTACAACATCCTTTTTAGCACCTACAACATAAGGCATTCTCTACTTGAGTATATTTTTTGTGTTGAAGGAGATAATAATTTTCCTTTATGACAGTTTCATTTGTTGTCCTTGGTTTCTTGTATTGAAACTGGTTCTTGTACTTCCAGTACTTTTACGGGAAGATTTTGGTTTTGTTGATCAAGAATAAGTTTTATTCCACTGGTCACCCTTGTTTTTCTGTACTGTTTCCTTTTCACTTACAGCATTTTTGAGCCATTGGATCCAGAAGTGCACAATAAATGGAAACTTAGTGACATAGTGGTGGTGCCTTCTGTTACGTTTTCTGTTCCTTCCATGATTATTCATTAATTGGTATTTGGGATTTTTGGACTTTTACTGATATTGTGTGCTTCCTTGGAGTGAGTATGAATGCGAAAAAAAAAGAAAAAAAAAAAAAAAA
>WEIU01017878.1:49220-88437 GCA_013389925.1 Aegithalos caudatus
TTGGTTGGTTTTGTTTTTTTTTTTTTTTTTTTTTGTCTGTACATGGCAGAAGAACCAAGCTTTTTATATTCTCAGAGGAAAATTGGGTTTATATATTGGGGGGACATAGGAACAATACTACAGTACAAATAGAATAATTCCTGTCTTGAAAGAAAACCTGGTTTTAAAAGTGAACTACTTTTTTTTTTTTTTTTNGGCCTTATTGGTACCTTCTTCTCAGGTAGCAATTCTGTGTTCACAGAATGCATGGCAGTGAGCCCCTACCTTGCTTTGTGTAATTTCCCATCAGCTGTTTTAAGTCTTGTCTTGTAATTGTGGTTCTGTGACACCAGCTGAATGGGAGATTTATAATGTTTAAAGATTACAAATCTGAATCTTTTTTCCCCCCTGCTTTTCATAAAAACATGGAGTGAAACTGTCACTGCTGATTATTTGAGGGAATTTTACTAATTAGAATTGCATGAGAATTCAGGCTTTTGAGCTGTCATCTGTTTCATCCCCTTCCCAAGTACTGGAGGTTTCAGTAGCTTCAGGTTTCACAGTTGTCTTAAATATCTTACTTATTCTGGCAAGAGATCTTGGAGATAACATTCCGGGGTCAAATTTTGCAGTTCTGCCTGTGTCTGGGCAGTTTTTCTGCTTCTGCAAGCAGAATTTGGCCCTCCTGTAAGGTGTAACCTTTTGGGTCCTTTTCATGCAAATGAGCTCAGTTGGTTGCAGTGGATCTGTTTGTTTCGGTGAGGGCCTGAGTTGTGGCCATGCATCTCCAAGTTGTGAGTTCCAAGATACAGGATTTGGGGTTTCTCTTATATTAAATGTGAAGTTTGCAGGTGTTGGGATTCTCACAGAACTGTTTGGGGCGGGGGGGGAAAAGAATGTTTTGAGAGAGAAATATTTGAAAGTGTGAGAGCTGTGAGTTGCATGAAGGGCTGTATACCTATAGCCCACACAACTGTGGCACTATAACTAGAATTCTGTGAACTTTGAAAGCACGGCTGAGGTGCTAACATTTCTATGGTAAAGTATATCTGTGTAGTGTGACCTCTGTTCTTCAGTTGTTGAGGGTGCCTGTACAGGTTTTAGCTCTAAACAAGATATTTGGGAAGGAAAGCCATGCAATGCATCCGATTCCTGAAGCCGGAGTGGTGGATATTTGTGTAGATGAGCAACATGACACAAATGCTTGATTTTGTTTGTGCAAATGAGAGGACCTTTGTGATGCAAAGCAGCATCCTCAAAAGGCAAATGGGCTTTTTTGGTTGTAAATATTCCAGCTAAATACTGCAGTAATTGCAAGCAGAGCTTGGCATTTTTCCTCTCTATTCTCTTCATCGTTATATTTTAACAAGTTCTCATGAGACTATTAAAATGTCTTAGTTTTTGGAACATGTGGCCTAGTGGGGATAACTCTGTCTACAGATGCAGTGGGTTGGCAGCTTGATTTTGCATGTCTTTTCATTTCCCCCTAGATCCTGTGACCCAGTGTAACCTTTGGTCTCCCTCTGAAGGCCGGGGTGAGGGAAGTATGAGCAGGTGACTGATGATCACTGTCAATTCAGCCTGCAGACAATATGGGAATTACTTTAGCAGTCTCCCACTCCCTCGTGCTCCCCCCATCCTCTCTTAAATCAACAAATGCAAATAGCAGCTTCCCCATTTGCTGCTATCTCCGGGAGGCTGCCCAGGCAGCATGGGCTTTGTTGCAGTCCTCCCTATTAAAAAAAAGCATCTTTAGCCCTAGGCAAAAGGAAAAATACCAAGTGGGACTTGATTCCCCCTGCCCCCTTAATGGTTAATGCTGCTCATATTTGGTCCTCTGGCATATACAGGTAGGAAGATGCTGAGATAAGGTAGTTCTTGAATAATGTGGTTCAACAGGGCAGCCTGAAGTGGCTGGAGCTGTTTGCTTTGTTAGTCTTTGTCCAGTAAATGTCCTTCTGGAAGGGAATAAGGATTGCTCAGGGTCCAAAACTCATACCTGTGCTCCTAGAACCTGTTGGCACAAACGCAGTGTGTGTTTAACAACAGCTGTGTCTTTACTGTTTGAGAATAGAAATGCATTTGCTAGATTTCAGCATAGGCAGAGGCACAAATTTGTTAAACTATAATTCTTTACAAGGTCATGATTATTTTGTTCTATGCATAGTTGGGTAGCACAAATAAATAAAAAGAGTTCCATTTTATATTGCTGAAAGTATAATACAGTATGTAGTATTGTACAGCATACAGTTGGTATTGTTTTGCTTTCCAGATAAACAGCTTAACGTGAGTTGTTGTTCAGCAATTCAGGAACATAAGTGTAATGCTGTGCCAGCATTTGGTTAAAATTCTGTTAATCTAATTTTAAGTTTGTCGTTGCATATGAAAATATGTTTTGGCATACATGAATAAAAGGAAGGTGATCTCTTTGTACATTCAGAAGGTGGTCCTTCTCAGATACCTAGGGATATCGGGTCTACATTTGATGTATTAGGATTGCAACCAGCCACAATGAAGAGATTTCTTCTGAACTGCCATTTAGGAATATTAGATTAGTAACTGAATCAAATAGCAATGTATGTAAATGCTCCTACTGCTTTAGAAATGTGTGTCAGTAGTACTTGTATTTTATAAGAAGTCTGTGTGCAGTGTGTATTTCATCTTGCAATGACATTTTCTATTGCAAATACTTAATAACAGTTAACTCCTGAATAAAGATACAGAGTTAAAAGAACAGTTGTAAAGCAAGGTGCTGAACTGTTAAGTTAAATATAATTCATAGAGGTAGGCATCAAAACTGTTACCCAGTCTTTAAATACTTTATTTTTTTCCATCTCTCATTTCAAAAGTATATTTGTGTTTTATTTTTTGTTTTACTTGCTTACCAGAAAGCTTCAACATACTAATATTTTCAGAGAAGAAAGATTCCAAATCCCCCAAAATGCAGAATTAACAGCCCCTATGCTCCATTTCCATTATGAATTAGTGCTTTCAATCAGGCACTGGTGACTGACACAGTCAAAACCTGCTTTAACTCTAACTTGCAATACTTCTCTGAGTTACGTTGCCATTAAGTTTATGGTATTTAAGGTTGGGGTGAATCACATGAGTTTCACGATCAGCAAGATGCAAAACGCTGTGATAGGGACAGTGTGACACTAGAAAGCTCTCTAATTTTAGTATAAAGGTTTCAAATTATTTAAAATATGTTGTGCATTTCTTTCCCATATCTCTCAACAAAGGTGGTTTGATGTAAAAAAATTTCCCTATTTTGTCTTCTACTTATCTGTCCTGCAATTTATGCATCTGTCTGCCTGCCAGTGGTTGGGCCAACAGAATGGAGTATTTGTTGGCCACAGGGACTTAGTATTTGCTTTTTGTTGGCCACAGGTGCTGCTGTAGCATGGTGCAGTGCATCTTTTCATTGAGGATATGTCCTCATGTTCTGTTTGGCATCCTTTTGGTGTTCTAATCTGTCTATTGGGAAAGGAATTGTTAAAATGAAACCATCATTACTTCATAGAAGAGTGAGTTGAGTGGAAAAGACTTGTTCAAGGAAGTTTTAAGTTAATGAAATCTGGCTAAATCTTAGAGCCTCACACGAGATTAAAATGCTGTCACATCAAATGCATATATGAACATATCCAAGTGGATATCTGTTGGCATCTCATGCTGGATTAGGATGGGAGATTAACACATCTCATGGGAGAAAATCACTTCAATGTTAAGAATGAAGAAAAATGATACTTTGTGTTTGATTTTTGGAGTCCCTTCTTCGAAATGGCACCAGGTAGAAAAATCTGGTTATGGCTATGTGAGCTTAACTTTCTAAACCAGCCTCTCAGACTCATGAAGGACATTTTGCCCGCCATCAGTTTCTCCTTGTCACTGGGATGATTTTCTTTGCTCCTCAAAGTTGTTTTGTAGCTCCCTAGGAGTAGTTTGTATGTCTTGTAATTGTGGAAAATGCTGTTAGCAGAAAAGGGATGTATTATAGGCTGTATAATTTGTGAAGTATTTTTGAAGGCCTTGATGAATGGCACTTTATAAATATTGTAATTAAATTAAGGGAAGCATTTATAAGGTGAGTGGATTATTTCTTGGGGATTTTTCCCAATTTTAATTTGAATGTTTTTCTCTTAGGGAAATCCCTCTAAAAGAATGGGTACAAAGAGTTCTCTCTTTGGCTTCAATGTAGTTCTATAGTTTCATGCCAACCATTTAAGTTCAAAGTAAAAAGTATATTCATTTTACAATGTAAATTGTGCAGTACACTTTTATTTTTTTAAGCCTTTGTTAGAAAAGTTGCTTTCCATTGTTCATTTTGAGGTTTTCCCCCCCTTCCCTTTTGTTTTTGTTTTTCCTCAGTTTCCATTACAAAGAGCAGTGCAAAAATCCAATCTTCCCCTTCCAAAGTGACCCGGCGTTCAATGCAGTCTCCACAGAAATCTGCTCCAGTACCAGCGCAGCGGGTCAGGAAGCCAGGTCGGGGCAAACCCCCTGGACAGTCTGCAGTTCCCAAGAAGGGCAGGTCTCCTAAAAATATTCCCCTGACAAAAAGCACCTCTCATACTGAAAATCTTAAAACAAGGAAAAAAAGTTTAAAACCTGGAAAAAAGGTTAGTCCTTATCTACTACTTTACTTTATATTGAAAAATTTTGTAGTGAGATTTTTTTATTATTATTACTTAATTTTCTGTCTTCTCTTCAGCCTTCAGGGCTTTACTGTTTTAAGCAACTGATTACAAGAAAAAAATTTAGAATAGCTCTTCTGGAATATTTTAGTATAAGATCCTGTGGATTATTTTGTACCCAAACAAGATTACTGTTTTATTTATGGGTGAGTAATTGGTGTTGGAAAATGCTATTCTGAAATAGAGAGACAGGAAAGACTAAGCTTTTTAGTTTGGGTTAGTTTGTTACTGAAGCATATATATATAGCTTGCGGTTTTTGGTTTTTTAGGGTTTTTTTTTTTCAGGTTTAGAAACAAAGAATTGAAAACAGTGAGGGCTTTATTGCGTAATTTAGACTTCTTAAGCATACAGCTGGATTTGCCATATGAATCTCTGGATACGCCCTAATCCTGGAGCTTCTACTACCATGAAGCAGAAAGCTGCTTTTTCTCTGGATGTGGGCCTAATTCTGCCCTGGTCTGAAGGGCAAGATGCCTTTCTCCCTGCCCAGCTGGGTCAGACTGGGGTGCTAGCAGCTGCCTCCAGCTCTGGTGGAGCTGTTTGGTCAGGTACACGTGGGAACTGCTGTCCCTCACCGCGCTTCCCGCTGCCACGGACACCAGCGCTGGCAGATGAACAGTCTTGGAGTGAGTCCCTTCAGGGAGCGCAGAATCCATCCCTTCTTCTTCCTTCTTTGTCTGATCCACCCCAAAAAAGCACAAATGCTACAGCTGGTGCAAGGAAGAATAGGATCACAGCAGGGCAGACTTAGGGCAGTTTGGATTTGGAAGCCTGTTTTCTGAGGTTTGCTCATGCACAGCAGGCTGTCCAAGAAGAGATGCAATCCTGCAATGTCTTTCCTCAGGCAATTTGAGTCTGTCCTTGTGCTCTTTCCTGCTTTGCATTAGCACTAGTGAGGAGGTGGGGGGCAGTGCTTTTTCCTGGTGTTTTTGGGGTTTTTTTTCTGTTCATTCCTGTTTCCTCCCCACAAGAATCAAAAAGTAGATTTGGGTCTTTTCTCCTCCAGTCTGTATTAGCGTGGGCTGTGGGATCTATTCCTAAAGACACGTGGGAAGAGGTGAAGTAATGGCAAGGTCGGGATTCTCCCTTCCAGTGATAGTGCTGATCAGTGTGAAGTGCTAGTGAAGTAACATTATTAGAGCATAGCCTGAAGCTCTAGTGTGAAACTAGAAGCAGCACTTTGTTGAAATGATGATCACAAGATAAGAAATTATTTTAGGGACCATAAATTGAAAGCTGAGCTCTCTTCTCTGCTGCCTGCTACTTGCAGTCAGACATCCAAACCAGTAGGCTGCTAATGGAATTGGTCTTCAGTTTTGTTTCTGTCTTACTTGGTGTATAAAAATGCACAGCAACAGAGATTAAAGAGGAGAAAGGTGCTTCTATCCAGACTTAGCTGGTGGGTGGGGTGTTCTTCATAAGTCTGGATGGGCCTTTAAAGGACAGCATTGAACACAGGACTGTCATATCTTAAGGTCTCATTTAGGTGTGGCAGGATGTGCACTTGCATGTAAGATTTTTGACCTCCAGCTCTCATTAAAAAGAAATTTAGAAGCTTTATCTATGTTTTGAAACAGTAGTTGGGGGCACCTTGCCATTAGAAGAAGCTCTGAGCCCTGGGTGTCTGAAAGAGTCATCTTAGAGCATTTGACACCTGGTTTATATGAAGTGCTTCGGGGTACTGTTTGGGGAATGGGTGTTAGTGCTGACATTCCCTCTCCTGAGGCAGCAAATCTGAGGTACATCTATGTACTCATGATTTCCTCTGTGGGACCAGGCAACAGAGTTAGGTTTTGCAAAATCTAGGATTGATATATCTAATTTGGGGTTTTTACTTCATTAACTTTAGCATTAAAGACTTGAAAAATAAGCTGATTTTGAGAATTCATAGAAGGCTGTTATTGCTTTGGTAACTGGTTAAATTGCCAAGATGTTATACATATGTGCAAACTTTTCTTTGGACTATTACACCTGTTAGCATAAGGGTAAAGAGAGGAAATGGGGCTTTGTGGGAGTTCTGCACAGACAGGGTGTGTCTGACATGAAGTGCAGCCATACGTCCTGTACACCTCACACTATGAATGCAAATATGCAAGCAGTATGTGCCTAGAGGCTTGAAAGTGTTTTTTTTCTTCCACCCACTCCCCTAGACTGATGAAAATCCCCCTGGTCCCCTAGATGTTGCACTAAATGGTTGTGCTTCAAGTGTGAGCTGGCTATTTGGTCTCACTGCAGAGACATTTGTCTCTCTGAAGAGTTGTTTGAATTTCTTTGCCCCTATAGGTTTGTTGTGCTGCAGTGTTTATCATTTTGCAGATAATAACTTTTATTATACAGCTAGAAATTTTGAGCTGTTGCATCATTTTTCGCTTTCATTTAAATTTTTTCTAAGCTCTGTAAGTATGAGATGCGTGTTGTTCTTCATTTGTTTCTAACAGCTTGTACTGTATGTTTTTACTCTTTCATAATAAAGAAGAAACCTCTGTACATCTCTTTCATTATATTTTAAAAGTACACTCTACATAACACTATAAAGAATTCCTTTCAGAATTTCTTGAGGAAGCCCCTTGGTCTGAGTGTGGGTACTAGCCCTAAACTCAACCCCACAAAAAGAGTTTTTAAGCATGAGGGTGAAGCTGGTGAAGTTGTCCTGGCGGTACAAGGTGTGAGCCCTGCTCCCTGCAGGCAGGCAGAGCTGGGGTGCCCTCCCAGCTGGCAGGGGCCAGACCTAGCCCCTGTGCCCAGCCCTGCTGGAGTATGCCCTGTCTCCTGAAACAACACGGCCCTGGGCTCCCAGCTGGCTGCCTGTCACTGGGGGCTGAAATCAGAGCCTCAGCTGAACAACCATAGTGTGCTGTATTCCCTTCTGAGGGAGAAGGTAAGAAACAGCCAGCTAGTCTCACCACACCTGTGTATCAGTGTGGAGAGTAGATGCTTCCTCTTAATTTAGTGTTCATCTTTTGTTTTCATGTCTACATTTTTCCTCATTTCCTCATCTTTTCCCTCAATTCGACCACCCATTTTTGGTAGTGTGGTACCCTCCCCTGCAAGAATCCCTGCTACAGGGAGCCTTCAGGAATGTTGGACTTCAGGTCAAAACTTTAATCTCCCCAAGTGCATTTTTTTTCTCTGTATTGAGGATGGAGACCTTTCTGTCATCCAATGTTACAATAAATGGTCAATTCCTGACAAGTAATACATCACTACTTGCTTCTGTGCCACCTCATCTCATTCACAATGCAGTGCCAAGCCGTGGCAGTCTATTCCTTATGTTCATGGTGATTCCACCCATTGTGATACTGTCTAGTACTTTCTCCAGCCAAACCTATCTTCTCCAAACTGTAAGTGGCACAGATGTTTTCTTTAAAGTGCTCTGGGTTTCAGAGGAAAGTTAATTTCTTCTTTCTAGGTGTTGTGAACAAGTTAAGCACTGCTTCTTTTAGGAAGGAATATATTCTGATTGCTTTCTACATGGTTTTCAATACATTACTTGGAAAAAAGGCTGGTTCTAAAAGCATAAAGGATAAATACTGCTAAATGGAAGAGGGCTTAGCCTTCCTTAGCAAACTGACTGAATTTTTACTTCATTATATATGAGTTTTAATAGTAAATCCTTACCACGTGACCACAAGTCTCCTGCATTCAGCAGTGTCAAGACCTTGTGTAATCTCTTACATTCCTAATTTTTGCTCGGTAGGAAAGTCAAAATGTAATCTGTTCTCATGCAAGAATAAGTGGTGATGAACTCAGATTTATTATTTCTTTTACTTTGATGTATTTTCATAGTATGTCAAAACACATCACTGATCCCTTCTCTGGTGACCAGTGACAGGACCCAAGGAAATGACCTGAAGTTGTGTCAGAGAAGGTTTAGGTTGAATATCAGGAAAAGGTTCTTCATCGAGTGGGTGACTGGGCATTGGAACAGGCTCCCGAAGGAAGTGGTCCTAGCACCATGTCTGACAGAGCTTGAGAAGTGTTTGGACAACGCTCTCAGGCACATGCTGTGACACTTAGGGATGTCCTGTGCAGGGCCAGGAGTTGGACTCAAAGATCCTTTTGGGTCCCTTCCAACTCAGCATATTCTGTAATTCTGTGAAATATCTTCCATGTGCCCATCTCTTTTCTAAACCCCAGTCCAAACCAAATTACAACAAAATTCTCTTTCCTTCAGGTGGAGAAGGTCATGCACATGGACCAATCTCTAAATCACTCTGCTCTGAACTCTGGTTATCTGTCATGTGATAATCTGCAAATAACTTTGCTTTGGGAAAGGAAAAGGTTTTGGCAACCAGCATGACTGAATTGTAACTACAGGCTTATTTGATATCTTGCATGAAGCACCTGAACATTCCTGGAAATGGTTACTTGAGAATTTCAACCCCTTTGAAAACAAGTTGAGGGAAAATACAGGTGCACTGTAAATGTTGACACCTAGATGTGATTTAGGTTTTTTATGGCAATACATACACAGCCCAAGTAATTTACTTGAGCTGTGATAAACCCAGCTGGAAGGGCATGGACATTGAAAATATCCCAAAACACCTCTTCATGAGATTTTTAGAAGAGTCATGAATTAGTATATAAAGCTCTTTCTTTTTCCACTTTTTTTATAAACGTGGGTTCCTTTCTAAGTCCTTTGTCTTCCACTGCATTACTCAAGTAGCTGTAACTGCAAACTGACAGTTTATGGCCTTCCTCTCCTGAACTTCCCCATCTCTGCTGTGTGTGGTACTTTTCTAGTAAGGAACACAAACATTCATTAAGATGGTAACTGATAGCAGAAAGATTATGCAGACTCCTTAAAAAACATTAGACATTTTCACTCTGGGTTTTGGTTTTTTTTATCTCTTAACAGAAAAAAATCTTGCCAGAACAACTGACTTCTGCATCTCCTTCTCCTCAACCATCTCCTGAGGGGGAAAATGGCACTACGCAGATACTTAAGGATGGAATCAGTTTGTCTGGTGCAACTGCAGCAGTTATATCCACAGGTAAAATACAAAGAAACAAAAGTGTGTGAAATGGCTTCCATGTCAAGCGGTTGCATTTTATGAAGAATGTGTTGTAAAGTTATTACTGTAAATCATTATCCAGCTGCCTTATTTTTAAAGATATTTGTAGGAGACAGAGTTACTTTTCAGAACTAGTATTTTGATGCCCACATAACAGCAATAAGTGCTGGGGCACAGGGACTTTTGACAGATCTGCTAGACCTGGCAGTTTGTTCCTGTGTGAAGAAGGAAACTGTACAGTTCTTTCATGTCTGTCCCACTCCTTAATATATGAAATGGGAATAGATGTAGCTAAAAGCCCATATGATATTCTGATCCCATGCAAACTGTACTGCAATGTAACAAAATGGAGATTTTATCTCTATATAGCCTTACATGAAAAGAAACAACTCTGTTAAAACCCGGTAAAGGCAATCAGAGGGAATACATTCCTCTTTTCTCATGTTTGCTTTTTTTGCCTCTAAATGTAATGAAATGTGTCTTGAAAAGGATTTGCAGAAAAAGAAATAAGCTAGTAAATGAACTAACCCATTGAGGAACTGGTAACCCTATAGTGACACAATTCATATATTGTCAGCCAAAATCTCAGAACTTTCTAAAAACTCCATAAATTACAATAATTTTGCTTGGGGTGCTTTTTTACATTTAAAACCTGTTTTTACAATAGAAGTTGTCAGGCTTTTCTCACGCCCAATTTCAGTCATGGATGAGGGGAAAACATGTACCTTTTTCCTAGGAAAAAAAAACCTTTTCCAAGGCAGTTGTTGTTGAACCCAGACAGAAAATTCCATACTATTATTGTTAATTTGTAGCTTTGATTATTTGTACCAACAGGTTTCCTTCAATTTGCAGACATCAGAGAGTAAACAGATATGCATGAAGACATTACATCATTAAAACTTTTGCAGAAATACTTTATTTTTAAAAGCTCAGTGTTTTTATCTAAAATCAAACTACAGTTCAGAAAATGTCAGTCTTTTGTGTAATAGAATGTTTTGATTTCTCAATCACCACAGAGGCACATTTTTTCATTAAGCTGTTATAATGTCTTGGGTGCATTATTGGTTATGTGGCAGACAGGATGAACAAAAAAAAAAAAGTCATCATTTACATATTTCCCTTGTTCTTCTGTCTTGGCAGTTGTTTTGGAAGACAGTTTCACACTGTCTCTTTAAAAAGTAGTTACAAAAGTCCGACATGATCATTTTATGCTACACTTTAAACCACCTTACAGTGTAAAGAAGTGTTTATTTAGCAGACAAGGCCAAATTGCAGTGTGGAAATCTGGTGAGTGGCTTGGTCCTCTGAGGCTACAGGCTTTCAGTAACCACTCTGTAGTGTGTATGTTAGTGTCATATGAGTGCTTCAGAATGAGCTTCAGTGGCAGGAATATAGTATAGGGTTCTCTTTGTTGCAGCTTCTCAAATAGAAAAAAAAAATTAGGCAGTAACTTGGTAAGGCCTGCTTTGTTGAATTGTGACTTGGTAGTTTGGAATATATGTCAGTAACTTGTACTTTTTTGGAACTAGTGTTTGAGCAGAGATTAGTCAAAACTCAAGCACAGATCATGTCAGCTTTGTTACTTCAGAAAGCAGGAAAAGAAGTGAGTTTAGGATTTAGTCAAGAGAACCTTGATGGATGAGCACTTTCTGCATGCTCTGAAAGTATGTGTGCACACTCAGCTTCTTGAGTTGACCAGTATAACTTTTCAGCAGGATTAAAACTAAAATGACAATATGCAGTTCCAACTTGGAGATGTGTCTTGGTTCCTTGGCAGTAAATATGGGTTATACCTTTTCAGTGTGTGTTTATGTGAACAAACATGGAAATTCTGGGCCTCACCTGGATAAGAAGAAGGTTCAGCAGCTTCCAGACCATTTTGGACCAGGTCCTGTCAATGTGGTACTTCAGCAGGCTGTACAGGCTTGTGTGGATTGTGCCTATCAAGCTAAAACAGTCTTTGGATTTCTGAAATCTGGCCATCATGGAGGGGAAATGATAACTGGTATGTGAAGATGCTCTGTTTCTTTTGTTTCTTTACTTGTTGCACTTGAGTTAGGGCAGATGAACTGAAGTAGCTGCAATGAATTTAAATAACTTCTGTAGCTGTGCAAACACAGGTGTGTACATTGATGATGTATGATTTATCTTACTCTGAGTTCAGAGTGATTTGAAGAATTCTTTCAATGAAAATATAGCAATAGCAGTGTTTAAATTACAAATGCACAATTCAGTTAGTTTCTTACACTAAGTAGAGCTTGTGTACCTCGTTTAGCAGCTGTAGCCAAACATTTGTCAAGTAGGTTCACTACTAGTGAAATAATCAGCTTTATTAGTTCAAGCCATTCGCATAATCTTATCCATGCATGGTGTTTGTGTTCTTAAAGCATTAACCAAGTGGGTGACAAGTCTCAAACTAATCTGTTTAGCTTCCAGGCAAGTGATTCCACATGTTAAAGTTGCTGCTGCTTCCCTTACCCCATTCCCCAGAACTTTTTTTGTATCTTAGGTCACTCTTCATCCACCTATGTCACCTATTATGGAATACGTTTATTTCTATTACATATTGATGGCAGGCCTGTAGATAAATAATTCTGTGTCTCAATCTGAATAGCTGCTGCTTCACATTTTTTCCTTCTGGGCTAGGAAATACTCTATGTATAACAGTTAGCACATCAATTCATAATTCCATTGGTGGACTAAAAGATTTGGCATTACTTTAATCTCTTTACATTAACACCAGATGTGAAAGATGATTAGTGGAATAGAGGTTCACTTAAGTACTCATAAAGACGTTGCTGTCTAAATGCATTTAAAGAGCAGCACCCCAGCCTGTGTATGGCAGAACTACAGTGAGCCTTGCTTAGGTGTCCCCCTGAGTTTGTGCACAAAATGGATGCTGCTTCTCTGCTGTGTAGTAGAGGTTTGATGGCATAGTATATATGTGGTTTTGAAACTGGTACTGCTTTATTTTTTCAGTATATATGAACATTTGTTATATTATTAATACCTTGCTGTACCCATTTCAGACAAATCAATTTTCTAGAGCAAAATGCCCAGAGATGTTCATTGCCAGTATTCTATTTGTGATTGTTTATCATGAATGGCTAAATCACAGGCCAGTGGAATCTCCAGGCTGTGACTGAGTAATTGAATATGATTTCAAAAAGGAGAGAGAAATTTCAGATTTTTTATGTAGTTGTGGATTGTTTGTATTCAAAAATTCTGTACAGAAAGAATTTACTGTTGTGCCCATTGTTCACCCCAAGGCCTGTGTTCTGGATTTGAGAACCTGGTGATGTGGACTGCTCCAGCAGCAGAGTTCTGGTCTGGCTGATAGTGAGCCACTTGGCTCACAAGGCCCCAGTGGGTTTCTACTGTTCTTGAGCTCTTGCTTCTCCTTGGCTTGTCAAACAGGTAGCTGAGAAGTGGCTGAGCAAACACTCCTTGTCATTTTATCAAAAATTTGTGTGTGATAAAATTTGTGAAACATAAAATATGACTTTGATTAATGTAGCACATTACATCTAGCTGTGCACATGAATAGTAAGGAAGAAGAGGGAAGCAACAATAGAATAAAATAAGGAATTACAGTTGTAGCCTTTCTGTTTTAAAGTGGGTTTGGAGAGTGGCTTATTCAGGTTTTGTTTGGGGTTTTTTTTAAGACTGTCAAGAAAAAAAATGTGGCAAAGAGGAAGTAAAGAAATCTAAGTCTTTTGTGAACTGATGCTTTTATAGAAAGTATTATACCTGCTGTAGGAGGAAACTGGATGCTGATGAGTACATGGATAAAATAATCTTGCTAGAATACATGGAATAGTTAGTGGGTTCTTTTGGTTCAGCTGCCAAAGAAAAGAATTGTTTTGAATAAAATTAAATTTAGGATTTTTCCATCTTTTCTTCCTCAAACAAAAGCACAAACTATTTTATATTTGCTTAATGTATAAGCCTTCAACTCAGGCAAATAAAACAGAAAGGAAATTAAAGGCCTGATTAGCAAGCCACTAATGGTGGTGGTATCAGCCCCTTTTTTCTCTTTGTAGCACAGAGACTGTGGAGTTTGGTGGGATGAAATAGATTGAGGCTCAGATAAATTTGCTCAAGCAGAGAATTAAAATCAGACTCTTGGATGAGTTTCATCACTGTCAGAAAAACACATTTCTCTGAATTTTTTCCTTCTCAGTCTTTCTCCCAGCTTGAACCTGGTATGTAAGACATACTTAAAGAATGGAAGGTGAAGAAATGAGTATGACTCTTCATCCTGAGGGCTAGGGTTCCACATGCAAGCTCCAGTCCCTGTTTATATATCATTAAAATTGAGGTTATTGCACCTCAAAGGTACTCCTTTTTATTTTTTCCCCTAGCATTTATCTGCGAAGTAAGATGCTTATGCTTTTGCCAAGCAGAGTAGACAGCTGAGCCTGTGGATCTGGATCCCACACCCTTGGTTGGAGTTTGTAGGGTTGCCCTCAGATGTTAGGGGTCCAGGGGAGCTGTGTTTGCACTGAATCTTTATTAGTGGACTTTTCCCATGGAATGTTTTGCTGGGGCAGTCACAATGCCTCCGCTGTTCCTTGCTTTATCCTCCTGACAACTCTTGAATAACATTGTTCTTTTCAAAGTTTTTTTTCTCAAATGATAAATTAAGGGATATAGAATAAGTAATTTCCCCAAAAGCCATATAGGAAGATCCATAAGGCTGTTACAGAGCTTTTTTTAAAATTTCTGCTGTAGCTGAATACTACATTGCAGTAAATTTGTCAGGAAGTCAATCTATGGTAGGTCTCACAGCTCATTTGCTCTCCAGAACTGGTTGAGTTCCAAGTAAAAATTTGCCTTTGGAAACCCCTTCCCCAAACAGGATGTAGAGGACCTTGTGCCTGAGCCACATGTGGGACTGTTAATCATTAGCATTTCATTTGGACATTGGAGCCTGGAAGAAAACCTAATAGGCCATGGAAACACTTCATTCCTGTAGGACTGACTCTTAAACTTGAAGCACTTGCACTGGTCAGTCTGTCATGAAAGCAGGTGGGAGAGGCAGCACATTGTTGGTGATGCTGACTGGTAAATTCACATTAACTCTAATCAGAGGCTTCCTTACATCAGCAGTGTAATTGACACTTCAGATTTCCTAAGGAAGCCTAAAATATGCCAGACTTAGGCATTTACTTTGGTTTTCTGTATATTATCTGTCTCTTTTGTAACACAATATGGAAATATTCCTGAATTCAGATCTGTGAATGAAGGCTTTCTTGTCATTTCTGGCTTTTTTTTTTTTTTTTTTTTTTAAGCATCTGCTACCAACAAAATGTGATCTTTTTAAGCTCTGCTTATGATTTGGAAATTATGTTAACAACAGAAAGTTGCATGACAGGCTGAAAACCAAAGAGACAAATTGATGCATAAACCTGGTGTTTATGCCACTTCTTTTCAGCCCTAAGCTTAAGTTACAAGTTCATTCCTGCTTTGTCCTAAAGTCTTCCTAATCACAAGTAACTTAAGAGTTTCAGCTGATGTAATGGTAATTATTTATCCATGTATCTGTAGTACTGAGTCTTTTCCAAACCTTAATAATTTTCACAAAAAAGAAAACTATCCTCAGCTGCCACACTGTTTGAGGGCAAGGAAACAGGTCAACAAGGAAAAGACATAGGCACATGTCCAGGCTCTTTGTAATCACTCAGTTAAAAGACAACAGATCCATTTGTGGCTGCTGTGGTATCTCTGCCACCTAACTCCTGTTGAAATAAATGGGAGCTTGACCACTGTAGTGTTGACAGCAGAACAGATTTCTCTAGTGATAAAATAGCAAATGGCAAAACAGTTTCTGAGTCAGAATTTCAATGATAATGGATGCCAGCAGCTTGCCACAAGTATTCTTCATTCAGTTAGAAACTGAGAAAAAAAAATAGGAAAATTGTTTGTTTCATTTCATCAGGGTTTGGTTGTTTGGGTTTTTTTTAGTTTTGGTGGATTTTGTTAATAACTGTTTGCGTATTGTAAAAGGTCTTCCTTGTGCTATTTACTGCAAATAGATGATGGAGAGCTTGCTGCTTCATGTGTGATGGAAATTCCACATGAAGTTTTGGTGGTGAGGGAGTAGTAAGCTTTGTTATACTGCTGTGAATCCAAAATTATTTTATTAAAATAAGCTCTCATAGTGCAAATTTAAACTGACATGGATCCAATGGAAAGTGAAATCAGTTCTTTGGATATAATTTTTTTAAACTTTCAGAATGATTGTTTACTCCTCTCATATCTTGCATGGTTTAAATCAAGTCTGGATGTCTCTCCTTTAAGTTAATGATGGTATTTTGCTATAGTTCATGATGCTTGGGAGGTGTTTGACATAATCTTCTTATTCACAGCTTCCTTTGATGGGGAAAAGCATGCCATCAATCTTCCTTCTGTAAACAGTGCATCGTTTGTCCTGCGCTTCTTGGAGAAACTCTGCCACAGTCTGCAGTGTGATAATCTCTTCAGTAGCCAGCCTTTCAGCCCTTACATGGGATGTGCACATAGTCCTATGGAGTATGATAGGAATAAGCCAGGTACTGTTAATCACTTGTTATTTTCAAGTGCTGATATTTTTGAGAAATCTGGGGACTCTATGAAATGCAAGTTCTTAGTCTTTCTGTGACATGAATTGCTTGAAATTAATACACTTCAGTTCTTAGTGAATTGGTTCCAGTGTGGAAGTGCTTTGACAGTAATGGATAGGTCATACCACATGTGCAGAAATAATTTTCTTCAGCAAACTTCTCCTTGTAGGCAAGCCAGAAAACATATGTACTTTACCACTGTGATACTGCAGTACTTTAAAAAGACAAGCTCAAAACTTAACATTTTAATTTGTTAAATTTATGTTCAGCTCATAAAATAAGCTTACCAAAAGATGCTTGCTGTCTGTGAGAAGGCGTTTCCCTGAAAGGGAATTCAGTCTAACCCTTCCAACATAAGTACGAAGTCTTTTCTTTCTCTTTTTATCTTACTTAGGGGTGGCTTGAAAAAATTTATATTCTGCTATCTGCTAGTCCAGTCATCTAGTAGAAAAACTTGTGAAATTGTCTGCTTGTGAAATTTTGTGAGTCCAATACCTTTGCTGCACCAGGAACATAGAAAGGGAGATGAAATTACTTGCCCAAGATCTCCCAACAGGTTTGTAGGACCTGGTGTTACAAGTCCCAGGTGAAGCCAGGAGTCACAGCTGAGATAGCCATGTTGTCAAGACAACGTCACAAGATTTGTATTGGGAATGAAGCTTCCTCAGAGCTCTTTGATAGCTGAGTCTGTGTTCTGAATGCTGATCAAGATTTTTTTTTTTCCTCTTTCCAGTGGAGAAATTATGTTTATAATTCTGTCTATCATATGAAAGTTCTTAGTTTTAAGTATTCAGGAAAGCAGACAGGGTCAAGGAAATTCAGCTTTGAATTTTTGTATTGAAGTGACTGAGTCTGTGTGACACAAGAAATGGATCTCTAACCTGGAGAATGGCTGATGTCTGTCTTTGCTTCTGTCTCTGGAGTTGGCCCATGAGCAGCTTTATGCTAGAATAATAGGTAGTGACTTTTCCTCTTCACAGCCAAAGAAGAAATACCTGAAAACAGGAGTGCTAAACGATACCCTCAGGACTCTCCACCATACACTGCTCCTCTTTCCCCTAAGCTTCCCAGAAACGATGCTCATCCATCTGAAGGTAATTACATTATGTCAGAATTATATATGAGGATTATTTATGGTTTCAGTATTTCCAGTCAAAAAGGACTGAGTACAACATATGTGTCTGGTTTGTCTCTAGCCTTTGACAGGTCAGGGTGGAAGTATGTTAATTATTGATCACTGGCACAGATTTTGCACTTAAGGAAGATCTACTGCAAGTTCCAGCAGTGCTTCTCCTAAACCTGCTGCCTTTTCTATGAAGGGGCTAAGGCACACAGGTGACAGATGAAGCCTACTGCTTCCTGTTAAGAGCTGGAAGCAACTCTTAACTCTAGGCTGGGTTCATTAAGTGAGTAAGGGTGCAGCTTGATGATACAACTCAGCTGAGTTTATGGCTAGCTGCCAGTGGAAGTTGTGCTGCCCCTGTTTTCCTTGCTTCCTTGTCCCTGCAGTGAGTCCTAGCCCATCTCCTGCTCTCTTTCCCTGGCTGGGAAGTTGGCAAAAGCACAGAAAGCATTCTTGTGAAGAGTCTTGTTTTATTTCTCTGGAGTGACTCTGTGCATTCAGATGACACAGGGAAGGGTTGAGCGGGAGGCAGCCGTGGCCAGGGGAGCGGTGTGGCCTCCCTGTGGCAGCTCACTCTTAGGTTATTTTATCACAGATAACACTTCTTCCTGTGGTGCAGCTCAGCTGCAGTAACTGAGCACATGTCTAGTCTTAGTCTGCCTCAAATGTGAAGTAAAGCATCTAGGTTTAAATGTCAGTGAGAGAGATACCGCGAAATGGTTGAGTATTTGCTGCTTAACTGGTTAAGATGTGGTAGTTGATGATGCTGACTTATCCCATCTGATACATACTTTCTCTTGCAGCAAGGTATTTGCACATCATTTCAAAAGGCTTTTTAAAAGTTAGTTATTAGGCGATTAGTTATTTTTTCCTCCTTCTTTTCTTTCTTTTTGTTTGTGCTCTTGAAATGACTTTGTATCTATAACCATGAGTGGGGGCAGGATATCTCTTCTGTGCATATTAAAAAGCCATAAGACTACAGTTAAAGCAGAAGAGGATGTAAAATTAATATGTTCCAAATGATAGCTTTTTTAAAATTGTACATCTTACTATTTTGTGTATATGTAACATAGTCACATCTTTGTATTTCCTGTAGCTGTTATTATACACAGTTCCCCATTGATTGTCAACTTCTGTTCACAAAAGAAGCTCTGGTTTAATTTCAGAGGTATATTGTACATCTAAGCTGCATTTCTGGTACTAACTTAATAAGCGTTCAATACTTAATAGCGTTCAGATGAAGTTGTTTCATTTGGAGCAAAACAAATGTTTAAGTAGATCTGCAGTGTCATGTGAGAAATCTTATTCAAGTAAACATGAATACACATACTTTTTTTTATTCCTTGTTTTCTAGGGGATCTTTTACAGATGGAGTCAGTGTACCCTTTAAAATACATTTTAAGATCAGTAGTTCATTGTAAAATGCAGTTACTTGAATAAAAAATAATTAAAGTAAGTGGTTTTCCATAGTTCCAGAGGTTTGAATTTGTACTCTGTGCATTTTAACAGGCAAAGTGTTCTCTAGCATTGTGTGTTTCCCATTAGGGCAATGTCCTCTGCTGAAAATCTGGAGGCAATTTTGTAGCGGTCAGTCATGGGTTGGTTAACAAGAAAGATCTGCCCCCAAAAAGTTCTGGTTCCATTGAGACACAGTTGTCTTAAAATAGTTGTTTTGAAATATCATTTGAAGGCAAAGTGGAGTAATTGTGGGAAATGGTCTTTCAAACAGCTCATTTTCCTTCTGATCTGCTCACGGATATGCTTTGCAGATTTTGCTGCCTTTCTTGCTCACTAACAGTTTTTTCTTAAAATTATGAAAGATAAAGGAGGGAATGAGGAACAACTCAGACTCCCTTCCCCGAAAACAGAGTGTTCCTACTACTGTGTCCAATTACATCATTTTGTTATGTATGAGACAGAACAACTGGCTTCTAATTCCCAGAAGAGCCTCAAGAAAACAAAACGTCCAGCTCCTGCTAAGGCTTCAGTGCCTAAACAGTCTGCTGTCATCCCTACATTTGAGACTTAAGGCCTCTCACTGGCCTTTCATTAATCTACCCAGAGGTCAGGCATTCTGCAGTGGAACCTCCCATCTCTTTCTGTACCTCTGGCATTCACAGCTGCCCAAAATGCCAAGGTAGGCAACTGTGTCACTCCATGGATTGCAATGCTCCATTTGCTGGATGCCAACTGTGCTGCATTTTGCTTGAAGAGAAGCTGGGTGCATGGATCAGAAAGTGGATTGTATACTATAGCTACTGAACAGAAAGCCTTCCCTAAAAAATGATGGGATGCCAGCTTTTCCACCTTGTGTATATGAGTTTAGAATTTACAGTAAGATAAATTCAAATGCTGATGATATCTTTGAGGAAAAAAGCAGAGTTGATCTTTCCCAAACCTAGTATTTGCTTCAGGATATATAACATCAGAGAGAAATATGGGATGTAATTGGAATGAATACTAACTATTAAGTTCTTTTGCAATACAGTCAGTTTTAAACATCTTTTTTCAACAGAAATCTTGACAAAGATAATGTAAATCAATTATTAATAAAACCCAAAAAACCAACCTATATTTGAATTCCTGCTAGTTACTATAAAAACTTAAAATATGTTTTTTCTTAATATGTTACATGTAGTTGGCTGATATGTGCTTGAATGCTCCAGTTGAAACTCTCTGCTGTGGAGTGTTATCTCCATTGTTTGATCCTACTTTTCAAGACTTCTGAAATCTGAATCTACAGGTTCAGTCAGTTAAACCTTCTGCTCCTTCATACAGCTTTGCTGTAACAATTTAAGGTATCACCTCTGCCTTTTGGCCTTGGACTGAGATGTGGTTTCATTCTCTACAGCTCTAATTTTCCCTTGGTTGGCTACTTTTTAATTTTATAGTGTGCATCATGGACTTCATCTCTTAAAGTCTCTCTGAAATTATGTGGAATTATAAATTTTGTTTTTAATCTTGGTAAGTTGCTGTAAGTACTTGTGAGAAATACAAAGGCTTTTATTTTCTTGTTTGTTTTTGTCTAAAACCTCAGTAGCTTCTTTGTGATTCAAGTCTGACAAACTAGAATGTTGTGCAGTGGTTATTTTGAAAGTTATTTATATTAAAGAGAAGTACTTGTATCCATACACTTCTTTATTCCATGTGTATCAAATTTAGTAAAAGATGTTACATCACCTTGCAGATAAGGAGTCCAGGAAGGCTAGCCATAAAGATACAGGAGCAGGCTGTCCTCACATGCTGAAAGACAAGCTTGCACAGAAGACGACTGTCCTGGCTGAACAGAAAGGTTTGGCTTGAAGTCAGGGGAAAAAAGTACCTTTGGAAGAAGGGGCAGGAAAATCAGAAGGACTACAAGGATGCTGTTAGGTTATTCAGGGTGAAAATTAGAAAGGTTAAAGCCCAAATAGAATTTAATCTGGCTACTGCCATAAAAGACAAGAAAATTTTTGTCTCATTTTTGTCAGCAGTCAGAGGAGGGCTAAGGAGAATCCTCAAGCCTTTATTGCATGTGGGGAAAAACAAAGTGACAAAGTTTGAGGAAGACTGTTTGAAGTACTTCATTCCTCCTTTTCCTCTATCTTTAGTACTAGGATCAGTTGTTCTCCATGTACCCACATCCTGAACTGGAAGGTAGGGATGGGAAGCAGATTGAAGGCCCCATAGTCCAAGGGAAAATGGTCTGCACATAACACATGCACAAGTCTCTGGGACCATACAGAATGTACCCAGGAGTACTGAGGGAGCTGGTAGAAGTGCTCACCTCTTTTTACCCTATTGTGCTGTACAGTTATGTGAAAGGAGGTTATTGGGAGGTGGGAATTCATATCTTCTCCCACCTAAGGCTTCTCCCAAGTGATAGGACAAGAGGAAATGGCCTCAAGTTACATCTGGAGAAGTTCAAATTGGGTATTAGGAAAAACTTCATCACTAAAAGCTTGTCAAGCATTGGAACAGGCTGTCTAGGGTAGAGTCACCATCCCTGGGGGTATTTAAAAGACATGTAGATGTGGCTCAGTGGTGAACAGTGGTACTGGGTTTACAATGGTCACTGTGGCTTTTTCCAGCCAAAACGATTCTATGGTTCCGTTCTGTGTTTCTATGTCTTGCCTTTACGAATTCACCAAGTGGGGAGCTGGCTCTCTGAGAGCCTTTAATTCCCTGTTAGGCTTATGCTGTTTGAAGGTCAAAATACACATAACAGTTCTTTACTGTACTACAATTTAAACAGGTTTCAGAAAGAGAACTTGAGACCTCATGAAGCAAATCGAAGCATGCTTGAGAAGCTCACTGTGTTTTTTTAGGAAAATACTCTTCCTTTGGTTTTAATTAGGCATTTGCCCAAGAAATTATTGAAAGTTTTCATATAAGAAGGGTAGTAAAAAGCTTATTTCAGGAACTTGTTTTGCAGAACATACTAGCTTTTATTCCAAAGAATATGCTTCCTCACTAGCATATGTTTTATAACTTCAGTAGAGTTATTTTCAAGATGGTAGTGTGGAGATTACACTTCTGTGAACCTGTTAGCTATATTTTTCCAGCTCTTAACTCTCCTGCCAAAGCAGCATTTGTTTCATACAGATTTGTACATCATGGTTCCAACTTCTTTCTCATGCTAGATATTGGCCTGATGCAAACAGAGGGGAATACCTATGATTTCTAGAGAATGGAGTGGTGTTCCTGTTGATTTGTATGGGTTTTGTTTTTTCCTAACATAGAACACTTCTCTCAAACAGACCTGAAGTGGGCTGAACGGGAGTGGAATTTTCAGTCATCAAGCAAACCTGGCTTCTGTGTCATGGCCCAGGGAAAGGGACTTGCTGAATTCCATTCAGATGGCTTAGGATCAGTGACAGACTTTAAAAGTTCATAACTCTTCTGAGTGGATGTTGTTTGTCTGTTGTAGAGTATAAATTCACTGAAAATGCATAAGAACTAGAATATTGTTATACTCCCTACCTGAGACTTTTTCTTTTTTACTTGTTCCATGGGTTCAGTAATTTGCCTGTACCTTTAGCTTTCTAGAGTCTGCAATTAGAGACCCTGAAACCCTGCCCTATGCAAAGAACTCTGTGTAGATAAAGAAGATGGTCAAAACATGTTACAGTAATGTGCCTCATCAGGCACTCACAGCCTTCTGTGGCTTTGCCTGTAACCTCTTCTCTTTTAATAATGGTACCTCTGTCTGAACCTGTTGGGGTCCACAGATAATAACTGGCTGTTTGTTTTTCTTTTTGAAGTTAGTAACTCCCTCTGCTGTTTAGAATTTACTAAACAATTGTCAGTTAGCATGAGTTTTTTGTCTATATTAAAAATGTCTTGCAAAATAAATGCTACATAATATTAATGGTTAGCTTTTAAATGATATGTTTAAAAGCCAAAAAAATTTCTCGACTAAAATTATTTTATGTATCGATATTTACAGCAGACAATTTAATATTAAAAAAATCCTTTGTCATTTCCCTGCTCATGGCATTCAATAAGTACAACTAAGATGATTAATGGAAGAATGTCTCAAACTTGACATATTAAATATTTTACTACAAAAATAATGTTTTAAAATATAGTAAGAGCCCAATGATTAGTTGAGGAAAAGGGACAAACATTCAGTCTCGGTGATTGTCTCACAGGAGATTTGTTAACAGGATTATAGTCTGTCAGTACCTTCAAGAGAACATAGCAATGCCTTAAGTAACAAAGGTGTAATGTCCATCACTTTGAACATATTGGTGCTTGCTTTTTTGTGTAGCAGAAACACTGCCTGTAGAGGAAAACAGCACTTCCAAAGAACACCGATTTTCTGAGGATTCTATGGATTCTGCACTTAATTCTGTAAATCCATCAAACCCAACCTGTCGAAATTCCACGGAGTACCGCACTTCAGGAAATGCTGCCTATTACAGAAATTCCCATCAGCCAGCAACTGCTACCTCAAATTCAGCCCCAGTCCTGCGCAGGCTGTCCCTGAGCTCCGCAGGGAGCAGTGGTTACTATGAAGTCAGTAGGAATCGGATACAGAGGCGGATTGAAGGTATGCTGATACACAGAACCTTCCAGAATATGTAACTGCTTCTATAACACAAAAGGTTATGAATAAAGAAGTTCTTTGCCGTTCGAAAGCTTGCATATGGAGTGAAACGTACTGTTGCCAAGATGTCAGGCTTGCTAATGTAACTGCAAATACAGAACTTAAGCCTGTTAGTACTAACAGTGTAGTCCAAGTCAGGGAGGGTCTTTCCTGCTGCAGCTTCTTCTTGCTGCTGTGATGGACCCTGCAGCAAGCCAGAGCAGACAGGGATAGCTATATGCAGCTCACTTCCTGAGCATCTTATCAAATATTGCTGTGTTGCTGAAATACAGGGGTAGGGTTTCCTATTGTCTCTCCCTCTGTCTGCACAGCTTCACTTGCCTTTGCCTCATTCCCAGTTAATAGCATCTTGGGACCCAGGAGCCAAGTACAAGTAAAACTAATCCCTCTAGGTATGTTACAGTGCTAATATTTGAGGTGCTGTGAGTATTTGCAGTTACAGAAGTAATTTAGACAAAATGAACAGTTCAGTATTATTAGAAGGAAAATAAAGCATCTTTTCATTTTAATATATTGCAAACAATGCATAATAAATGCCATATGTTAGTATTAAAGGGTCTTACGAAATGAAATGAAATGAAATGTGTGGTTCCTGTACAAACTAGTGATACTTCTTCCTTTCGCAATATTTTTCTATTAAAAGCTGCAAGTTCCACAACTGGACCGGATTTGAATTCACTAAAAAGGGAACCTTCAAGAATATTGAATAAGGATCCTTCCACTTGGTCAATAGAGGAAGTAGTGCGTTTTGTGAAAGAAGCTGATCCACGGGCACTGGCTCCACATGCAGAACTCTTCAGGAGACATGTATGATGCCTATCCATTCTGTTCTAGTAGATTGTGTCATGATAATCTCTTAAAATAGAACTTTCATGTCTGTCAGTCTGCCTGCAACTGGAGGTGGAGTATAGACTCTCCTCATATATTAGAGAGAGGCTGAAAATTACTTTTCCAGCCTGAAACCCCTCCTGCAGTGTATTTTTTCTGTCTTTCAGTCTTGCTAGACTAACATAAATAGCCATCTCTTTCCAGTGTATATGGAATAATGCCAGCCTGGAAGCACCCAAGTTCTGCTGGCCAACATCCCTGGTAACCCTGTGATCCCTGGTGCCTCTAGAGAAGATGGCATTCTCATGTACAGTGCAGGGCACTTTTCCCCTGTTTTGGGGCTTAATGTCCTGGAGCAGAGATGATGTTATGCGTCATTAGCTAGACACTTGGTCATTGATACTAAAATTGAGATAATCAACTGAAATAATTAATTAATTAATCTGTTTGGGAAAACAATGTGTAGGATTTCATAGCTCTGACTAGATGTTATCTTTAGAGACAGAAACTGTATCAGTTTGTGATAGGTTTGATCTTCCCTACTCCATCCTGCTGTGCCTTTCTATGGTAGGTTGCTCAGTGAAGAGCTGCTTGCTTATTTTATTGCATATATGGCCCTCCAAAAAGAGATTGGCTTTCTCATTAGTAGTATTTCACCCATGTTCTGCTCCAGCTCCTCCTAACAGTTTAGTTTCTGAGTGAGCTGGATTGGAAGGAAAAAATAACTTCCAGTGGAGATTCCTGTCTTATATTTTATTATTAGTTGTATAACAACAGTAGATGTCACTTGTTTTGTCAGGTTTATGTTTAAAAGAGTATTTCTCTTTATGGTGCTTTATGGAACTAATTGCCTGTCTGTGGTATGTAATGATACTAAGACCTTAGGACTGTCATATTTCAGCATCTTCTCAGTCAGACAGTTGAAATCTGACTAAGCTGTCCTTGGTCTTGATCCTGACAATCTCTTTGGTTCAACATGGAAATAGATCTGTCTAATTTCCCATATTTAGATGGTCTCCAGCCCCTTCCTCTGTGTGACTGCTTGCACACACATGCCAAAATCCTCCCACGGCTGTTTTCAAGGTTCAATGCAAGGCCTCAGTGCTTGGATCATTTAATCTCTAGCTGCACAGACCTTCCTCTGCAGCTTCTTTTTATTTGTTCCCTTGACCCGTTCACTTATTTTCCTGGTTGGAAACCCTGAGGGCTGTTGGGTCAGTTTCTTTTATTTACTATTATTTTCTTTCTTTTACGTCTCAAATACTTAATCACACATTAAAAAATACTAAAACAAATTAAATTTCAGCGGTCATCTGTAAATTCAAAATTACAGTTACTGTTTTGTGAGTAGTATATTTTTACTACAGTATGAACAACTATAATGTACTTTACAGTTTTACCATGCAGCTGGTTAAAGTAGTTGTCTGTTGTGTTTATTCTCTTCCTTCTGCAGGAAATTGATGGGAAGGCACTGCTCTTACTGAGGAGTGATATGATAATGAAATATATGGGACTGAAGCTGGGGCCTGCCCTGAAGTTGTGCTACCACATTGAACGACTTAAACAAGGAAAGTTCTAGCCAGTGGGGATACCCAAACACGTGTGTTGGGATCACACCCAGCTCTCAGGTTCACAGCCATCGCCTTCAGTTGAAACTCTTTTGCTGATATAAATCTTTATTTTTTGAAAGTGCTCTTGAAATGTAAAAGAGACATTCGGGATAAAGGCGGGGAGGGATTTGTATTACATTCCAGTATTTTTGCAAACTGTTTCACAGAAAGTTGGCAGGGAAGGACAGTTGATCATACTGGGTGTGGGCAGGTCTGGTAACAACGCTGTCCGAATCCTGAAAAGTGTGTTCTGTGTTACAGGCTTCAGCCAGTGTCTTCACTTCCAGAACCAAAACAGCTGAATCCCAAAGGGAAATAATAAATTAAACTAGCATCAGGTGTTTATAATTTTTACAGGGGTGGCTGTAAACTTTTATATTGCAAGAAATCTTAAAATAGAAGATCTCATCTCCGTAGTGAATATTCTGGTCTTTCAGAAGAGAGGAAGGGTTATGGAAGAGAGGGCTTAATACAAATATAAGCTTTTATAAAGTGTGATTATCAGTCCTTTGGGAAGTTATGAGGACAAATGTATTGTTTATTGTCAGTTTAGGCAGGCAGTAAATATTTCTGTTTCATGGAAGGTCATACTGGCTGTATAAACAGCCATTTCTGGGACAGACTGATTTCACTGGAACAATGCATCCACATATTAAACATTCCATCATTTTGCTAAGTTTGGCATGGATGTGTGTGTTCATGCTTTTTATATGTACACGTGTATGTGTCAGGGAAATACGTACTATATAAAAATATACATACACACTGTACGTATCTTTTCAGTTTTTTAATGTGTACTTTGCACTGTGCCAGAGAGAACTGTACAATTTCTTGGGTTTTTTTACCAGTAAATTAGTTGTGTATTACTTTCATTAGCACCTGTTTAATTTGTTCTTGGAGTCAGAAAGTGACAAACAATCAAAAGGTTTCTTTATTCATACAGGCAAGATCCCTGTGCTATGCAATACTCCTGGTTATTCATCCCTTAACTCTGAGCCATATATTCTGATATATATATTTGGAAAGACACGTTTGGTTCCAATGGTTTGGGTTTATATTTCCTGTGAGGAAGTGCTACTATGTAACTGATAAACCTTTTTTTGGGTAAAATTGGTGCTGTTTGTATAAGCTGCAAGAATGAGTGGTGATAATAAAACAGTTTGTTGTCACTGCCAGTTGTAAAATACATCAGGGACAAGAAAATATACTTTCTGTTTAGGAAACTGAATGTACTGTATGTAATAGTCAAGTGATAAAAACTGTTAGGGAAGGTGTAGTCCTAAAATGGTAGGATTTATTATATTTCTTAATGCCTTTTAATATGAAAGCATATAGTATAAATGTATTTTTTGCAAATTCCTTTCTTGAAAATTACTTTCTTTACCCATAGACTGATACTCATCAGATTTCAGCAGAGGTACTGCTAGAAAAAAGTGAATTTTGTGACTCACAAGTTCAAGTATTTTGTTATTTTAAGTGACTGCAATGCAATTTCAATTCAGAAAGTCGTTTGGACTCTGAGAATTGTTTTTGTTATTACATCATTAGACATTTGACACTAAAGTTTATCTGTATTGATTTGTTTTGCATATCTTTTGTGGTGCATGTATGCTTAGATGAATAATACAGGCATGCTCTTTATAGTAAGAAAAGGTCAGAGCATTGATTGAAGAAGCAGAATATTTTCTCTTGGTGTTAGAAAAATACTGACAACTTTCATATGGTTACACCGAAAATTATATATTAAGGAAAACATCATGCCCCACGTGTTATTGTTTATACATATCTAAAATGGTATACTACTTCTTCTATGCTTTTTTATTATGCTGGATTTGGGTTCTTCAGCATAAAAAGATACCATACAATTTAAGTGGAAGTAATTGACTGAAAACAGTTTTCATTTTTCACATTGCCCTTGGCATAAGGAAAACAAAGATGTTTAAATTTTCTGTTTGGTCTTTATGGAATGGAATTTTTGTACATGGCACTATTATGGGTATAAATATTTGTTCAAGGCTTTCTGTGCACCCATGTGCACAAAGATAACTGTGATGTTGCTGTACCAGAATTTCTCTGTGTGCTGTAGTGTGAGATTCAAGCATTCAGAGTCTTACAGCAGAATATTTTTTTATTCTTTATTTTCAGTGGGATGTTCTTATCTAGCAAGAAAAATAAAATAGTTTGTTCATTGTTGTAACTGTGTGTTCTGTTTGACAGCGTGTGGATGTGTGAGCGCTCTCTGTGCAGGCAAGGATGGCTGTCTGATCTGGCATTTCTGGACAGTTCATGGAAACTTCTGGTATAGGGAGGTTTTAATGAAAAGGGTAAGATCATTCCAACCTTGTTCATCTGAAGCAATTAATGTTTGAACTTGGGTTGTTCTATGCTTTCAAAATAAGAACTTATCTAGTTATTCAACTATTTAGTTTTGTAGATCTCATTTTGCAACTTACAGCTTACAGAATTCTCACATAACCACTGAGGGGAAGAGACTGATAAAAACTGTTTGTGCTGTGTTCAGATAAAGACACAAAGTATTCTAAATCAAAGCAGTTAATGGCAGTAAGTTTGAACTTCGTACACTTCAAGCTTTCTTATTTCTGTGATACAGAAGTCTCTTGTTCCAGTGACTGTTATCAGCAATCAGCCAGTGCCTGAGAAGGAACTTGGATTGGGTTAATGGCAGCCTCACAACCCTCACTGGCAGGTGATGGAAATTGGAAGTTGGCAATGCCAGTAGTCCAGAAGCATTTTGTATCTGATGTCTCTCAGAACATACTTAGTGTCTTTTTGGTGTTTATTTGATATACAAGAAAATGTGATTTAGTTTCAAGTTGGTTTTCTGTCAGCATGGATTAATCTGTTTATCTGGTTCTGTGACTTCTGGTCATCTTGGAAGACCATGCCATAACTCTTCAGTGCATTGTGCCACTATTGGAAATTAAAATATTGCTGCCTGGGAGGACTAGAGCTCTAAAGATTATTTTTGCAGAACAACTATGCAAGAGTGGAATTGAAGAAGGCTAGAGGGTAGACTGTGGCACTATACATACTGTATGACTTTTTCAAACATATGTAGGAATAACAGTGAAAGACAACAATACCATGTTACCAATGTTGGCTTGAAAGGTGGAGCATCTTACCCTTTTTTGTTGCTTTGGATAAAGACACACCATCTTTTATTTCAGGTGGTAGACACAGGCACAAAGATGTTCATCTGATTACTCATTATATTTGTAGAGCTCTTCTTCCTCTGCAGTCAGGGATATAATTTGCAGAAAGTGATGTTAACCTTCTCTGTTGCTCTGACAGTTTTGTGTGAGTCTGTGGATGTGATTATGTAAGGTCCTGAACATGATTTAAAAAATCTAAATTTGAGTATCTCAAGTACTTTAGGGGAAAAATGAAGCCCTAGGTGGGGATGACTAAAATCTTGAACTTTTAGCCTGATTAGGTAAAATTTTCTTTGTGCATGTCTTTCCCTTAATTGAAGTTGAAATTCAGAGAATTGAAATATGGGTACACTGAGGCAAAGCTGGTATTCAGTACTTCAGCCTTTTCCATGTTCTGTGTAATGAGGCCCCCTGTCTCATTCAGCAGTGGGTCCCCATCTTCTTTTGTCAGTTATAGAATGTTGCCTATTTTAATGTAGGATCATGGAGAGAAACACATTTTAAAAGGGGATGATAGCAGTGTTTTTTCTTTGATTGGCCAGCTAGTTACATAATAGAGTGAAATTAATGAAGAGGTGTGAACCTCTTCTAAGTAATGAGCATCTTCACATTTTTGTCTCTCTCTCTGCTGAGTTGAGGCTGTGTAGAGTTACACTGGCTTGGCTTGAAGAGGAAAAAGGAGGAAAGAGAGACCTCCTTGAGATCAATTTCAAAGGTCATATATTCCTCCTCTCTATCTTTATTACATGTAAAACTGTGGGAGTGAGTAAAAAGTGCTCATTTGGAACTGCCTAAGAGTGATGCAGGGAGGCAGAAGCTGATTTCATGTCCAGTTTAGCGGTGAAATGATTGCTGCTTTTTTTTCAAGTCTTGATTATAATCTTTTGCTCTGTAAAGCTTACTAACTAGCCCATAATCCTGGGATTGTGTTCCCCAACTGTCAGTGTTCCTTCTGTTTCAAAGGTCATGCAGAGCCATTTTGAGACTTCAAAAACTGAACAGTCTGTTGTAAACTCACTATGTTGTGAGTCTGCAACTGTACCTATAGATAACATTTTATTTATCTTTTTTTGTGGGGTTTTTTTAGTGAGAAAACTGCAGATAGGGTTGGGAGTTATTTAACAGCAAAATATTTTGCTACTCTGTTCTCTGATGATTTGTTCTAAACAAATCCTCATTATTGCGGTGGTGGTAGATGAGTGGAGTTCTATGTGTACTTAAAATATGTCATTAAAGTGATCCATCAGGCTTTTAAATTCCTCTCTTACATAATCATCCATCCCTGTCCTAGCAGATAATTTTGATTAGCTGTAATTTGTCCCATTTGAATCAGAGTTAGCTTCCATCAGCTCCAGAAAGTCCCAGTCCTGCTGTACACATTGAGGAATCCTGTACAAGCTGCTTCTCCTCATAGCTTTATGGACCACTGCTAGTTTATTTCAGCTTTCATTATCTGCAGGGGAACTGTTTAGCACTGATAGCGAAGGCTGCACACCTCTGCTTCTTTTCTTTTTAAAATACATGAAGGCATTTTCATCCACAGAGCTTTTCATCTACTTCTCAGCATCTGAAATCAAAGGCCTTTCAGGACAAACAGCACAAGCAAACAGATGCCAGCACAAGGGGAAGGGGAGGTTGCATCCCATGTTGTCTGAAGAGACAAGCGTGAACAGATGTACAGCTTGAAGCTGGCATAAACCCTCTCTGCCAATGGTTCCTTTCTAGTTGTGACAGCTGGAAGAAAACAAATATGCCACAAAACCACCATGACAATTGCCATTACCCTGTGCTGGCTGTCCCAGCTCTGAGGTCCAGAACTGGAAAGACAAAGACTCATATACCCTTCCAGGCGGACACAGAGGCAATTGGGAAGGCAGTGAGAAAAATCATAATGAATGGTGGTATACCATAGAAAGTCTGGTGTTCAAATGCAAGAGGTCATGATTTTACTAACTTTTTCCCTTTCTTATATTTAGGGTTTTATCAGTACTTATGGAGGCACTGTTTCCCCAAGCAATTGAGCTAATGCTGTCTAGATTTCCAAGAGTGAGGTTTTCAAACAGGTCTGAACTTCCATCTCTCCAAACTAGTGCTGCAGAACAGGTTTCCTCTTACTGGAGACCCTTTTAAGGGAAGGATCTTCCCATGTGCTTCTTAATCCTGCATGTTATGAAAAGTAAAGGAAGGACTCCGCAGCTTTTGCTTGCTTTATCTCTGATGTACCAGCTATTGCTACTGATTTCAGCCCTTGCCTGGGCATGTACATGGTACTCTGTTATGAACAGATGTCTCTCACCTGCACAGCATTACTTAAAACAACGTTACTTAAAGTGTGATCTACAAAGTGCTTTTCTTTTTAATTCCGTGTGCTTACATGAGCAAAATATTGGGAGGGAGAAGTTAATAATTAAATGCACAGTTTTAGTCTACCCTTGGTTTATGCTTTTACTTTAGGGCTGAGGTAGTACATAGGTAATTTTATTATACTGAAACATAATTTCTTACTATGTTCAATGGGTAATGCAACGGGGGGCAGGTTTTGTTGGTTGGTTTGTTTTAGTTTGGGGAGGATTTTTATGGTTTGTGGTGGGGGGTTTTTTATTTGTCTTGGGTTTGTTTGTTGTTTTGGTTTTTTTTTAACTTGACTTCATGTTTGTTTGTTTTCAAGAGGCCAGCTCAGCAAAAGGGAGCATTTTACTTTCATACATCTTTGCATTCACTGTAATATATTAATTGTAATTGCATGGGTGGTGTTCAGCTACAGGAAATGAGCAAGTTAGGGAAAGTTTAAATGTTTTGAAAGAAAACAGAAATGCAAGGCTGGGATGAATGATAGGGTTTGCTTGCAATAAACATGGGAAGGAAAATACATGAAGAATGATGTAATGGAAAATAAGGAAGGAGAAAACCAGGTGGATATATCAAGATAAACTGTTTCAGATTCACAGATGACTTGTGTCTTTGACTATTCGTGTTAAGCTGGGATTTTTAAGGGGGAAGTTAGGAACAAACATCTTTTTGAACCATGTCAGGGATGTGAAGTCTTTTATCTTGACATGATTTTATCTGAAAACAAGGGATTACAATTTCTTGTAATTCCCAACCCAGTTTTTGGGACATGCACTCTCTTGTCCTTGAATTGTTTCTTAGCTGCTGCTAACAACTCACTCTTGGTATGATTTCTTTTAAAGCCAGACCAGTTGAGGAGCCAAAACCTGTGAATACAGGCGTGGGTTTGACTTAATGTAACTTCATTTCTTGATATAGTTATCCAGACCCTTTCTCAGTTTAGACCACGGGAGTTGAGGGTATGAGTGATCTGACCAGATACCAACATCTGCTTTACAGAGACTCCTTGCCTCTATTGGTTTTATTAGCCAGTTTCTATCATGAGGGTCTCAATACCCATTTCAACTTCAGCACATGAGCTAATTCCCCACCTAAAGTGCTCTTTGTTGCAAGTAATCTGGAACAACCCTCTTACTCGAATCCTTCCTTGGAAGACACAGCTGGCATTGAGAAACATGTTGAGGTGCACATTACAGTAACCAAGCAATGTTGGTCATGTCCCATGTTCTACCACACAAGAGGTCTGGCTATAAAGTCCAGTTGTTCAGAATATCTTCCCAAAATGCTATCCATAGAGAATATTTATGCTTTCTTAGATCTTTGTTGCACAGAGTGCTGTGGCAAAAAGCAGACAGCAAGCACTTAAATATTCTGTTGGTGTTCTTTAACCCCGCTCTGATCCCGTGTACACAAATACAGGTGGTGCAAGGTGAGTGTGGAGGCATCATTGGGCTTCGAGTGTAGTGGCTTTGTGCCATCATGGCTGAGCTGTGGAGGGTAGGTACATGCTCTCTTATGCTGGACTGTGCTCTGTGGACCAAGCTTTCAAAGTACTTGCTTTGAAACATTTGTTTAAAAAAAAAAAAAAAAATCCACCTTCTACCTTATAACTTTGCATGCAATTAGGTTGGGTTTGAGGTTTTTTTCCTCAATAAGCAAGAAGTTACTTGTGTGTCAGAAACTTCAAAAATCAATAGCTTTCCCATGCTTTTAGGGATTTTCTTTGGGTACGTAGGCTCCACAAAGAAGGACCTCCTTGTTTTGTGTCCAGTGACCTGCCCTTGGTCTGTGAGATGCCAGTCTAGGACAAATCATTGCCTTTGTTCCTAAGCAAAGAAAGATGGGAACTCCGTTGATGAGGATGTGGTGGGAGGGATGATATTGAAACAATGCAAAAAATGTGACCGTTTTGAAACAGCTGTGGCCTAAAGAACATTAGTAATCCCAGGAACAAGGGGGGGTGGGAGGGGGGACACAGAGTGATGCAGGGATGCAGTGTGTCTCTTACCAGTGTTTCACTGGAAACACTTCCAAACAGTGAAAAAATTATGTTCCACTTGGAAAAAAATCCTTCCTTCCAAATACTTGATTAGACTGTACTCTACTGTTTGCTCTTTTAATTTTCATATCTTAGTTTGGAAGAGTCAGAATAATTCCAGTACTAGGATATTGTGGTACTATTCTAAGAGAGCTTGGGCTATATGGGCACAAAAAGTACTAAATATTTTAGTGATTAGTAATATTTCTACTCAAACATAAAAAAATGTTTCAGATGGTTCAAGAACAGAACAGATTTTCCTAACAGGATTGCAATGCCATGATTTTAACAACTGTGGAAAATATGTTTTCCACACTAAAATTAGGGGATTTGCTTGTGTGTGTAGGACTGTCCCAGAATACTCTGAATTGAAAACTTCAGCATTAAGGATATGTAGTATATTCTAAGAGAAATGCAACTTTAAATAGGAGGAGGAGGAAGCACTGGGGAAAATGTGAAAGGTGAGTGAAAAAAGCAAATTGCACAAATTAACATTATTAATGTCACTGTGTCAGGCTGTCCGCCTTTGGGAAGGCGGGAACAGACCCCAGAGGAAAACAAGGTCCTTGACTGAGCCCTTCAACATGTTTTTATAAACTTGAGCACAAAAAGAAACGAAAACATCTGGCACCAGGATATTATGCAATGTTGTTTTATGCTGTTTTCATTGTCTAATATTCTTCATGAGAACTGTTAACAAGTCACTTACTGTTGTCGGATCTCAAGTCCCAAGTTGCCTCTGTTCAAGTGAAGGTGCACAGACTTCTGATTCACTCCCTTCCATGCTCAGTGTGGCCATTTCTGTGCCAATGGTTTCCCCTGAAACCTTTCATGTGCAAGTGTGTGAAGCTGATCCTTGTGCCCCTCTGGGTCAAACCTCTGCAGGGATGTACAAGATGGTGTAATCATCCCAGTGCTCTGGGAGACCTGAGCAGAAAATGGGTAGAAGTGGTTTAAAAAAAAGCACTGATCGTGAGACATCGTGGCATATCAATTTTATAGCAGATAGGAGCGGGTCACACAAGTTACCTCATGCATGGGAAAGGCAAAACAAAGCTACTTTTGCTCTTCTGCTTCCTTTCACATTTCTGCTGGGATGATTTTGCTGCCTCTTTTCACTGTCCCCTGCTGTCAGAGCAGCAGCAGGAGGTTGCACTGCCTTGTGTGCTCTGCATGTGTGGTTTCATGTATGGTCTCCCCAAGCCGTCACTTTTTGGCTGCCTTCATCCCAAGAAAGCACTGCCCTCCCTGGGCTCAGTGCCTGCCTTTCTCCTCACTCTCACTAAATGGCCCCAGCCATGTCTTTGAAGCTGACACCTTTCTTTTCTCTCTCTGTCAGCAGCTCATGGCCAAAGGCCGTCGTTTTGCTTCTCCCTTTCATTCTCTCTCCCTTTCTCTCTCTCTCTGTCTCTCTCTGGCTGCTTGCTAACTTCAATAAAGGTGCAGTGCTAACAGGCTTGGATCTTGTCTCAGCTTCCATTGCCTTTTTTCCTCTCCCTATTCTCTATCTTTTCCTTGCACTTCCAGTTGTCTGTGCCTTACCTGACTGCTTGGTGTTCTTCCAACCTAGAAACTGCCCAGTCCAGGTAAGTTCTCTGTGTGAGATGCTGCTCATTCTTCTTCTGGATTAAGTTATGTTGCAAACAGCTAACTCCATATGTGGAAGCCTTAGGTGTGCATCCCTGGTCCTGGAGCTGTGCTTTGGGCAGCACAGAGGAAAGGCTGCCCTGTGTAAGAAAGCTGGTACATCTGAGGACTCCTGCCCCCAAGGCTTCCCTGTCCCATGGCCTTCATCTGAGATGTGCAGCCCTTCTGCCTGCCTTGGATTTAGTTTCTGGATTCCTGCAAAGCCCCTGCCTGACAGGGAGAAGAGAGCAGAGGGGAAGGTAACACAACCCCACAACCTTGTACCCTCTCACCCCCTAATAACTCACACCCAAAGTCCAAGTCACATGGAGACTGGAGCCAACAAGGGGTGCCCATGAAGGGACGGCTCCTCTCTCCCTCTTTCCCTCTTGCATATACTCATCATTGTAAAATGTCTTCTTCTTACCATTACAGCTTAATGACTTTCCCTTCAACTTCACTAGAGGTATTAATGTCTCCATTAACAGCCACCAGAAATGGAAGCTCCATATATCATGAGTGCAGCTCTGCATCCTTCTCATGCAGAAGTTTCAGAAGCAGTTAAAATGTAGCCCTGTAGAAAATTAATGGCCCAATATACAAAATCTGTAATTGCTGCTAGAGGCAAGGAGGAGGAGGAGGTGAAAGTGCTCAATCTTGGTATAATTAGGTACTTTGTTCTATGGCTGCTCTTCTATGCTGATGGTGGTGTAGGACTTGTGCTTCACACACAAGGGTGGTGGGAGGCAAATGGTCCCTACTTAGCATCATTTGCCCAACAGAGTTCAGCAGCGGGAGCGGTGCCAGCGTGTGGCTCCTCTTCCCATGGCACAGCCTTGAAGCGCAGGGTTGCATGAAATGGAGCAGGGTAAGGGAGTGTGAGCTGCCCTAAGCCTTCCTGGGAAGATGCTGTTGAGAATATTCCCTCTGCTCCTGCAGTTTAAGCAGTGGAAAAGCCAGGCAGTGGCATGAGTGAGCCCAGTCTGCTCTGCTTATCCATCTCTATGGGAGTGGTTCCAGCCTGTTCACAGGCTCTGGGGATATTGGTGGCAACCAGCAGTGCCAGGGAGCCTGCCCATTCTGGCCCTGGAAAGCTGGAGGGGCTGTCCTGGAGTCCCTCTGTCCCTCTGCTGAAAGGGATGTTAGGATAATTGGAGCCTGCTCTGGTTTTCCTCAGCCCTGCTTCAGAAGGAAGAGGTTGCAGTTACTCCTCCAAGGGACTGGGGCAAGATGCAGCCACGTGGCTGCTGGTCTGGTCTACTGTTACAACCAGTACCAATTGGCTTTAAACTCAATTTGTTGTCCCCAGGCATTGGGTGTTTCGACATTGCTCATATGGGTTTATAATGTCATAAAGCTGATTTAGACTAATTTGTTGTCAGGGTTTCTGGAGCCTGTGGTCTAAATTCAGTTAAACCAGACCTCTCTGTGTGCAGAGTGGGCTGGGAGGTACCCTCAGCATTGATGCTCCCAGTAAAGGCCTCTCTGAAAGAGGAGAGAAAAGCTGAGTACCTGCAGCCAGTGCCACCAACAGGCTCTGTCTGTCCCAGCTATCCTGTGTCCAGCAGAAGGAGCAGCAGTGGATGGATGCCCTCTCCACCTGCTGAGGATGCTGTGGGGAATGACTCACACAAGGACAGCAAGGATTGGGGCAGCTGGTGCAGCAGATGCCATCACCAGTGTGAAACACTTCTTTAAAAAAAAAAGAAACTTCTGTTGAACTTGCTTCTGTCAACTGCAAAATAAAATGACAGCAGCCAATTCAGTGACTGCCTTATTTTACTCTGGTAAAGCCCTGGGAAAAATTCACATTTTCAGAAGTTTTTTTTACAATCTTCAATGGGCAGGCTGAAATAGAAGGGGACAGTGACAACTGGGATGGCCATCCCAAGGGATGTTGAAATCCTCAGCCTCTGCACTGCAATAACCAGATGACATATTTCATTAGCAGTTTCTTGGAAGGAGAAAAACAAATTAGCTGAGTATTTTCAATTAAGAAAAAAAGACATTTAAAAAAAACTTAGATGACTAAACATTAATGAATCCATCAACACTTTACAGTTTTCCAAACGTTGTCAGTTCTGCCACCTCAAGGAAAAATAAAAGGCTTTAAAATACTTAAAAAGCAAGAGTTTGACAGAACTGATACTATGCCTATGTGAAACTCTTCCATTTTAGTATTAAGGAAGAAGGCAGTGATCCTTCAGCCAAGGAAAAGAAACATCATGAGCTTCCTAACCTCATAGTGCAGATTCATTTTCCCATTGTGAACTGGTGTCTGCTGCTATCAAAACTTGAAGCAGATTTTGCACGACACTGGTGCCCATGGGTGTGAGTAGGCTTGAGATGCTGAAGCTGCCCCTTTGAGCAACTTCTCATTGTATGAACTGCAAAAACCTTCCCAAAGCTGTCCAAGAGGAGTCTTAGAAGTAGGTTGGCTACAGCTAGGCAAAGGTAGGCACAGTTAGCCTGTGATGGCATCCAGCTGATGGACTTACAAAATTTGAATTTTGTTACAATTTCAAATTACATGTTCCTGGTATGCTGCAGTGCCCACCAAAAATAGTCCTTCTGCTCTTGCATTTGTCCTTCTGTCAGGATCTGTTTTTACTGGTGAGCTGTGTGAACTTTGAAGCTGACAGACAGCAATTCACCTCCAGCTCATTTCCACAGACAAGTGCAAAACTGTAACCTAGCAGAACTTTTAATTGTACATTCACATTTCTCCATTGACGTAGGCAGCTTTGTACACTGCTGAGTGATAAAGTTGCACAGCCCTGCTCTTTTATGTGCATTGATTTCAGCCATCAAAGAAATGTAGAAAACTAACAGTAAACAACTCTTCCCAGCTAGTCAGGCTGGGAAAAATTACATGATTCTTTTTCCCTCCTGCCCCTGGCAACCAAATTCCTCTGACTTTTAGGCTTTTCTGTTTTAAAAGACTGAAAACATTACTTAAGAAGGTTTGCTATGGGTCTCTCACAGTGACCCTGTCTTAGGCTGTAGCGCTCACTCTCATTCCTCTGGTAGCTCATTTGAGTGCATTGTTAGCAGCTGTTGTGACGTGCTCTTCAATATTGCTGCGGGACAAGGTATTTTTTCTTAGCCTGATTTTTTTTTTAACATTTTAGGCTCATCACAAGTCAGTTGCAGCACTTTACAGCTTACAGACATTTTGCACAACCTTCTGTGTAGACTGAAAGCGATTTGGAAATGAGAAAAGAATGCCGTGACCAATTAGCACGTACAAACATTTATTTTGAAATTTCCATTCCGACTGTTATGAAGAGTTACATCATCAAAGCACTTTATGGCAGTGAAAATAGCTCTTACCCCTCTGACTCATCCATTACTCCATTAAAGCTGCAAAATGTGCAATCTGCTTGAAAAATAGGTTGCTTTTTATTCAGTTTCCCATGAAAAGTCAAAATTTGGTAACAAAAAAAAAAAAAAANTATTAAAATTTAAAAAAAAAAAAGGAAAGAAAAAACCAAACCAACCCAGCTTATAGGGACTCTACATCCAATCCTCTCCCTCTTCCCCCAAAAATAACTTACAAAGATAGTTTAAAGTTTTAAATGAGTTTAAAACTGAGTGCATCTTTTTATTATTTTTTTTTTCTTCTTCTTCTTCTCATAATAATCTTAAAATTCTAAAAACCCATAATTTACTTTCTTGGAAAAAAGGCAGCCAGCCGTTGTTTCTTGATGGGAAGAATATGTATCTCCGGCGAGTTCATTTTCTTTAGCTTTACGCTCCTGTTTTTGACGGGTTTCCTGAGGGCCTCGGCGCTGTCCCGGGGCTCGGGCGGATTCTTCACATCGTAGCACTGCAGCACCGAGTCCTGGGGCAGATCCCTTTTGAAGGAAAAGTTTTTGGTGGAGACCCCCGACAGGCCCTTGATCTTGCCGCAGAAGATGGTGGGCACGGCATCCTTGACGGAGACGATGACTTTGGCAGTCTGCGAGGTGCTGACGATCTCGATGTTGTTGCCGGCCTTGGGCTCGCAGCCCGCCCTGCCCGCCTGTTCCACCAGCCACTTCTGCGGCTGCCGCAGCAGCTCGGCCGCGCTGCCGCCCGCGGCC
>WEIU01017878.1:92781-131536 GCA_013389925.1 Aegithalos caudatus
ATTGCTGCTTCACTACACATAAATTATTCAGTTACCCATTTTTTTAAAATAAGTTTCATGTATCTAATACACTTAAAAGAAGCTAATGTAATCTAGAGGAAGTGCCTTAAGTTTCCTCTGCCTATCATATCTCAGTCCTGGACAATCAATTTCACTTCCCTACTTATCTATTTTATATTTAATTTGCTGTTTGTTTTAACTGAAAAGGAGCTTGAAACACTGACACAAGCCCTACTGTAAATAACCCGAGCTTTCCCATCAGGGTGCTGATAAGAGCGAAGTTCATGGCACTTTGCAATGATGTGTGTGACTGTACAGGAAATGGGATCTTAGCTATACACAAATGCTTTGAAAGGGTAGTGATAACTCCAGCTTATTTTTTTTAATCTCCTGCTGATGGCTGTTCAACAGACTTTTCTCAGGGCTGCTGTGTGCCTTCTTGTGGGGCTGCAGCACAGCTCTGCCTGTTCTCTGCCTGCTTTGTCTGTACCATGGCTTGTACCTCGTGTCTACACAGAACTGAAATTACACTGTGCACACTATGGGAAAGGATTAAATGCTCCCTTTGTGGGATGCCTGCCTCAGTATCTCCTGGAAAAATAGGGCTTCCCTTGAATATAAACACAGTAACAAACAGAAAATTAAAAATCTTAATGGAGCTGATTGGGGACAAAATTATGGTTGGGTATGGACTTCAATGTTTTCCCAAAACGCTGCTTGATGTCACTGATCCAACCAAATACAAATCATCTTCCATGCTACAATTTTTGGTCTCTATAGTTTCAGCCATACACAAAGGCTTTACCATAGTATTATTGATATTTTGTTGCTAGAATAGAAAAAATGTATTTGAATAAAGTGAGCTTTCATACACCAAATACATGGAACTATTACTATACAAGTAACACACAGGTGGGCTCTCCAACATGTGCAACCCACAGATAATTTCAGCCTCTCACATTTCCCACTGATTCACCTACTCATTCAGACACCTGGGACTGAGAATCCTGCCTGCCCCATGTATACTTTCAGTCACAGCTAGTGGTGAGCTTGCCTTCCCCCGTGTTGCACCATTCGTGGTGCTGTTTTGGATACCCCACACACATCAGTTGGGTGCAGAGGCACCAGGAGGGCCAGTGAGGCCTCTCCTCCTTCTGCCTGCAGACAGGCTGATGGTGAATGCCTCCAAGGTATGGGGCAGGCAGAGCAGAGACCCACAGGATATTTCTTAAGGCGAGCTGGCCTTCGCCCTCTCACCGGCTCACAGCTGGGCCCCAAACACAGTCCCACTGCTCTGAAAAAGGGGCTCAATGACAACTGCTTAGTCATCATAAAAAGGGAACCACTGGGCATGCACTTCTCTGTCTTCTCTAAGGGCACCAGGAAAACATCCCAGTTTAGCTCTGCCCTCTTCTGCCTCAGTCCCTTGACTCAAACACCCAACAACTCAACTCAAACACCCACCCCTGTTAAGGTTTAGGGGGTACCATTCAGAATCAATTGAGGGCAAGGAGAGAAAGGCATTGGAAAGATGGGCAGGATTCACTCTGGCACCAGCCAGAGAGAGAAGGGGGACTACATCAGGGTATCCCTGCCAGTATGAAAGTTACATCCACTGCCTTTGCTGCCCATCCCTCTGCACATCTCCAGTTCACCATGCACACATGCACTGCCACATGGGACTTCTTACTCTATGGAAGCTACACCCTGGAGGATGAGCTGAATGCTGCCAAGGAGCAGTTAAAATAAGCATCTCATCAGACAACTTCAAAAGATGCTAGGGAAATAACGCTCCAATGCAAATCATGCAACAGGTTTATTTTCCACTGCTGCATTTGTGGATCCTTTCAAGAAGCAAAGCTATTTGTGTCAAGGCTCCCATCCAAGCTGTTAAGCCCTGGGGAAACAAGAGGGAAAGGAAATCATTACAGCAGTGCAAAATGGCACATTATAGATGGGACATGGACAATATGTATACACTGCTTCAGCACACAGCATGATCGTTCTCAAATGCAGCAGCCTGACTAACTGATGGTACTTCAGTCTTTTAAATAGTTCGGTTGAATAAATACCACGGCCGTCTGCCTATTGCACAGGCTAATCGCCTGCAAAGAGCACGTTAGAGTCATATATTTGCTAACTATATTGCTGTTGTCAACAATTTGTAGTTAGCAATCCATTCCAAGGAGAAGAGAACTCACTTTTTTCTCATTTAAAAACAAATCAGAGCAATTGAAAAAAAAATCCTGTCATGGGCCTGAAACTAGTGCCTTCACTCCCAAGGGCAATATATACAAGAGAGACAATAAATGCTGTGGAAGGAATAGAATGTTTTCCTGACAAATTTCAACCTGTAGTGAATTTTTATACCCAACTTGAAAGCCTCACAAAAGCCCCTACATTTACAGTGGAAACTGTAACATACTTTTAGCATAGGGGAGATGGCACTTGCTGCTGTATTCCTGGATTCCTTTTCCCTTTTCTTTTACTCCATTCACAAACTATTTCACTAACTGGTTGTAACACTTAACTGATGGGCTCTGCTTCCAAAAGAAACACTGTTTACACCATATGCACTATTACACGTAAGCCATTACTATAAAAGCAGGGCTACCTTGAGATTATTTCAGATAGATCTTGCTATTCCCAAAACTTCAATATTTCTCATATCTGCAGCATAGGCCTGTTCCCAGGGTCTCTGAACCATCATGTTTGGAGGAACCTTTCACCAAATTTCTGAAAATAAAACCTTTACAGTCTTAGTTTACTTTTTATCCTTGGTATTGTTCACAAATGCCTGAACAGCATCAACTTGCTTAGCTTCCAGTGAGCTGAACACACGCTTCGAGGTGGAGACAGTGCATGGAAATCTGATGTATTAAACCTGACACATGGAGGACAAATATAAATTTGCTGGCCATAATTACTGCTGAGTCACGTGTTAAGTAATGTCCCTTCAACCCAGCTGGGGTTTCTGACTTGGTGCAGCTTTAGTGCTCCCAATTTCTGTTCAAACTGGGAAGACAAGTTACTGTTTTGGTGGCTGCAGAAGTACCTGTTTAAATCATCTTTCCCCCTACACAGCTGGTGCGTGCAGATATCTCCTCTGAAACATGAGGCAGTCCCTTGGGATGGGGACATCAGCAGCTGCAGCACTGTGTTGGGACAGATGTGACAGTGCCCAGCCCAGAGCACCTATCATGGGAAGGTGTGTGGGCCTGATATTTCTGAGTCTAAGAGATTTTAGCCTGCTAGCAGCTGCTAACCTTTTCCCAAAGGCAAATTGCTCAAAAAAACCCTTCTTCTCAAAACAATCTTGGCAAACAACTATCCTTTCTCAAAACAATACTCCTCAAGCTGGTGTTTTGCTGTTTCTCTAGTTTAACCAATGGGATTAGAGAGGTGTCATTCCTATTCACCAATCATGTTAAGTCTGTATCAGAACACCTTATAAAAGGTAGTAAGAATTAGCAATAAAGCTTTTTTCTATGCTCTTTGCCTTCTGAACTATTTGGAGTCTCTCATCTTTCTTTTGTGCCCTACAATGGCAAAGGTGCTGCCTGCATAGCCCTGGGGGACTATCTTCTCACCAGCACCTTCCCAAAAACCAAAATTCCTCCAGCAGAGATGCTCTAGCCCATCATCTTTGTGACTCGTGGTCAACTTCATGTCAAACAGGACACCCAGGTCCTTTCTTGCTGAGCTGCTTTCCAGGTGGGTAGCCCCTGGCATGTACTGATGCTTTTCCCCAGGTGCAGGGCTTTGCACTTCTCTGTGTCAAACTTCACAAGGCTCATGTGAGCCAAATTCTCCTGCCTGTTGATATCCCTCTGGAAGGCAGCACGACCCTCTGATGTATCAGCCACTCCTGCCAGTTTTGTGTCATCTGCAAACTTCCGCAAGTACACTGTGCCCATCATCCAGATCATTCATGAAGAGGCTGAACAGGGTGGGACCCAGCACTGACCTCTGGAGCACACACCCACAGTCATCCAACCCAACTGGACTTTGTGCTGCTGGGCCTGTTCTGCCAGTTTCCAATCCCCTGTCTGCTCCTCCAGCCCCCACAGCAGCTGTGTGTCTTGAGGATCTTATGGGACACAGTGACAAAGGCCTTCCTCAACATCAGCTGCTCTTCTCCCATCCTTTATTCTCATACAGCAAGTCATCTTCCCACAGGGAAGGAAAACTGACACTAGACTGCAAGTCTAAGAATGTCTAAATTAAAACTATATGAAGGAAAAACTGAACTTACTCTAGGGATCTGTCTTGCATCAGAGCTCCTGAGATTTACTATACCTTAACCTTCCCGGCTTCCATGCATGCTGTGCACGCATGTATTTACTTTTGTAGTAGGATCATAGGAAGATGCAGATTCATGCTAGCATTCTTAGGTTCAAAAAGTGAAGTGCAAGATTTTCCTATGGGAAAAATATTTTGAAGATTTTTTCTTGTCATTAAATATCCCATTTAACTGATTATTTAGTATAATTTTCAATCAAAACACTATATTTGCCAGCAAAGCAAAGAAAAATGAGCTGGTATGAGTACACAGAGCTAAACAAAACAAACAAGAGAGCCCTTACTTTACAGTAAAATTTAAAACCCATGCATTTTGTTTTCCCAGCAATCAATACACCAATGATAACAAGAGGAAAAGGATACCAATTAAACATAATTGCCAGTCCTGCTTCCCCAAAAACCTGAAACAAAAAGTACTCAGTGTCAGCCTAAGAAAATATTTGTTCCTTTCCCAGTCAAGTGCTTTATTAAACAGCCCATAAAGCATCTCATTCTTTCAAAGGATTTCCAAGTTTGATATCAGTGAAATGACTTCAAAGCCTCATTAGTTCCCCAGTGGAAGTTTGTTCACTGCTCTGAGACACTTGGCTCCCTATTTTGTCCCGACTCTCTCCACTGATCCCAGGCACAGATATTTTTACCACATCCACTCGACCTTCTCCAGCATTGGATGAGCATCAGTGTGGCAAAGGCAGCCATCCACTGCCCATCTCTTCTTGCTGATGTGACTGTCTTGTTTCTGCTAAGAGGATGAGGGACCTTGCCATGGATGTGTTAACAGGTCTGAGACAACAGATTACTGAGGTAAAGTTGAAAATCAGTTCTTAAATTGCTATGACACTTTTGCAGGCAGAACATCTGACTTTTCCCTGTTATACAAATATGGTTTTGACCCCTTTGTCTGTCTCCCAAATAGCCACAAAAGTGAAACACAACAGACTACGCCTTTGAGGAGTAAACCAGCTTGACCAGCTCAAACCCAGTAAATGACAATGAGGTACCACTAGCACACACCCACCCTGAGAGACCCAGCCCTTTAGACTCACTGCAAACCCTTTCCCATCCACTCCTTACAGCACACCAGCTCCAGCTAAAAACCACTTTTTCTTGGTGCAGACAGGGTTGCAATAGGGCTAACCTCAGCTTTATTACAAAGCCATGGGGTTAGAATAGCAAATTCCAACACTTCTGTAACTCATCTTAAATCAACTGAAAGCCACATTTTCACATAGCCTTTCATTGTCCTTATATAGCCTGGCTTAAATAAATAAATAATGTGAAGAAAAGCAAAACCAAGTGAAAAACTGAACCTTCCAGCCCACAGATCCTTTCTGGTGACAAATGAATGCTCTTGCCTAAGAACACGGGTAAAGGACGTGCAGGTGATTAGCCACACGTGTGTGCCACCCAGCCTGCTACCATGGGCTGCAAGGGATAAACCTTTCTGCTGCCCATAGCTCTGGTGGCTCTTATGACACAGATAGAGTTCAAATGAGAAGATCTAGAGATGAAGAGCTGGCAATAACAGCTTATCTTCTCTTGTGGGACAGGGTCTCACTTGGGAGCACAGGCAAATACAAAGGTGCAGGAGTATTGGGAGTGCTGCCTAGAGAGCCAAAGGATAGAGGAATCTTCCTTCCCCCTGTGCAAAATATGGTTATTTAAAGCTCTCTCCTTCCCCAATAGCATGAATAACCAAATGCTCCATCAGCTTGCCACTTCAAAATCAAGTTTATGCTCATAGTTTCAGATTTATTAGACTGACTCTCCTTCTCTCCCACCCCATCACTTTTATAAGCCAAGCCCAACATTTCATCAGCTACGCAGTGGCACTAATCCTCAGCAGAAAGTATGCACACAGCAGATTTCAAGCACTCATGCACCACCCTATCTCATAATGTATAAATGGAAAAAGCTTTCAAGAAAAAAGGCCCTTATTTTCATCCTTGCAAAATTTTTAACAACTGCAAGAACTTTATTTATAAGAGACAGAAAAATGTAAGACTTATGTGATGTGATTAAAAAATGCAGCATTTTTTCTTTGAATCTCACATCATTTTACACATGCTTTCCTCACAGCAAGTACCAAGTGTTTCTTGGTTTGACTTTGAGGGGAAGAGAATTGACCTCTTCTCTCCACCATGCCATGATGCATGAGATGTCAGATGAGTTCTGACTGAATTCAAAATAACACCAGCATGAGATGCAGCATGATGGTGCTGGTGGATGTAACAAGAAAACCTCAAAACCTCTCAACAATGACCAATTTTGCCCTCCTAGAAGCCCCTAGACTGAGCTGGGCAATATGCCTCTGACAGATGGATCTGACCACAAGTAGTATGCAAAAAAACAGAAAATACTGAAAATATGTCATGTTGCATCTCAGTGCCACTGAGGTTGCCACTGTTCAGTCAACCACTCCAGGTTATCACAGAATCATAAAATATACTGAGCTCTAGAGCACCCAACAGGATCATTGAGTCCAGCTCCTGGCCCTGCACAAAACACCCTAAGAGCTACACCATGTGCCTGAGAGCATTGTCCAGATGCCTCTTGAACTCTGGGTTGGTGCTGTGACCATTTCCCTGGGACCTGTTCCAGTGCCCACTCACCCACTGGGTGAAGAGTCTTTTCCTGATATCCAGCCTAAATCCCTGCATTCCCTTAGGTCCTGTTACTGGTCACAATTGGGAAGAAAGCGGTACCTGCCCCTCCACTTCCCCTCAAGAGGGTGTTGAAGACCAAAATAAGATCTCCCCTCAGAATTCCCCAGGCTTGAACAGACCAAGTGACCTCAGCTGCTCTTCACATGGCTTCCCCTCCAGACCCTTCACCATCCTCACAGCCCTCCTCTGGACACTCTCTTAACAGTTTAATGTATTTTTTGCATTGTGGTGCCCAAAACTGCCCCCAACACTCGAGGTGAGGCCACCTCAGTGCAGAGCAGAGGGGACAATCCCCTCCCTTGCCCAGCTGGTGATGCTGGGCCTGATGCCCCCCAGGACACAGCTGATCCTCCTGGCTGCCAGGGCACTGCTGGCTCACGATCAACTTGGCATCGACCAGGACTCCCAAGGCCCCTTCTGTGGCCCTGCTCTCCTGGCTCTCATTGCCCAGTCTGTGCACAGAGCCAGGGTTGCCCTGTTCCAGGTGCAGAATCTGGCACTTGCCCTTTTTAAACTTCATATGGTTGGTGATTGCCCACCTCTCTAAGTTATTGAGGTCTCTCTGCAATTACAGATTGCAATAAATTGCATTACCTGTAATGCCTACAAATGTCCCACATGCACATGCATACAAGCAAACACTTCTGCTGTGACTTTTCTCTCATCCACTTGACTGTGAAGTCTTATGGGCAGCAGCCATTCTGGCACATGATTAGCACAAAGGACAGACCTCAGCTTAGATTCCAGTTACCACTGCAATCACTCATGAGGATGAATGGGAACACATCCACGTACACCCTCACTGAGGTGGCACAGGGCTGCCTTCCCTTTCAGAATAGCTGCTGGCCATGCCTTGTGGGTGTATTCCTCCAGTGTGCCTTCTCCTCTCTCTTCACCATGTTTCTCTTCTGCCAGAGCACTTCTAGTCAGCCTAAGTGTGAATGTTATCTGAATTTTACTAATTTGATGCTCTTCTAGCCAGTTCAACATAGTTTTCTCCATCTGCTTTGTTATTCGAGCTCTGACAGACACACTGCACCCAATGCATGGAGGTGATACTATTCCAAACTATGCCAAGACTACACAAAAAAGTAATAATGCTCTTTGTCATCAGGGGTCCAGACTCAGACTACTCAGAAAAAAAGGGGCTGTATTTCAGGAAATGCAGGCAGGGCAACCAGTGCTGTAAAAACAGCACTGCTATTGCAAGTAAAATAGTATTTTCCTGATTCTATGAACAAGTCAACATGAATGTATTTTGCAGATGCTTATTGCAAGAGGAAACAAGGTCAGTCCTGCCCATACTTTTCCATCAAACCTTTGGAGAGAACATACATCATGATGAGTGCTCTGTACCAAATTTTGTTATTATCACCTCTGCTATCTTAATGATGGCTGCATGGTTCCAGAAGAGAAGCACACTGCTGTAGGATATAGAGCCCCTGACATATTTACTGCAGCATTTTTCACCAGTAATTTCCACTGCAATGTGTGCTATTACGTGTTCAGAAAAACTTAGGGAAACTGCAGGATGCAGAACAACAATTACATCTTTCCCAGATGAGACTACTACGTTAATGGATCAGCATCATCCATCACCATAGATCGTAAGTCCTCTGGGGAACGTCACCAGCCCACTCCAATAAATCTGACTGGGAGATTTCATCTTTGGCTGTTCAGCTCAGCCTCAGGAAGCAGTCTAGCAGTGCAGGTCACAGCATGACTGTGGCTCAGCTCTCCTGGTGAGATGATGCTGCTCTATGGCAATGAAGCTCTGGATGTAAGAGGTCCTGCACTCCAGCATGTAAGGGCACACAGGGCTGCAGCCTGGCATTAATCCCTCACACAGTCAGTTCTTCATAGAACCGAACTTTGGTACATGAATTGTAGACAGTGGAGGAGGAGAATTGACTGGTAGCCTCATTCCTTTACAACCAACAACAAAGAAAAGGAAATAAAAAATTAAGAAGAATAAAACTAACAGTGAAAAAAACCCAAGGAAACCTGCCAGCAGACTGGTGCAGTTCTGAAGTAATTTTTTTTTGCTGTCAATCTTCTTGGTTCTTAAGGCCACCTCAGCAGACAGAGCAGACTGTCTGCCATGAAAATGTAAGGTGATGCTCTATTAGGGAAGAACATACTTCTCATAGGCTCTTCCTTTAGGAGAGTCAAACAAATAACACAAATAAAACCCTCCATTGCTGTACCATGTCCTAGCTTATCCATGTAATAACAGGAGGACAGGGCCTGAGGCTGTTTCTGCTTGTCTCCTGCACTAATGCAAATACAGCTGCAGTGTAAGAGCAGACTGGGGGGAAGGTCAGCCCCAAAGAAGCCCTTCTGAGAGGCAGCTCTGAGCAAGGGGGTCTGAGGGCACTTTTGTCTCTCCTGATTTGTGTAAATTCTGTTTCAGGCAGTGGTATATTTTCCTGATACATTTTTCATATAGCTGGAGCTAAGAGATTTCTTGTACTATATGGAGTGGGGAATGCCACAGCATTGCTACTCCCAATGGCTTAAGCATTTTGTGTCCTCTCTTCCCCATGGTACCAGCTTTTCCCACTGACCCCACGCCACACTGGACCAATGTCACGGATGATGTGCGTGGTCCTTCCTCCTCAGCCTGGGTGTACAGTGAGGGGGCACCAACACCAATGCCTATTCCCACTAGGATAGGGCCACCACCAAACACACCCTTGTAAATGGGGACACCCTTGGGGTGCCACCCATGCCTGTCCAACCCTCCTTATCCCCATTTGTCAGCTCTTAAGCAACTTGTCCCCAGGGTGTCACCCCCTCCCCCTGTCTCAGTGTGGGTGCACTGGGTATGGCCAGGGGAACAGGGATGGACACTGAGGGCTGGAACTATTGCAGCTCCTGCAGCTCCAAGCACCTGACAGAAGCATTACAGAGCCTGGGAGATTAGCAAACAAGGAGGAAGTGGTTTTAATTATATAGTAACTTTATGGAATAAAAACTGCCTATAGCCTGTCTAAATTGTGAGAGATGACACGTGCTCCTCTTGCCTCAGGCAAATGCTTGTATTGGTAGCAAGCTTGTCTATGAAAATGACACCCTTGCAGATAGAAGCAGCAAGAGCACTCAAGAAGTACAAAATATTCTGTATTTTCTTGGTGGGGTGTTAAAGAAAACAACTATGTTCATTGAAGACCCTGCTTTTGGCAAAAGGGGGTGGGCAGATGGCACCTGCAAAAGCTCTCCCTCATCCCTTCCAGTGGGACAAGTCAGCCTCTGGTCTCTGCACTTGCCCCATGCTCAAGGGGTGAAGCTGTTGCTGACCAGAAGGGTTGCCGCACCTTTCAGTGCACGGGAAGTGTGGTTCTGTCCCACAGGACCCCAAGGAACTCTCTGGCTCCAGCTGGGCTGTCCTATAGGCACCCCACATGCAGGGATGGGTGGTCTGTGAGGTACTGGAGCAGTGTGAGCCAGGCCACTGGGCTCCCAGGGGCTGCTGGCCTGTCTCTGCCCAGGGTGGTGGCTGAGGGAAACCAGAGGCGTCTGCAATATGAGATGCACAGCAGGAATAAGCCACACCACTACAGGGGTTGCAAAAGAAGCCCTGAGAGCTAAGGCAGCAACCAAGAAAAAGCCACTGTTTCTACTGCCTGTCAGTGGACATGCTCATGTGCCAAAATGTTGGTCAAGCTGGGTAAACATCTGGGCAACAGAAACCAAACCAGAGCAGACAGCTGTCCCCTGGCAAGCACAAACCCTCTGCAACCTCAACTGAATCCTCCCTGAAAAGGTGTCAGGGTCCATAGTTCAGGAAACTAAGTAGACAGCTGCTGGCCATGCCTCCACTGGGGAAGGTGGCCACCAGGGCAGGTACAGTGACCATAAACTCTGTCAAGATGTGCTCCACAACAAGAAGTCACCAGAGCTGCCCTGAACTCAGCATCTACAGTTTTCCCCATGAAAAACTTTCCCCAATTTGCATTTCCATGGGTGGCTGATGCAACTGAAAGGGCTATCTTTCCTAGTAAACATTTTGTGTAGGTTAACTCCAGTGATCTTGAGGGATGGCAGCCCTTGGAGGACCTCACTGGTGAGGCCAGCGGCAGCACCCACTGCTTCACGTGGAATGCAGCCATGGTGAATGAGTCCCAGTGCACACCCATCTCGCCACCCCCAGGCATCCTCCATGTCCAATGGAAAGGCTCCCTCAGAATGCTGCAAAAGCATGAAGAATCAATAAAATCCATTGACTTTTGTCTGACAATAGCAATTTTGCAGCTCATTGCAAACCAGAGTAAGCAGGAGAGCATACTGCCACCAAAAAGAAATTAAAGGGGGGTGGGGGGGTGGCCGGCGTGGGTCTTTGAAGATCCCAAAACACCCAGTCCGATTAACACCCAGTAAACCCTGCCCAATCTTTACAGTGATTAAGGACAATTCAGCCCCTGCTCTGGGTGAAGGTTTCTCCAAGACCCAGCTGCCAGCACATGTTTGGTTTTAGCTGTCTAAACAGGCACTGAGGGATTAGGTCTCTGTGCGTCTTCAATGCTAATTAAAGGTTGTTTATTATCCAATTGTTCCCGATAGCGTATATTTCTTCTTCGTGTAAACACAGCCGACGCCAATGTCTATAAAAACCCACAAAACCAAAAGTGGTGGAAAGGTCTGCATTTCACCAAGTCATGGGGTGCGAGGGACACCCCACAGGCTGCCCTGCCAGTGCCTGGCTCTCCCTGTCCAGCAGCCACAGGCACCGGTGCTCCCCACCATGCAGAGCTGGGTCTGAACACCCCTGAGTTCCAACATCTCCTCCCATGCTGGTCATGACTTGGGCAGTAGTTACCAGGAGAAGAACTGGTCACATTTGCTCCTGGAGCAGCAGTGTTTACGTACAACCAGATCTGAACAAGGCAGCTGGAGAGCACACCGACAACAGCGTGAAGTTGGTACCAGAGCATCCTGGACAGCATTTGTCACACACTGACACACAAATTGTGCATCTGGAACAAGGGGCAGTATTCCCTTATCTCATTGACCAATTTTTAGGACCCTAGAAAGGGCTTACCCATATAATGTTAAACAAAGCCCTTTGGCAAACATCCTTGATACAGCCAGTGAAGGACAGCTGTCTTCTCCAGACCTCGGCATTACGTGGCTGGTGGGCACCAGGTAGGTTTGGCTGGAACTAGAGCTCAGACTTTACATTGAAAAGCCACTGAAGCTACAGACTCAGGCACTGAGAAAAACAAATGCAACCTTATCCTGGTTGCCTATATGGTTCTGACAGTGTGGCTGCGTTGTGATACATTATTAAAAACAGTTATTTCCTCTTTTTTCAAAAGGCTTGGTCATGATGCAAAACATCCTCCACAAAAGGAAAATGCAAATTTTTTTCATCAGCCTCTTTGTGACATTTAGGTTTCTGACTCCAAAGTAAGCAACACTTAATTCACACAGATTTGTACATGTAATATGAAAAATGTAAACTGGTCTACGAATCTGCTTTTAAAGATATAATGCTACTTGATACCCTCATAAATGTATACAACTATTTTAGCCTTTCTCCTGCTGCGTCTTACAAAGGCAACATAATGTAGTTTCAGTAGTTGCATTTTTAAATGTGTTTATCTGGGTCACTGCTACTTACAGCATAAGGAGATTTAGTGAAGCCAGTTTAGAATCAGTCTAGTGCAAAGGAAAAAAAAATCTTTAATTAAAAGTAAAAGAATTATGTTGTTTGCAGGGTAAAGATCTCAAAATAATCAAATTAAAGTCTTTGGACTGATTCAAGAAGAAAATAGACATAGGCAATTTCACTCAAAAGGCACTTTTAGGCTTTTGGGGGTTTCTGGACTCATCACAATCTATTTCATATAACTGGCAATTTCAGGGAGAGAAAAGAGAACCCAGAGCATTAGAACATTAAGATTTTCGTTAATTGTATGATGTCAGATCAAGAAAAAGAATGTGATTCCTGACTGTGGCAGTCCCTGGCTCACTTGGAGCACTGCTGGTGTGCGTGCCAGCTCACCCTGAGAGGCCACACTTGTATCTGCACAGTGGCCATCACTGAAGACGAGAGAGAAGAAAACCTGTTCTGATGGCATTGCTCCCAGATCCTTCTACTAAGACAAATAATCTGCAAAGGGAGAAAGCAGGCAGGGACGTTCAGAGGCCAGAAGTGGCACCAGGCTCTGTGCATTTCCAATGGTCCTAGCTTTCAATTATCTTGGAAAACACCCTAAGGAAGATGTTGGTCAGGAAAGGCAAAGCTGACACTCACATGGGAAGTGAAGTGGGAGGCCGAATGGCCTGAATGGCTGAGTATATCTGTGTGATGCAGGCAACATTCTTCAGCATCACACTGCCCATCAGTGACAGGGAAGTGACTCAGAAGAGCACTTCAAAGGTTCAAGGAATATTGGTTTATTTTAGCTGAATCCTGTCTGCCACAGAAAAGGGAGGACTGCAAGCAGAAAGCATCCTCTCTGCATCCTGTGGCTGCTGCTGGAGTAGTTCATCCCACAGGAACAAAAGCCTTCCTCCTCTTTTCCCTTTCTTCTGATCAAGGGAGGAGGTCAGGCTGGGAGATAACCATCACTGCTGCTGCTGAACTGCAGCCAGAGGATGCCTGACGCTGCACTGGAGTGGGATGAGAAGTTCAGCACCCACCCCAACCTGCCCCATGATCTCCACAGCAGAAAGCCAAAAAACTGCCTATCCATCAGGAGGGCACTGGTGTGACAGAAACATTAGGTTACACAGCTGCATCACTCTGATCCTCAGTTAATTACTCCCCATATCCAAACAGAAACAACACGCTGACGAAAGGAACGAGCATGTAGTCAGCACTTTGATCCTGTTATCGATCAGATGCTAACAGAAGGAAATAACTAAGTATAAAATATTTCTTGTGTCAGAAGCAGGTAGGAAGGGTGATGGATTTTCTTCAGATTATTGAAGGCAAGAAAAGGAAAGACATAAATTCTCAAAACTGCAAAGTTTTTACTTAGTTTGTTTCAAATGGAGCCAATTTTTACAAAGTTTTGGGGGGTTGCTTTTTGGTTGGGGTTTTTTTCAGTTCCTTCAATATATTCCTTGTTGACAGACAACACACCAGTTATTCACTGGATATGGTGATCGACAGCTTCAATTTTTGGGGTTTCCATGTGACTGCAAGAAGGCAGTTCCTGGAATTTCAAGTCCTGCTGCAGCAGAAGTCATCTCACAGTCACAGCAGGGGCAGCTAGGGATCCAGACTCCAAAGGAGTAAAAAGCCCAATACCTAGCCCCCTAGTAAGAGAGGATTTATCATATTGTTTTTTAGAGATTTATCACTTCCTTTACCTTCCTCCATACACACAGTGAAGAAAATCTGTTTTAAACATGTGACAGGCGTGATTTCCATTAGAGGATAAATTTGGAGGATAAATGAAGAAAAAAGGGAGCTATTATTAACCCAGAGACAATCATTGTGCTGATGAGTGAACACTAGCATCTCGAACGTGCTTTTCAGCCTATTTACCAGATCAGGTTGCCATACCATTCTTCAGATGATCTCAGATCACTGGAACCCCTTTCCTTAAAAAAAACAGGGCTGTAAGAAGTAATTAAATGTCTTTGGGTTTGTACAAGAAGGCATAACCACTTTCTCCACAAGTGCCTTGGAAGTCAGCTGCTGGTCCTTATGGAACAACACATGTGGCCCTAACATCAGGTCCCACAGGTTGTGAAGCCCTACATTTGGCTCAATGGGATTTTGGTGCAACAGCTTCAGAGAGCTCTACTGGATCACCCCAGAGATGCAGGTATCTTTGGAAGCAGCCCAGACACCAATCCTGTGAAGACAAGAGCATGCCCCAAACCTGAAGCAAGGAGCAAAAAGAGAGGGAAGGACACAGAGTTCTGACATCTGTATGCATCAGCAGAGGGGACCTCTGGGTTGTCTCCAGATCAAAAGACCACTTGATAGCAGTCACCAAATGCCTTCTGGCAGAACACCACCACTCATCTCAAACTTCACTCATCCTCCCAGGAAAGGCCACTATGCTGACATGCTTCATGATTTACTCCTAGGACTAGCTGCAATGGAAGGAAGTGGTAGCACATGGAAATGAGGCATCAGCAGAGAGTTTGGGGAATACCCTTCTGGGGATGCACATGGTGCTTCTGTGAAATGTGGAGATGGTGCAGAGTACAAGACACAGAATTCTGGGCATTAAAAAACCAACCAAAGAAACAACCCCCCTCCTGCCCCTTCCAACAAAAAATATGTAGGGAAGATAAAGAGATGATTGGAAGAAGAAAACCTAGAGCTGCTGACCCAAGGGAAAAGTTGAATGAAGCTGCAGAGAACACTAGCAGTAGAGGTAGTGGAAAACTGAATTTGTTAGGGAAGATACAGACAGCAGGGACAAATAAAGAGCTGCTGTGCAGTGTCCTTATCTTGCAGAAATTAGGCTCCTTGAGGGATGTCTACTTGTTTCTACAACAGTTGACAAAGATGGATGAAAAATTCTTCTTGACCACAATGGAGGAAGTGATCTATTTTCATAATTCTGAAAGCTGCAGAAGAATGAGCTTGTCTTGATCATACCACAGAAAGCCAGATCACGTAAACAGGTGTACTTGGGCAGACCATGCTCTCTTACAGGCCTCCATGCGCTCTCCACAATCCAGCTCTGAGGGTCTGATTTGGATTGAATGCTCAAACAAAGTGACTGGCAAGCAGTGGAGTCCCAGGGCCATCTCCAGTGTGAGCTGCAAAACTGTTCTCAGCTAAAATTGCAGGAGCTGCATTTGTGTGGAATGAAAATATATTGACAACAATGTTTGAAGTGCTTGAAAATATATATTCTACTTTCTGCCTCTAGTCAATCCCATATACAAATCCCCCTGCAGTTTGCCTTCTAGAAAGAAAGAATATTACACTGAAGCCACTCCTGAGCAATAGTATTTCTTGTGATAACCAACCATCAACTTTAAACTTATGTTGTCCTCTCACTAAGCCATTAAGAAATTTCTTATCATTGCCTTGAAGCCACAGATTCCTGTGGTCTGATTGGACCTACTCTGTGCTTCAGATTCTCAAATAACCCCAATAATGAAGATTATTAGAAAATGTGTGTTATGCTGCAGCCAGTGTTATGCTGCACCACAAAGAGCATCCTGAGATTTATGACACAAGGTTGTAAGATTTGACAGACAGTGTTCAACCTGAGAAATAAAGTAACTATGGGAATAGAGTCTGAGAAACAAACAAAATATATTCCCAAGTCAAAGCACAAAAGAACATGAAAGACTCAAAGAAGAGTCAATACAGATTTTCAATTTCATTATTTTGATTTAATAAAATTCTTTGGATAGTGTTCCTTGCTCAGTACAAGCATAGAGATTGTAATGGCAAATACTGTACTGTGATTTATGGATTGAAAACTTGTCGGATTTCATTACGGTGGTAAATGTAACACTGCAGACACCTTCTCTTGGAAAGCTATTTCTAAATTTCTACATCAATATTAAGATAATCAGAATTGATATTTACCTTTAACAGGAAGAGCATGTATCTGTATGTCCACATGGGCACATACACCCGCACAAACTAATATTTTTAACATTTGTCCATTTTTTGGATCACAGGAATACATGCTACAGAACTGCTGATTTATCCCAAACCAACATATGCAGTTGCCAGGTGCCCAGTCCAAGACGTTTTTACTGGCTGTACCCTTTTCTCCCATTAAAGTAATTCAAACAGAAATACCCAGCAGAAGTTCGGTTGAACCATTTGTTATCCCAGACTTAGGAAGGTGTAACTTCACCTTCAGTTTACAATGACATAATTGATGGATAAATCACTGAAGCCCTACAATACAGGATCCAACACTTGCATTAACTCTATTTATATTTTTCAGCTGGAGTATAGCGTGGTAAATAATTTTTAAACTTTGTCTTTCACACATGATTTCGCAAGAGAAGCACAAAGCAGTGCAGTAAAGTGCATTTCAGGTGCCAGAGGCCACATGCCATTGTTGGCAATATTTGTGGGATAGGAGGCTGACAGGGAAGCAAAGGATGTGGACAGCACCAGTGAGGGGAAGAGAGGCAGATGTGAGGATGCAACATAGCCAGAGAGGAACAAGGATGTCCCTCTACAAGGCAGAGCCTAGTGTCCCTGCTGATCCCTGCCTTGAATGCTCTGTGCCACACATCCCTCCTGGCTGTCCCCAGAGCGGTGCCTCTGCAGCACATTCTACACAGCAGGCTCACACAGCCCATGGCTCACACAGCCCATGGCTCACACAGCCCACGGCTCACACATCCCATAGCTCACACAGCTACAGCTCACACAGCCCATGGCTCACACAGCCCACGGCTCACACATCCCATAGCTCATACAGCTACAGCTCACACAGCCCAAGGCTCACACAGCCCCTAGCTCATACAGCTACAGCTCACACAGCCCAAGGCTCACACAGCCCATAGCTCACACAGCCCATGGCTCACACAGCCCATGGCTCACACACCCATGGCTCACACAGCCCAAGGCTCACACAGCCATGGCTCACACAGCCCATGGCTCACGCAGCTACAGCTCACACAGCCCAAGGCTCACACAGCCCACGGCTCACACAGCCCATAGCTCACACACCCATGGCTCACACAGCCCAAGGCTCACACAGCCCACGGCTCACACAGCCCATGGCTCACACAGCCCATGGCTCACACAGCCCACAGCTCACAGAGCCCACTGGCCAAGGCTCCAACATTCCACACCCTTGGCCCTCAGGGCAGCAATCCTTCAGAGGGGGCATCTGAAAATGGACTCCAGAGGGAGAGGATAATGGGGACAGCAACTGAAGCTCCAAGGACACACATCTGTCCTCTGCAGCAACTGGAAGAGTGAGGGCACGTCCAGCCCTCATAAATAAACCAGGCCACATCCCCATTTCTGCTCACCACTGCATGAGCCCACAGGGTGATCCTTTTCCTTGTCCCCCTCGATCACTGTCACAAGGAACAACAACTGGCACTTATCAGCAGAGACATCTCTGAGAAGGAGTGATTTCAGGACACAGTGTCCTTCCCCAGCCCCTTGAATCCTTGAGACAATTTACAATGCTGTCACTCGTACATATTCCTTTCTCCTCTGCACAGTTCTTGTCTCTAAATTTAACATTTTGCTTTGTAAACAAAAGCCCTTAAGAGTTCTCACAAGACCTTGATGATAAACCCTTTTATTGATATTCCAGATCACTTTTCAAAATATTTGCAGATTATAGGATAAATGGTGTTTGCTTTTATCCCCATTTCAAGAGATAACGGTGGAGTAACTTACGATACCCAGATGAAAATGTATCGGTTAGCACTGGGGAAAGCGGATCCTCCCTGAAATTAGCCTTTGACCCAGTTAGTCTTTCATAAACAAGCAATGATTTAAAAAATCCTCAGCAGAAAAGATGTTTGCAGCCCCAGCATCAACTTGCATAAATGTTAGAAGGTGTAAGCATAACAAAGCTACATCAGCCATAATTTACAGCCCCAAGACTGAGGATGAAAAACTATGGAAAACTTCGCTAATGAAATGTCAAAGCCAACTAGCTTCACTACAGCTAATCCGCAAATCTTGATGACAACGCAGATTACTCAGCCTGCTAAACTGACAAGTGCCCAAGGAAGCTCATCTCCCAGGGATTACACCTCCATTTCTGTTTGCTTTCTTCTGAGTTATGTGGAAGAGGCCCAGAGGAAACAAGTTTCAGCTCATCTATTTCCTTTTGAGGGCTTTCAGTACACTACCCAGTCTTAAAGCATCAAGCAACAACAGTACATATACACACAGAGAGACAAGAGTCCCAAATATTGACATTACTGTGCAATAGGCCAGTCACCCGCAGATGCCAGGCAGAAAGCTGCTGACAGATGCTGCAGCATAAACCTCCTAAGAACCTTCAGGTTCGGCAACAAAATCCTCTGTTCCCCATTCATGCTGCCCTGATGCTTGGATCTGAATAATGCCCAATATGAGAGATTTATTTTTTTCTCACACTGGCTATCTATAGAAAATCCTTTTTTGTAAGTCTCTGTTGTGCAGCTTCTGAATGTCAGGCCCAGCAAATCAAAACATTTTATTGTAATTTCATATTGTTTACTTTTGCAAGGCAGGATCTTGGCAGAGATGAGTGTTTCCTCCAGGGACAAGGAGGATGGGGCTGGGAGGAGGGGAGGACAGACGGATGGAAGGAAGCATTTTAATGCAGACTTCCTCACTGTCTGCTTTAATAGGGACCTGGCTGAAATACAAAGGAAGAAGTAAGTAAGAAGACCTTGGCTACAAATTTAGAGATGCCAAATAATGGATGTGAGGATGTTCCAGGACCAACCTATGCAGGCAATGACAGTAGGGAAGCAGTGTGGCACCAGGTAAACATTGCTAGCTCCAGCCCACCCACCACTGCCCTCAGCAGGGTTGGGAGGATCCTGGGGTGCCCACGGCAGGCACAGTCCCAAGGGCTGTGGCCAAGAAAGAGCAGGGAAGGACAGCCTTGCCCAGGCTGATCCCACGCATCCCTACAAAGCCAGTGTTACCCCCCTATCCACAGCTAGTCCTGGCTCCTTGCCCAGAGCCCTCCATCCCTAGACAGCCCCAAACTGTGGGCAGGCTTCCCTCCAGGAAAGATGGCACCACCCAAGTACATATTTCTCCATGAGGATCCTCCCACTATTCCAGGATGGAGAAGAGGAGGAGGCTCCTTATACCCTTTGTCTGCCTAGGGACACTGGAAAGCACCAGCGATTCCACCACAGACATCTTTGTTTCACTGTGTGTTTCCAGGGACATTTGACCCACAACATTCAAAGGTCTGGGTGAGAAATATCTAAGTTGATGAGAGCTGATTTAAGTGTTCTATGTTTGGAGAACAAGGCATTTGAAACACATCACATTATATGTGAGTCTCCTGCTGAAGCAATGGTCCTCCAAGAAACCTGCAGGAGACGTGGATGGTGCCAAGCCAGCAGTACAGTTGAAAGCAGTTTTATTGACTTTGTTCTGTCCCCAGCTGTCCAACTGAGAGACCTAGACCCTCTCATCTGCTTTAATCCTGGATTCTTTGGGCTGCTCCACACGAGATGAAGTCCCAGGACACGTGGAAGGAGCTGATGCCTTGAAGCCATGACTCTCCCTGTCTCCAGGACCACCCGTGGCTGCAGGCTGGCTGGCAGACACAGGCAGCAGCTCCCTGCTCCCACTGGGTGCCTGGCAAAGCTCAGCAGCACTGCTAGCTCTCCTCTCGGCATAACAAATCTCCCTGTCCTTCAGCATCGCCTCTCTCTCCTCCTGAAGCTTTGTTTTGGTAGAAAGCGGCTCACAAAGACCTTTACACAAACTCACCCAACGACAACTGCTTTATTACGTAAAATGATTCACTGGTGTTTAAAAATCCCACAAACAGGAGCCCTCACTGACTTTATGACCGACTTCCCAGGAAAGCACTGAGGCCGTCAATGGCTAATGTTCTGTCTGGCATTGACTCCTTGTGAATATCTCTCAGCAATAACAACTGATAGCAGAGCTCAGAGCCTACACATCGTCCTCCTGTTTGTACATAAATTCCCTTTAAAAGGATTTCAGCATCCTCACACTGCTTCTTCCCAAGCGTTCAGGCTCTTAGAGCCAAGTCAGCCAGACAGAATGGTGCCATGCAACTACAAACAATGCAGGACAATTTTTTATTACAATACATGGCACGATTCTTTCTAAAAGCACTGCCAGTAATATGCAGTGTGTAAAAATACACATTCATCATAAAGAGGTTAGATACTAATTCCTGCAGCTTAATTTCTTCTTGAGGGCACCAGCCCATTTTTCAATTAAGGCGGGATAATATTATTAATCATAAAAAATTGCTGATGTGTAAAATTGTTTCCTTTCTGGCTAGCATTGGCTGAGAGACATCAGACATGCTGCCTCTGAATTAGTCTAACTTTGTGGTGGTATGGAAGCTGTATCATCCTTTTTGGTGAGGATTCACGCTGCTCCCTCCAGCCTCAGCCAGGGGGGAAGGCATGTGTCCCTCAGGGAATATGCAGACGCACATCTCCACTGCATCAGGTGCAGGCTGGTTAGCAAGGAGCCTACGGACATACATTCTCATGGAAGATACAACACTGTCTACCTGTCCACCATAAGGCAAAACAGCTGGCATGAACAGGCAGCTCCATGCCAAGAGGGTGCTATAATGGTCTCTGTTGCCTGAGTATTTCCAGGGCACCATGTTTCAACACCTCCCAAAGAGAAAGAGGTTTCTGCCCACTCCCTCAATTTTCTGTGCTGAATTTGGTACTATGGGACTATCTAGTGAGGTCATCAGAGCTTTCTCTTTAATGTTTTTCCCCTTTCCTCTGCTGTTGAATGGGTTTGCCTAATTCTGACCAAAACAGCTGCACACATTGCTTTCAGATGGGGCCACCAAAAGCAGAATGGAGGGGAGAGAATTTAAGAAACAGCCCAAACCCTCTAAAATGGTAAGCTGTGAATAACAAAATCTCTCCTTGCCATGCAGTCAGAAAGGGAGACTGCTGGACTGTGACTTGGCAGCATCCAAGAAGATGCTGCAGAGGTGTGGGCATGCCAGCATCCTGCAGAAGGACAGCAGCTCTCTGCAAAGACACACCCTGTACCTGGCCCCTCACCCTGCCAAGCTGGGGGCCTCTCACATCATCCCTGGTCTGAGTGCTGCACTCCACCCAGGCCAGATTATTTCAGGTGGACAGGGACTGACACATGCCCCGGTCTTGCTCCTGTAGCAGCCAACCATGATCTCCAGGAGCCCTCCACGGGACACAGAAGCACCCAAGTGAGAAGCGGGGCTGTCCCAGGCCCCACTGTGCTGGGGCCAGGAAATGAACCTCCAGCAGGTTTGCTGAGGATGATGGAGCTGGAAGGAGACAGCCTGGTTCCTGGCTCCACAAGTGCCTGATGTGTACTTTGGTGGCACAGATCCAGACGAAACACCTCCTTTCCAGTCACGTGTCCAACCCTTTTTCCATCTATGGGCAGTTTCCCTTCCACACATCACAAAGTCATATATCCCCCGACTTCTGTTGAGACTTTGCACCCCCCTGCTTACAGGACCTCCCAGGAGCAGCTCATGGCAGTAATCTTCTTGGCAGCTCAACCCTTTTCCCATTGCCTAGAGAACTTCTGGCATCACTCCCAATCTGCGTGCCCCTGCCACTCATCTCTTCCCTCCCTCGTCTTGTTTCTCCCCTGTTCTGGAAACTGCACCCTGTGTATTTTTTCCCTATAGTGACCAGTCTTCTCCCAGCAGCAGAATTCCCCTCCTCTTTTTCCCACACACAGGATCAACTCCACAACACTATTCCAGTCATCTGTAGCCTTATGTCTTCAGTTTTCTGACATCACCAAATAGTTTCTTATCTGAGGCTGGTATTATTTATATACACATAAATATAAAAGGCCATCTTCCACCATCTTATCAACTAGTGAGTGAGAATAAATCATGTAAGGAGAACAGGCCAGATTTTAGGACCACCTCAGGGAATACTGCACCCCACAGCTGTTGCCTCTTGGCAAATACTAGTAAGAAGAGCACGCTCACTCTGAAGTCTGAGGAGGCAAATCACATAAACAGAAATGGTTTCAGCCAAAAAAACTCCTTTCTGACAAGAGTCACTGCTATTCATATGACTAGGCTCATTAAGATCAATGAGAACTGGAAAAAACTGCAGGATGGAGTCTGCGTGTGTCTCCTGCCTGAGAAGTTCAGCTGCATTTTTCCTTGTGAAAAGGAAAACTATCCCTGCACCACAAAAGCAATAAAAATAGTGGGATTACTGGTCAGCAACTCCATGGATACTACTTCCAACAGCCCTATAGTTAGTAAGTACTCAGTGACAGTAATTGTTACAAACAACCAAACCACCAGAGAGAGCTTTCTATGTTATCTCTACCCATACATACATAAAAATACCAGTTCGTACAAATCCAAAGTATGCGAGGTTAAAGCTAATGGGCAAGCTTTGTTGAGCATCTCAAAAATCAAATTAACTGCAATCAAATTCATGGCACAACTCAGGGTTCATTTCATTACTATCAGAAAATTCAATCTCTGAAATCTTACAATATTAAGCTAAAGCAATGATCTTTCTGTTAAAGTTCTCTCTTTTTTCATTTCAAGGTGAAAAAACGCTGGCACGTGTGGGGAAGATGAGGGTGATAATTCCCAGTGGATACTACTGAAAGCTTGGCAAACATTTAACCAATTACTCTTATATAAAGGAAAGGAGAAAAAAACCCAAACATTCTTTCCAACATACACTCAAAGACATGTTGCATTACCAATTCTACCTCTCACATCTATTTCTACATCATGCCTTTTCCTGCAAAAATGCATATAATAGACATAAACACACATGCATAGGTAGGCATATACATATTTAAATTCAAAATACAAATCCATTAGGGAGCTAGTTAAATCTACTCATTGCTGCAATAACTAATCATATCTCTGTGCTGTATTGCAGATGGGAAAGTCAGAAGTTCATTGCATTAAATTCAGGCATTTTCCTTTTTTTTAATGAAGCTGCCTTTTTGGATTATTTCACAATATGCACTCTTTAACCTTACTGTAAGACCTAGCTGAAGAATACTCACTGCAATTTCAGACTACTTTTTTATCCCTCCTCTTCAAGGTTTCCAACTAGGTTTCTCTGCAGGAGTCAAGTGCAGTTTTAATAAGGCAGATGAGGCAGGGCTTCTCAACTGCGTTTGATAGAGGTGAGGTGGTCAGCTCTTTATTGACTTTCTGCAGTACTGCAGCTACAGACCGTACAGACAACCTTGCTTTATGAGCATGCACCAGGCAGGAGGAAATGGGCCTGGAAATTTCCAGCCAGCAGTGTTTGATGCACTGCTTGAAAAGCTGCACAATGTGCATATTAAAAAAACAACTAGGGACAGCCTTTTTCGTTGTTGTTGTTGCTAAACCATCAGGCTGCAGTTGCTACATGTACCTAGGAAAGCCTTCTTAGGAGCCATTTTAAGAATTAGTATGTCTCAGGAAAAAGGAAAGAAAACAACACTGGTTATTTTGTGCACATTAGAGAGTGCTGCATATCAAAGATTCTTTTATAAACACTTAGAAAAATCACACGGGAGGTAATAACCTGCTGAATTATTTTACTGTCCTTTTCTTGTGCAGGCAGCCACAGCACATCCACACTGTATGCAGTGCACAGCTGCACTGATATACACACATCCTCACAAGGAGATGTGCAAAAAAGGAAGCAATCACAGGCTGGTATCATGTACTATTAAGGTTTTATTGGTACCAGCATGGAGCAACTGCATCACTAATTAATGAATGCACGCAGGCTGTACACATCCTTCCAATCAACTGGCAATAAACCCAGGTAGCCTTCTTTACTCTCATACATACATTACTTGAGCTATTTACCCCACTCCTTCTTTTTCTGGACTGCACTTTCTCCTCTTCCCCTACCATCCCACATCAGCAACAGCAAGGCACATCCTTGAATGCTGCTCTAACACAGGGGAAATGAATATCTACGGCCCCATTGATGAACTTCACACATGGTGCCAGCCTGGACCAAGTTTGTAACAGCAGACAGGGCCCAAACTATGGAGACAGGAAGTTTGGAACCCTCTCCTAGAGATGTCTCCACATATGCCCACACAAAAATAACCCTTAAAATCAAGTTTGACATCTCTCTCTGTGCCTCTTTTACTCCCTGCCCATGGGGAACAATGTCCTCCTGCCCCAGGGGAGCACAGCAATGGTGAGCGGATCAAAGACAGCAAGAAGGTTTAGACACTGCTGATGGCAGCCCTACAAAAGCCAGAACAGGCTTTAGTCCCTGCAGAAATGTACCCACATGGGGCTGCACACGCAGCTCACACCCAGCAGCAGCAGCTGCAGAGCTGCTCCCGTCCTGCCGAAGCACTGCACCTGAGCATCCAGCACTGCTGCATGGTGTGCAGCACAATTTCACACCTTTCCCCTAATTGCAAAGCTCTTGGGGATTCTGAAAATAAAGCTATACACACAGAGAGGCTCAAAAACCTTACAGCTACAGTGCTCCTATCAGAGGATATACCCTTACTGCAAGCAAGACTTAACTAACTGCTTAAATTCTACTGACTTCAGGGGACATAAGGATTTGCTTAACTTTCATTATTCCAGCCATTTGTTTTACAGTTACCTGGATAATGTCTTGCCTTTTCATGTGCAGCACTGAGCTCCTTCCACAGTACGGCATTACTTCTTACACATAAATGGAAGAGCAGGTAGAAATTGAGGCATTTTTAGCTGGCTACCTGAAAAACATGGATATTGATGGGCAGATGGTATTGCTGCACACTGCAATGCTGAGTGCTCCTGAATTTTCACCTGTGAGATAACCATCAGTGGACAGCTACAAGGCAGCCCTTAAAGAAGGGTAAGGAAAGGACAGTAACCCATAGCACAGAATATTTCCATACTGCATTCTGCATTTTATTTTTTAAAATTAAGCTACTGGGAACAGACATCCTGTGAAATAACAGATGTTAGACTCTCACCACACATACACTGCTTTAATTCAGATGACCTTGCTGAATTAGAAAGCTAAGGACAAGATAAATGTCCACTTTCTCTCCTCAATGCCTGTGTTGAGTAGGGAAGGGGTGTGCTGGTGTTTAGCTATCTGTTTCCTCCCAGTTCCCCATCTGCATTCCCCCAAGTGTGCTCTTACAGCACTTCAGCTTGCTTTTCCAAATCAGTTGCTGCTGATATCGTGAATCTTACGAATTTTCTTTGCTGACAGGGATTAGACACTGCTTCACTTTAACCCCCCAAGTTGGCAGAAGCTGGAGATTGGCCTGGACCTGCTGCCAGTCTGTGCTCAGGCTCTACTCCCAGCAGGCAAGAGATGCTCAGGGCTTCTGGAGAGTCATATGCAATACATTGATTTAATCAAAATTACATGCCAGTCTCTTTAAAGCAAAACTCAATCAGTCAAACAATGAATTATTGCTTTAATTCTTAAGATCTTTTCCTTAATTATTAAGACCTTAAGATCTACATGTGTTCAAAATATTCTAAGAGAAGAAACAGACTGGCATGGTCTTTCATTCTTTTGCTGGTGGCAAAGCAGATTATTCCTATCATGTTCTGCAGGGGTGCTGTCAAATGCTGTTTCAGGCTATGGGCCAAAACCTACCCCCAGCCCATGTGCTCAGTTCCCACTGGCATCAATGATATCTCCACCATGGACTGACAGTAGTAAATGGGCAGAGATGTGCTGGCTGCTCAAATAGCACGATCTATGTGCTGAATAATTCATTTTAAACTGTTGCACAGATGTCAAAATGTTATTGCTGATTTCTAGTCAGCAGAAGGGGCGTTTCTTCTGCTGATATGAGTGTGTCACTGCCTGTAACGCCAGAGAAGATTTGGGGGATGTCTCAGCCAGACAGCAAAGCCCATACATGGCATGCCTGTGAACATACAATTAAAACCATCATTTAAGGCCACCTTTCACTCTCCTTATTAGGATTCTCCTGTGGATGCACATACCCATTGCCCTCAAAAAATTTCAAAAAAGCAGCTCAAAACATGGAGTGGTTACACAGGTTTGAGGATAGTCTCCATCAATCATTTCAGCCATTTGGATTTTTGCTGAAGTCCCATGGAAAAACTCTAAGTACAAACAACTTAAGAGTCACAGATAAGTTTGGATAACAAAATAAATCCAGACAAACAAACAAACAAACAAACTAAAACCCTGCCTCTGTAAATGGGAACAAATAAATGCATCCTACAGTTTGTCAGTCTAGCCATGGAGAGAACTCTATGGTACAAGTCAAAGATCCTCCTGCCCTCCAAAATCAAGGAAGAGAAAAAGACTTTTCCTGTGTTTCTCTTTTCACTAAACCTGGAGCAGCCAATATGGTCCAGTCCAACATTGTCCAGGCATTGGCTTTCCCAGCCAGGCAGCCAGGTAGCCAGGTGTGCTCCAGCTGCTGATGGCCAGCAGCCACCTCCAGAGTGAGGTGGGAGTCCTGTGTGCAGGTGGGCTGGGGGTGATGGGAGAAGTGGAAGGGAAATGGGAAAGATTCAGGAGAGTAATGGGTTTTGAACTGAGATCTGAGACCAGGGATCTCTGACACAAACCAAACAAAGCAAATACAACCCATGCTAGCCCAGGAGCTTCTAGGGAGACATCACCTAAAAAGTGGAATTTTTCATGTTCCTAGATGGGCTTTTTCATGTCTGCTGGTCTGTGTGGAAACAGACCTAGGCTTAATGAGGTCTAATTTGTTTCAAATCCATAGGTTTCTTTTTAATAATTAACAATCCCCATCACTCAGCAAAGTCATTCCTTACCCCTGACTACTTGCTATTAGGAATGAAATTTACTGTGAAATACTGTTAAAAGGTGGGAAGCAAGTGACATAATTCACGTTTTAATTAAAAAATATATATATCACACAAAGCTGGAGCCACAGAAGTAATAATCACTGAATAAGCCTAAAAACCCCCACCCCAACCCAGTGCCTACTCTTCCCCATTAGCCACTTTGTTCTTGTCATGCTATTTGAATTCTTCTAATTGACTTCTCTTACTGGATGCCCTATGCCCAAACCATATTTCAGCTTTTTGCTCTGCAATTCCAGGAACTAGAGAACGTGTCGGCATCATTACCATGGGCATTACACACCCTCACACACAAGGGTCCAGGAACTACAATTAACACATTAAGAAATAATAACTGCCAAGGGAGCAACAGAAGATAAACAGCATGGAGCTGATGGAGCAAGAATTCTGCTTGGGAAAGGGCTGTCTCTTGGGTAACAGTCAAGGGAGAGGAATTGAAGCACTGTTCAGCATTGCCCATTTACCAGAGAAAACCCCCAAACCAGTTGAGCTGTTCACACATTAATTTCTTCTAATTTAATTTCACTAAAAGTATTGCTGGCTTTAAACTAGATTTCAAAGGAATCTGAAGGCTCCTGTTCTCAAAGAAATAATAATCACGTCCTGTTCCAAAGTCTAAAATTGGTATTTGTTTTTTAGTATTTGAAAACCTGCCCTGAAGTGCTGTGGGTTTGTCATTTTCTTGTTCTTTTTCAGTAGCAGTGGGAAATACTTATCTCTTTTACCCATACATTGAGATATATATATATAAAAAATAACAAAAATACCTTTCCGTCTATTTTTATGATTGCCTGGTGGCTTTTTTTGTTTGTTTTGGATTTTTAAAAAAAGAAATTTAAATAATTCAGTTATTTTCCCAATTTTCCCTAGGTTTTTAATGAAAAAAAATTAGATTCAAGACTCTTTTATTTAGAGCTTCCACTCAGAGCATTTTTTCTATGAGCAGTCCTGCAGAAGCTGCATAACAAAAGCCTGCAAGAGCATGCCAGCCATTTGGAAACCTATCTATCTTCACCACTGTAACCAACAGAATTCATGGAGCATGCTGCTCCCTTTGGGCATAAGTCTTTACTTTAGCCATTGCTTTCAGGTGGACCAGCCAAAGGCCCTAATACTCTTCAGTGAGACTGGGGGCTGAAGGAACACGATGGCACAGGCGAGGTTTATGAAATGCTTTGTCTCGTGTCCTCCCACCTTGGGGCTGCACGCAGAAAACCCAACAAAAAAAATCGCCATTAAAAGAACAGCCTTTCCTGCATTCACCCCAAATCCCTGTGCAGGAAAGGGAGGCAGAAGAGGCACAGACACAGAGGGTAGGATTGGCAGCTCTGCTCAAACCCACCTTTTGGGAGAGACGGGACCCACGTGGGGCTGGGGCGCCGGGTTTCTGTGAGGGGCGTGATCCCCCCCGCTGCCCCCACGCACGGCTCATCACTCAACTCAGACATTTCACCAAATCACATGGCACTTTGTAAAAACCCAATTGTTTTTATTTTCCAATTTTCCATGTTTTGTGTAGAGTGCTGCTGTGTTCAAGCGAAGTGAATAAAAGCATAAACAGCAAGCACCATCTGGAGAACATTCTTCCAGCATGCTGAGAAATAGCAGCCGCCTGAGCGCTACCTGCTATAAATAAATGTCATTAAAAAATGTCCAAAAAATTGTTTGTTCCTATTTGATGGAACTCTAGCCAGATAACATTTTCCTTAACCCTGTCTTCAGGTATCTACCACCTTCATAGAAAAAAAAAAAATCTCCAAACAGATGTAGATATTTGTCTCTCTTTCCTTTATGTTAATATGGGTATTACTAACAGAGTAGCAACTCTACACATTAATAACAGCAACAGAGGTTGCAACTTAAGCATAACATATGAACAAAGCACTGAAATCCAAATGCTTTTTAAACTGTACCAGGTTCACAATAGGGAGATATCTCTCAGCCTGCTAGCAGGAGAACAGGCAAAATTATTCATTGTCCAAACTGATAGTGTATCAGTTTGGAGGGGGAAAAAAATACCAGAAAGTCTGTAATTTATTTTCAGTCTACACAAAGCCACATCTCCCTCTCTGCTGACAAAATACAGACCAAGCTGGCTGTGGGGCTGTGATGAGGCTCTGTGAAGGGTCGGAGTTTGCTGTGTTTGTTTAATCACTGCAATTAGAGCTATGCAAATAATGGAATTGTTTGCTATAGTGGCAAGGTTGTGGTAAAAAAAAAATTAAAAATATATTTGGATTGAGTGATTTAAAAACAATTTTGGTAAAATGAAAAAATAAAACCGTCTAGTTTGTTCTGCTCAGATTCAACTCAGAATCCATTCAGTTCAAAATGAAAAATACATTTTCATGCTGGAACAAAGCATATGAGCATTTGCCATTTATCCTTTTTTTTTTTTTTTTTTTTTTTTTTTTTTTTTTTTTGTTTGTCAGACAAACATTTTCAGCACCCAGAAGGGATGCTTAGGAGAGATTGTTGCTTCTTGGGCAGGGAGGAGAAGATGTGACTATCCCTCATCCCAGCCTTGGACACACCTCATGCTGTTGTGCAGGGGCAGGGCTGAGTGCTGCATCTTTCTCCCCTGAAGAAGCTGCTGCCAGCCCTTCTCTTCCCCCATGCTATGCTTTGCCCAGGGAGCCCAAGGGTGGCAGGCAGATGTGGGTATGGGAACAGAAGCACTGCCTTTTCTTGGTTACACATGGCCCAGCCACAGCTGGCACGGGGGGACTCTTCCCAGAGCCACACAGCCCTCGTGGCCCACACAAGGTTGGGGTGTGCTCTGGGATGTGGCACGGGGCTGAGTGTCTGGAGGCTGACACAGCACTCAATCTGAAGCCTCCCTGATGAGCCACTAGGCACCAGCAGGAAGAAGGATTTGAAGGAATTTGAAGGAATTTTAGCGGTTTTCTCCCTTGTTTTAAACCCCGTTATATTGGCAGATGTCATGAAGTGAGAGGAGCAAATCTGTCTTGTTCAACAGAGACGAGCATCCACAGAAACAGGCTGGATCCCTTTCACAACAGAGATTCCTGAGGCACAGGACATATCACCAGCACAGCCACCCACCATCATTTAAGGCCAAGAGTGGAAATGATGGACAAAAGCCAGATCCGGTCCTTCCCTCGAGCTATGCCGCTTTGTCCAAATCCAAAGTTGCACACTGGTGTGCTCACAGAGCAGCTCTGCTAAAGCCTTGCTTTTGGCTGGGAATGGCCACCATTCCCACTGGAAGCAAAGGCATTATTCCCACCATATTTTATTCTCTGCTTTCATTGGGACACAATGTGTAAGGAACTGCATTAATAGGGATGAGGGTCCAGTCTCTTCCCTGATGAAATCATCATCTCAAACATAACAAGGGCAGGAAATGATAACGTGGTTAGAGTTCTCATTAGCCATCTTTTCCTAATATTTATATTTTAGCTACTTTTATTTACAGAGTCCACTCACACTAGTTAAATTATGTACTTTGGAAAAGAATACAAAGGATGTCTGGAAGTGAATACATTGGACTACTGATTTTGTTAGGATAATAACGATGATTATCATGATTAACCATACTTGATGAATAAGATTTTACCAGACCAGGTGTAGAGGGAAGGCAGGTGGTGGGAATATGTCTGTCTGTCCATGCATGCACACAAGCGTGCGTGCGTGCATATGGGGGGGAGGGTTGTTCTTTGTTTTGTTTTTGCCTTTGGTCAAATTCAAACAATGTGCAGTAACAAGAAGTAAATGTCATTTTCCTCCCATCTATCTTAATTTGGCATCCATTTTAAAGCTTACCTTTGACCTTTTAAAATGTTAATACACTTAAGCAGATATAAAAAACACAAAGCTCCTGAAGAAATTAATCACAGCCATTTCATGATGCTGCTCTAAAAATGTAACATCAGTTGTTTTCCTCTTTAAAGAAACATTTGTCCAATGCAGCAGCAGTAACTATGCTACAATTACCTATTATTTCCTTTTCAAACAAATAACCACATTAAATGCTACAGCAAAACCCTTTCAGCATAACCAGCACAATCTACTATGAATCTGTGTTGTTGAGTAACTGCTTAGAATCACAGCAAGGGTCCTGAAAAGGACCTTGAGAAGTGTCCTAAGCCATCCCTCAGCCCCAGGCAGGGCCAGCTAAATCTAAACTCTTCTTGACAGGAAACCTTATTTAGATTTCCTTTAAGTAGCAGCCTTAAATAGAACTGGGGAAAATTGCACAATTCACTATATATATATATGTATATATATATATGAAAACAATTTATAATGAATATTACATTTACAAATAAGAAAATACAAAGAGACTACCCTGACCTGAATGATGTCTCCCTCCTCTGACCACTTCATACCCTCTAATAAAAGAGTTCAAAACAGGAAACTCTAATAAAAACACCTCCTTCCTTTTGAAAAATAAAAGGCTACTCAATTGAGAACCTCAGCTCCTTGGAAATGCAGGGGCACCTCTTCTCAAGAAAATCAGAATTATCGGGTCCCCAAATATTTGGGTCTTTATGCTGCAGAGCAAAGAGATCTTCAGTTCCACCAAAAAGCAAATATGAAGTAAGTGTTGACCAGCCTCTCCAGTAACCAAAGTGAGTCTAAGATGTCTGCAGCCTGTTTGTGATCAAGGGCATCCACCTTGTCTCCTGACCTAATCATTTCTGGCTGTGCTAGGTCCCTCTAGGACAGTGACTGCACAGCTCTGAGGTTCCATGCTACGAACGTGGGGATCCATAGGACACAGCCTTCTGCTGCTTCCACTTTCCTGTCTGTAGCGCTCATGGCATCCAATTGATGGCTACCCCCATCAATTTAATACCCCCCTTTAGAGGACAGAAAGCTGTGACAGCAAAAATGCATCCTAAAAGCGATGACTTCATAGCTAAACACAGCTGTTACACAAGCATCTAAAAAACCCATCAGTTAGGGACTTGAGCATCAGACCCAAACCAAAGGCAGATGCATTTCCCCGGTCAGCAGGGAAGTAAATTCCTTGCATCTGTTTTCTTCCACCTACCAACATTACTTGGTTGTAGCACAACTGGAGCATGGTCAAGCAGTTTTCTGCCAAATGAACAGAAGCTTAGGCACTAGGGGGTGGGGAGATGTGAGATGCTGAGCTTGGCACCACCAGTTCTGTGAGAGAACGACTCCCCTTGATGTATCCTACACACACAACGCAGCAGAGCTCTAATGTAGAGCCCAGTTTCTTCTGTCACAGAAGCTCCATGAATCCACCCTAAGCATACATGGCTTCTCCAAACATGAAAAGGCAAGAGGTAACGCCATCCATCCCCCAGGGACCAGAGATGAATTACAAGCACATCACACGAGAACAGAAATGCTTTTCTATGTGCTCCTTCTAGGATGTGCTTATATGTTCCTACTTCCTTTTGGCCTCCCCTCAGCATCTCACAGCCTGCAGGGCAAGTTTTGGCTATTTCAGAAGTCCTCTTCCTCCACCTTTCTGCACGGCAGACCTCCTGGCTGAGAGCTGCCTCTGATCTCCAGCCCCATCACCAAGGCTGGAGATGAAGGCATCTATTACTCAGACCGTGATGCCTGACTTTTTGGTTAAGAAAATCCTGATTAAAAAACAATGTGTTGCCCTTCCTGTTTGCTTTGCAGTGGCCTTGTGTAGATCCAGCTCTACAGCAAGTGATCCATCACCAACAACCAGAAAGACATGTATCATGCAAACACAAAAATACTTCACATTTCACTTTATTTTCTGTGTCTTCCATTCTCATTGCCCATCTATTTCAATGCTCTTCACTATCTTTTCTTTAACCTAATTATTATAGATATGTATGGACCACCTAATAGTTTTTCTTTTAACCAAAGACTATTTTGTGCAATACTGCCACATAAGCTTCAAAGACAATCAAATTTAAAAGAAAATAAACACCAATGAATTCACATTTCTCACTTTGTCACTCCTAGCCCTTATTTCTTGATTTTTTTTTTTGCTTATATACCTTTGTCACACTGTTTGTGAACAGTTTATTCACCATATTCTGATAATCACAGACTAGAACTTCAGCAACACTTCTCTAGTTAATTAGTTTATTCACTTGGCACAGATTAATAATGGATAAGCTACAAAAAGTTGCTATTGTCTGAGCCAGTCACCAAGTAACTAACTTGGCCATTCAGGCAGGGAGAAGTTTTCTTCTCTGAAAGGTGACAAGTAGCTATGTAATGACTTCTATTATTTTCTCAATAAACTCAGAGAAAATAGGACATTGCAGCTAGAAAAACACAGAAGGAGAAATTAGCTGCTACTGTCATTAAGGATTCAGAGACTTGATAAAGAACAGTTGGTGCAATGCAGCTGGAGAGGCTTTTCAGAGTAAAGTGATTATTCTCTGGCCATTAACAAATTATTTTTTCCTGGACTGAAAGACCTGCACTCCTCCAAATAACCTGGCTTTGCTATGAGGAGCACACTGACTGCCAGGGCAGGCAAGAGCCATTGCCCCCTTGGCCCTCCTGGTGGCCACTACACTTCCATCTCTTTGTTTCCATGCCACAGGAAAAGTGCAAAATAATTAAAAGATTGAAGCACACACAGACATTGGAAGAGAGACTGGTTTTCAAAATTAGCCTGACCAAATAAATTTGGAGATGCACCCAGAATGTTCAGGGACCTGCCCTGAGCAGCCCCACTGATTCTTAGTGAGGTGTCGCAGCAAACCTCCCTCACCTCTCTTGGCAATCAGAGCTCACCCCCAACCATCAGCTCAAAGATAACACAATGGTAAGACATTTGGGGACACAGTCAGTCAGCCCTGGGGCTTGTTCTGATGTCTCTGTGCCTGCCATCGGGGACATGGGGGGAACCCAACCCCACACCCAGCCTGTCCTCCAAGTCAACAGCAGTTGCCTTCCTTCTGCTGTAGTGGCTGCTCTCTAGCCACCCTAAAGGCAGTGGGAGCAACACAGAGACTGGAAGCTACTAAGCTGAAGGACACTTTTTTTCTGAAGAGGGTGGAGGAAACAGGAGACCTACCCCAGGCTCTTTGTTTAATTCTTGAGAACATTTAGCCCTCTGATATCTTAAAGAAGCATTTCCAAATAACTATATGGGCAAATTGTGATCAGTGATGAGTGGTATCCCTCAGAGGTCCACACTGGGACTGGTATCTATTAATAACTTCATCAACAACACAAACAGTGGGATCAAGGGCACCCTCCACTCTTGTGAGACCCTGCCTGGAATACTGCATCCAGCTCTAGGGTCTTCAGCATGGGAAGGACATGGACTTGTTGGAGTGGGTCCAGAGGGGGACCGTGAAGATGATCAGAGGGTTGGAGCACCTCTCCTATGAGGACAGGCTGAGAAAGCTGGGGCTGTTCATCCTGGAGAAGAGAAGGCTCCAGGAAAACCTTACACATCTTCCAATACCTAACGGGGACCGACAGGACAGACAGGGACAGATTACAGGGACAGATGTCTTAGCAGGGCCTGCTGCAATAGGACAAGGGGTAATGGTTTTAAACTAGGGTCAATTTAAGCTGGACATAAGGAAGAATTTTTTTATTTGGCGAGAGAGGAGACACTGCAACAGGTTTCCCAGAGAGGTGGCAAATGTCCCGTGCCTGGAAACATTCCAAGTCAGGTTGGACAGAGCTCCGAGCAACCTAATCTAGTTGAAGATGTCCCTGTTTACTGCAGGGGGGTTGGACTAGACGACCTCTAAGGTCCCTTCTAATCCATCTATTCTATGATTATTTTAACTAGAAAATATAAAAGGATGCTGGAAACAGGTCCTGCTCAGAGTGGGATCCAGTCACTCACACCCAAAGCCAGCAACTGAGTGTGGAGGTGCAGCTGACACAAGGGTCCCCAGGACACCCAGCCACTGCAGGACTGGAAAAATCCTGCAGATGTGACCCTGTAAACTCACCTCACCCAAGTTACAGCACTGCTCTGTACACTAAAGGACGGCATGGATAGAACTGGGTGGGGGTGGGAAAAAATGAAAGCCAGAACTAACAAGCAACATTAAATCACCCAGCAGAGCAGCTCCTCCAGAGTGGCCTATTTACAGAGTAGCTCAGTGCCCTGGGAGGGATGGGCAATATTGCAAACCCAGGAAAGGAAATTCTCTAGGAGAACTGAGACAGGCTAACAAAAATCCCCACAGCCTAGGACCTCTCATACAGTCACCTCTTTTTTGAAATCTAGAGTCTGCTGGGAGGATTTAGGCCTATGGCTTTGAACATAAGATAAGGAAAACTTTTTCATCCTGAAAATAGCCTGTGAAACTCAAGCAATGCTGGGAAGTGTTTCACTGTATTGTTATTCTGCAGATGCTGTTTCTGGAGGCAGGACTCAGCACAGCCTGATCTCAAAACAAAGCCATCCGTGGCTAGCGCCACACATCACCAACCATCTCCCTCCTCTAGAAATAAAATAAAATAAAAGCAAGTACCCCCATAAATCATTCATCCATCCATCCCAGTTTCACAACAAGAATATTTGTCAGCTCCCATTTTATGTCCCTTTCTCTGGCTGCCTGTTCTACAAAGCCACCATTTCAGCTGCCTGTGCATACAGACCAGCAAGCACACAGCACCACAACAGCTCCCACAGTCCTATCCTCCTGCCTATGGAGAGAATGGCCACCTCTCTTCCACAAACCCTCACCTGCTCTGCCATAGATGTTTCAGGGGATTTTTTAAAATATCTTTTTTTTTTTTTTTAATCAGTAGCTCTGAGGCACCCATCAGAGGTACTCAGCTACTGTAACAATCACATGATTTATGTAGAAGTAATTGGGGTTAAACTATCTGCCACATCAAACTCTCCACATTTGGCCCCATCTTTAGGACCTAGAAACATCTGAAATAAATAAAGCCATGTGTCATTTAACAGGGCCTGGGCTTAATTATTAGGATCATTCTGGATTTTATGGGAAAAGCCTTGTCCAGCCAGCTTTACATAGCTGGTCTATCACTTCCAAGCTTATCTGCTTTTTTTTTCCCTTTAGTACCTACATCAAAATATTTTTCCACACAGCATTTTTTTTTTTTTTAAATTTTTTTTTATTTTATCCTCCAACCAGCCGGATGACAACCACTCCTTATCTTTGGCTGTCTTCCATGCTAAAATAAGAATGCCGTTGTTACGCTGAGGGAGCTGCACCCTTCCACCTCCCTTCCCTCCCGACCAGCACGCAGCTGCCTGTGCAGGAATGCCCCAGGTTCCATTTTCTGGTCATTTTTCTGTGACATCGTTGCAATTTACCCTTTAGCTATAATTTCTATTTCTAAATCACTCCATGCCTCTCACATCACAGGTTTGGTAGCCTCAAGTGACAGCCTGTGTCCCGAGGAGCTGGTGATCCTCAGCCCATCTCCACTGCCTCTTGCTTCCCTGGCTTGATGAAGGCTGGCCGACACGAGGGCGAGCACGCAGCCAAACACAGCTGGAACGATGCTGGGCGATTCCATCAGCAGCACAGAATGACTGGATTAGAAGGGGGGCAGGATTAGAGGCGGATGAGTTGCTGTGAGGCTGCTACGTCTGTATGATTGGCTCCAGCAGCAGTATTTGAATGTCAAACTGTATCCCCTCAGAACAGAGAGGTACCACCTACACTGGGTTTCAGACCGCTGTGCGCAAGGGAGCTGGGAGAAAGTAAGGGGTTTGGGCTGGGGTCTGAACAGACAGCCCTGTACAGATGAGACCTTGGCAGGTCAGGCAGAGATGAGGAGAGAGGAGAGAGGGAAACATGAAATGATTTGCCCACAGCTACACTGGCAATTTGTGTCAGAGGCAGAAACGGGAGCCAGATTTAAAAAAAAAAATTAGTTCCTCATGCAGGAGATGAGCCAGCAGCCTTTGTTACATCTAAATGCATTTTTTCCCCTGTAATTCATACTGCTGCAGGCTCTGCACTGTGAACTCAAGCATCCTGAAGTTGTAGGGTGCTCAGTGTGACCTGCTGATTGTACATACCAAGCCCACCGCACGACCAGCTCCATTCTCCAGCCCATGCCTACAATGCAATCGGTGCATGTTGCAAAAGCTTAACACTTGCCTTTTTTTTTTTTTTTCCCTAGGAGGTGATCAGGACCCTGCAAAACCCACCACTGAGGTGATTTCCAGTCTGACCCAGAGAGCTCTGGCTACTGGATCACCTCCAGAATTTAATGTATACAGAGGAACTCAGCAGCACTCTCCAGTCTGCTCAAGCAGTTACCCCCTCTTCAAATCTGCCTTCAGTCAGCTCTGAAGGTGAAAGCGACTTCAGCTTCTCCCTATTAGACCTCCTCACAGAAATACTATAAAATTCGTCAGAGATGCCAAGGACAAAACAGTGAGGATGCATTAATTGATCAGGTTGCTCTAGCAGAGTGGTGCAGGAAACCACCCTGCCTATCAGCAGCCCGCTCTGCCAGTTACTGTAGTTACATCTGATTAACCGGGGCCACTCACAGCGTCACGAAATGGAAGGAAAGGCTTTTCAAATTTACATATTAAAAAAACGGAGGTGTGCTGATTTCTGTCCTATGGAGTGTTTCAGACATAACATTAGTAATCAGTAGCGTATTTGTGACGAAATCTTTACTTTGAATGCTAAGCCGATTTGCTAATGATAAATGACATGAAAGGTTACTTAGAAAAAAGAAGGACATTTCCTCATCAAGTTTAAACGGAAAATACCTGAAGAATTAATGGGCAACCAGATACTCTATCCTCTTTAACAATACATTCCCACTCGACAATATATATACTTTGAATCCCGCCTTCGAATTTCTTTTTAGAAAAATAATTCTAATGGAGAACATGCAAGAAAATTACCATCAGCAGCGGTAAATAAACCAAAGCCGAACTAATCTCTCAAAAAAAGAGGTGTGTTGGGGGTGAAATGAGATGAGGAGAATAACTGCCCTGCAACTCCTGCCTAAGGCGCTTGCACCCTGCAGCATGCCCCCGGAGGGATGCAGAACTTCTGGAGCACGATACTTCACCCTGGCACCCACCGCCACGTACACCCGGACCGCTGCGACGCCGGCGCAGATGACCCACGCCCCGCGACAGCCTCATCCAGAAAAAGCCATTAGGGGAGACGCAGGTGACAGTCCATCCGCCCGGCAGACTTCGCCAGGAAGCCGGGCGACAGAGGGAGGAATTTCTGCCCTAACTTCGGAAGGGTAAATTCCCCTCCTGCTGCTCGCCTGCGACTGGCTACCCGAGGGACCCCAAATCATCCCATTACCGCCCATCTTGAAATTCATCCTGCATGTTTTTAATCTCCTTTCGGCAGAGCGCGGACCGGGCGCGCACGGCCGCCGTGGCCCTGCCGTGTGTGCGGGGCCGCCCGTGGGGCAGGA
>WEIU01017878.1:132288-219824 GCA_013389925.1 Aegithalos caudatus
GCCCGTCTTTTTCATCCTCGCTTTCCCTAGTCCCCGTTTTCCCGTCAGACACTGAACATCCCAAGCCCCTTGAGATCAGGCTCTGGGTTTTAAAACGGTTTTGTCAAGGGCAAAAGAGTTTTTTGTAGGTTTCAAATCGCTATTAAGTGTCGCCAGCAGCTTATTGGAAGGTGCGGTGCATTAAACTAAATCCATGGTTAGTATTACATAATATGCCCTCGAATGTACATAAAAGATGATTGTAATTCCATCTGGATTTCTGTTGATATTAGCAAACCGCTCAAGATTTCCTCTTGTGGTTTAATGGGCTTTTCAAAACCTTTGACTGGTGCCGGATCAAACAGATTATGATTTAAGAAAGGGTAAAGCACATACACTCATGACATCGTAGGAATTAGTGAAAGAAGAAAAAAAAACTTAGTAGGTCATCTGCCTAATCCATCTTCCAAAAGAAAGTAGGAATGTCCCCCATACAATAATTTATGGGCATTTGTCTAGTTTTCTTTCAAATGCTCCAAATATGTGGCTTCCTCATTGCCCATAGGAATTTAGGTCAAGCTGCCTGAGAGGCAATTTCGTAGCATCTTGGAATTTAAAATCCACTACTGTTATTCCAAAGTGGTCCCCAGATGGCACAACCGTACACTTGCAGTTGGTCATTTATTTCTTGCCCATCATCATGGAAGGACTTTGGCCATCACTTTCCCTAGGTTGAGAGCCCAGGGACATGCACAGCTGAGAAAATGTCAGCTTCATGCTCAGTGTGGCCAAAAGAGTGACTCAAATGTCAGGACTTGTTAGGAGAGCAATGAAGAGGAAAAGATTTTACAATGGAAAATGTGTGTGGACCTGTGCTCTGAATACTGCTGGAATTCTGGTCTCACCTTCTCAAAAAGGATACAGCAGAGCTGGAAAAGACTTGGAGGAGGCTAGCAGTGATAATCCATGGCTTGAAAGGGTTTTCTAGTACATGCACACTGGCAAGAGGCACCAGAAGGGAGATGTGACAGAGGTTCCTCAAATGCTGAGCAGCGTGGAGAGGGTGAGCAGGGACTGGTGGCCCTGGCTTCCAGAAGGGTGGCCCTTCCCTTCCAGAAGGGAGAGACCCCCTGACTGTACAGGGGTGATTCTTCATGCAAATGCAGCTGTGGAGCCCTTTGTCACCTGACAGCAGGCAGTTGATGTCATTTTGAAGGGAAAATGAAGGAATTAACAGGAGAGAAATCCACAGATAGCAACCAAATCACGGCTTGCTCAGAAAGGTCCCTCCATGACAAATGACTTATGGCTGGGCTTGCTGTGTTTTTGCCCAAAAAGCCTCTTGGTTCCTCTTGGTGTATGTTCATAGTCAGTGGTCACCTGCCAGCAATGAATACACCTCTCAGATTCAATGTCAATTTTTATTTCAATGTTAATTTTGTGCTGCCCACAGCTTTCCTAATGCCCTTAACTGCATAGACTTGAGTAGTAAAAGGGATGAGTGGCTTTCAAGGGAGAATGTCACTGCTGTGCCAACACGTGGCATATCATGGAAGTTGGAATCATCAAAACCCACTGGAAAAAACATCATTATGCACTGAGTCACTGAAGAGAGAGAGAGAGCACTGGTTGCAACAAAGTTTCTGTCACTCTTCTAAAATGTGACAGAAATAATCAAATCTAGCTGTGGCCTGGGGACAGTGACCTTAATTTAAAATCAATCAAAAATCCCTCTCTCAATGGCAGCTGATTGTCCCGTTTGCTTTCAGACTGATGCCCTCCCAGGCCTGCCACTGTCAGTGCTGTTACACAAGTGGCTAAGCATTGTGTTGTCTCCTTGTCTTCCCTCCTCCTCCATGTCTTTGAAGCTGAGATAGCATGGCCTCAAACTTCTCCATGTTCCTGGCAGATTTTTTTCTGTGCATTAATTTATAAATCTGTACATGTATGCCTTGGTATGGCTGCTTTATCCATGCAGTTTCTCCAGAAATCTGCCAGTTCCATATTGTATCTTGGTACAAAAAACTAGCTCTAGTGAGGTAGGTTGCCACACAGGAGGCAATCTACAGCAAGGATGAAAATTAGGGAGCCCAAACAATGTAGGTGAATGACCTTGGTCAAGTGACCAATGGCCATAGTCTTTTAAGGGGCTGATCCCGTAGACTGTTTCCAGACTCTTTGTGTAGGATCATGTATTCTGGTAGATCAGGACAGTCACCATTTGTCTGTGATGTTCCTCCACCTCCACCTAAACTTCAACACGAATTCAGGTGTGTGGTGCTCCTCAGCTCCCATATAAACCCTGTTCTAAAGTTGGGTGTCTAAGGTAACTCTTTAGAGAGTATCTGCATGAACCTGGTATATTGTCTCTGCTGATAAATGTGACATCTTTCCTTTTGCCAAGCATGTAAAGCAATCAGCAGTGTCATTCATCTCACCCTATCACTTGATCACATAGAAAATCTTTGATCCCGGGATAATACTATACAGTAGTAAAATTAATACTGCCAGGTGTGATTACTAACATAGCAATCCAGGATGCCTTGCAAGCTTTAAATTCTGCACAGGCAGCCACACTGCAAATGCTGGGTGGGGAGAACTGACAGGCGAGTACACATACACTGTCTGTTGGGAGCATTCAGAGCCCAGCAAGAGTGCTCATTACACCTAAAATGGGAGTTCTGAACAGATGCAAGATTCATAGTGACAGAAGTAATTTTCAGGTTTTCCTCTAATAATATATAGGCAGTAGTAAGCCTGTGGCAAGTCCAAATTGAGTACTGAGCAGCTTTTAAATTGTTTAAGGCATTACCTATTATAAGGAAGTTTATAAAGCTCCATCTCCATTATTTCAGTTTTCACAAGGTCATAATCCACTTGACCCTCGTGGTTTATTTCATCACTATTGTCCCTCAGAGGAATTATAACCTTTACTATTACCACTTGCTAAATATATCACGAGGTTTTAGTGATAATGTCATAAATCTCCAAGCTCAGCTTTGTTGCTTGTAATGTGACCATAGTATATACTGGCTTTTGATGCAGTGATTGTCAGCCTGATCTAGTTATAGTTCTTTAATTATTTTATAATGAGGGGAACACATGCTGGCAGATATGAATGCGTATTTGATTTCCTTTAACATTTAAAATTTGCCTTTTCCTAAGGTCATCTGAACTTCAAGTGCAGGCTATTTAGGCAAAGTTTCTGCAATCAAACATGGAAAATACAAACTCATGGATATTGAATTCAAGCAGAGTGACTTCAAGAACAAAATTATCACAATTGTTTCTCTTTTCAATTAAATTTATGAGCATTCATTAGAAATCATATGTAATTTGATCATCCTGAAAGCATTTCATGAGAAAAACAAAGATATCACACGTTGGCAAGGTTCATTACTATGTCGGTTTTTAAAAGGATAAGCAATGGGGAAGCTAATGATAGCTGAGAATTTTGGATAACAGTAATGTGTGTAACTATGCTTTGTAGATTATGGTCTGTCTTCTAGCAGAAAGTTGATCCCATGTCAGTCCCCCAAAAGTCTTAAAGAGAATTTACCATAGCAAAGATGTGCTACTGAAGTCAATCTTCAGTTGCACTTAAAGATCAGCTAGCATCAGAAGAAGCCGGCCTCAAAACTGTTTTGACAAGACATACATTGTTAAGCAGTAATTGGGATCCAGTCAAGCTTCTTCTGACTCCAAGAAGGATTAACCATTACTATAAATCAGGCTTACTTGCTGGGACTGCTGGGATCCAAAACTTCTTTGCAGCAGCACCTGCAGAAGAGGTTTATCTGACAGGATATTGTGGGGCAGGTCTGGGCATAGAATGCCATTTCTGGTGATGTATGGTGCAACACTTTGAACCAAAAATCTCTCAGATTATGAAACTGTGGCAATCTGCCTTTGGGGAGGAGGAGTTATCTGTCTTTACTCTACAGACCCTTCCACTGTGGCAAACAGAAGAATAGGCACTTCAGCATCTCCCCATCTCTGCCAACCCACAGGCTTGTATGTCTACAGTGTATTAATTTATATCTAAGTTAGTCACTCTTCAACCTTTATGGTCAGCCAGGAGAAATAGGTACTTTTCGGATGCAATTCATTTGACCTTTCTTAGGCATGTACTTTGGGAAAAGATAAATCCCTCCCCCAAGTGTCAGTGTTTCTCTGTTGACCACAAAAGGACCAGAGAGTGATTAGTTCAGAGGGAGGTGTCTATATTGCATGCTGTCTACAAGCAATTAGGCAAATCCCAGACAGATTTTTTCTATAATGCTGCTATTACAGTGGCTGTTAAATTGTTTCACAAAGGTTTTTATTTCTATATCACAAGTATATAAAAGAACATATTTTTCTCCTTCTTTTACACATTTTTATTTCTGAAAAGCATTACGATAGCAGAGCCTACCTGTTGGAGTATTGGAGTTGATTATGTTGGTGCACTGTTCAGAATTGTTTTCAGTTACCTACTGAGAAATTGGCAATTTTTGCACTATTTCACCCTGTGAGTTTCACCAAATATTTGTCTGATTTAATGTAAAGGTGGAAAAAGGGCACATTTTACACCAAGGGAATGAATACAGCAATAGAAATATCTCTCATCACTGTATGTGACTAGAAAGCAAAGATAGGTACGCACACTTTTTTTTTCATTTGATTGCAGGGCAAGATTTTAAATACTATTTGTAATGAAAGATCCATGGCAGTAAGAGTCACTGTGCTGCCAATAAGTCCACTGAGCTCATGTACAGTACATCTCAGAAAAGGCCCAAGGCTCAGATGTCTATCTCCATGTTCTTGTATTCCCAACAAGCAGTGAATAATGCATTAGTTTTGCTTCGAGCATCCTATTTTGAATATGCTTTAGCCAGAATTATTAGCTTTCATGTAGTGTATATTGTTAACAGAGGTCATGCTCTGTGCCCATCTAGTGCTGTTTCCAGAAGTGCCCTGGCACAGCACACAGAAGCGTTTTGCTAGAAATTCTCGTTGTCAGTTGTCACCGTGAGGTCCCCCGAGATGTCCAAATTACAGGTACTCCAGATCCAGCTGGAGCCACTGAGAATGTCCCTGCAAACACCACCTGCCTTTGGCTCAGGCTCAAAATATTTACAAAGCAGGAGGAGGGAAACTTATATTGCAGTGACCTGGGAGGACTCTGAATTTCTGTGCTCTTATTGCTCTGTGGAGGTCAGCCCTTAGACCATCTGTCTCTGCTCAGGCACTACAATGTGTGTGTTGGGCTGAAACTGTGCAAAAACAAGTAAATCCCTGGGGCTGCCCCTCTCCCTGCCTCTCCTCACCTGGCCACGGTGAGAAGAGCCTGAAGAGAGCCTTTCTTAAACCCAGGTCTTGATGAGGGCCACCAGTGACCCTACTTCTGAAACTTGTGTGAGAAAGGGGTTGCACAGCCCAGTCCTGGGGTGAGGCCATGCTCTTGTTTGCTGTGAGGCTGTACCATTCTCCCCTCCAGCAGCTGTGGTGGTTTAAAGAGAGAATTAGCTTTTAGAGTTATAAAGAGAGCATTGTTTAAGATAAATGGTATCATTTGGAAAGGAGTAGGCGTTTACTCACACAGATGTGTACACACACACACACACACACACACACACACATGCACACGTCCCTCAGTTAAGTTTCCACAGCTACCCTTAGTGCAACGCAGCCAGCTGTTAAATCCAAAATAGCAACGAGTGCACATCATACGCCCTCTGTATTACCATTTGAAAGGGACAGTTCCTTGGGAGGATGGAAATTTGACAGGATATGAATATGTCTGACACTCTATTAGGCACTAATTCAGCAGGACTGGCTGAATGAGATGAAGAAGCAATGAGGAGGAGAGAATCTCTTCAAATTTGAGCTGATTGGTAATTTTGATGAAAGCCCTTTAGTCTCATTCAGTGACTGTTAATTACCTCTGGAAATTAACAGTTATTTTTCTCTTCAGGAAATGTTGTTCGCCTGCCAATATAGAAAGATTAATTAAATTCTTCCATGGATGAAGGTGAAAGTAGGGTCCTCGTGGTCAGTGCACATTTTGGCTGTAGATGCAGGGATATCATGACAAATTCCCTTTTGAACAGAACGGTCCAACTCTTTCCTCTTGTATTTTCACGGGAAAGTATGGTGTCCTTGTCCTTCGGGGTAAGGCTGGCTTGTATGTGCTTTCACCAGGAAAGTCTGGATGGGGGATGGCTGTGGAAAAAGGGAGGGAAATGACTAGGGTTAAACAGCCTGGAAGTAAATTAAGGGAAGCCTCTTTCACCACTCAAAGAGAAATAATTAATATCGTGGACAAAGATATTCCTGCTTCAATTGAAGGGAAACCCTCAACTTAGACCTATCTATACAAAGTATCACAAAAGTTAATTTATTCAAAAAAGTGGTAACTTGAACCTCCCATCCATATACTATGCCAGCTTCTCCCACCAATTCTAATTTATTTGATCTTGGCACAGCCTCAAAAGCTGTTTTTGTCAGCACTAATGATGGTCTTTCCACTGCTCAAGAGTTTATTTCCAATATCCACTATTATGTCATTCACTCCTACTGTGCAGAATTAAAAAAAAAAAAAGAAAAGAAAGAGTGAGGCAATATCCCAGGGAAGCTCCTGTGTGGGGTTGGTACAGGCTTTTGATTTAGTTCTTGACTTAAAGCTGTCAAACAAATACCTAGGCATAGTTGTTAAAAATCAGAAAACATCATGAAAGGAAAAGAATGCTTTGTTCCTTGATCTATTTTGTTTTTTTCATGACGAGAAGATCTCCCATTAAGTTTTAATGATAGATTAAATAGATGGAAAGTCACTTGGAAGCCCAGTGAGCAGAAAGATTTCAGGCTGCCTCTGTCAGGATCACAGGGAGGAAATGAGGCAGCTGAGAAGAAGCTCAGCATCAGGAAGGAGGCAGACAGGTCAGACAGAGAGGCTTTCCAGGAGCAGCCTGGTGGAGAGCAAACAAGCAGCTGCAGTCAGTCGAAGCCAGCAGGGCAGCCAGCTCCAGAGCTTGCTCCTGGTCTGTAGTGCCATCCAAGCCTCTCCACGGGGAGCAGCTCTGTGTTCCCAGCTCCCGTGCAGCGCCGGGGCGGCAAGCTGGCATCCCTGAGCGATGCTGCCAGGAGTGTGACAGCTCGGCTGGGGGCAGGATGTGAGTCTACATGCCAGCCTTCCCAGCTGCAAAAGCTGCCTGCTCCACCCCTCCAGCCTTGGGCAGGGTTTCTCTGGGTGCTGAACTGCAGACCTCGGAAAAGGGGTGTTCAGGAAAATCCAGAATTTTGGGTCTTATCCTGGTCTCAGGGGGGAGTATTTTTCACACATTCTTCAGGATCAGCAACAGGCCAGTGCAGCAATGAAAAATGCAACATTTGCTTACCCGACTTGCTTTGATCAGAGAGGATCCTGCTTGACAGAGGCATGGGATACCATCCTGTAGGTTTAACCAGCAGCAACATTGAAGGATTGAAGGCTTACATTTAAAAGATTCTGTCCTGGATGAAAGACAAGTCTATTTTGGCTCTTGACTGTTCCCTATAGAAAGTGAAGAGGAAATAATACTTGGCCCATTGGCAAGCGTTACACTAGTTACAGATTTTACCTCTAGTGTACTTTAAAGTGTGTTTTAAGATCAATATATGAAAGCACAACAGGAACCAGTATTTGTTATATTTTGCATGGGCTCTAATGTTAGAGGTTGCTGCCAACCAATGGTGGTATCTTTTGGATGTGATAAATTTGGAGATTAGTAACTTAGAATCTGTTCAGCTAAATCCATGCTGGGGAAAAGCATTGCAAATTATGAAGACAGGCAGCAAGAAGTAAGTAAAGTGATTTAAACAGAGAAGATGGGATGGAAAAGAGTAGAACTCTCACATAGGACATGTGTCTTAAGTGGCCAGGCTGGAAAAAACAAAGAGAAAGAAGAAATTCTTTTATACAGACTAGCCAACCTAGATCCCTCTTTATAGCTTTTAAATAATGTCATATGTGGAACAAATATATAATTTCCAAAGAAAAACATGGAAACTCTCAACTATGTTCTTGTGAATGCTTTCTATTTCTTTCCCAGCTAAGTAAATCTGTTTACCAAGTTGGACTCAATTCTGCAAGTTGCTTCTTCAAAACTACACTTTTTGACAAATTTGTTGTTTGCCAAAAACATTCTCTCAGCTTTAATAAAGAAAACTCAAAACCAAACAACTAAAATTCAATGGATTGGAAAGAATCCAGTAGGCTTTGGTTCAGTCCTTGTAAAGCAGCAAGTAAACATTTTCTGCATGCTTTAGTAGAATATATGACTCCTCAGTCCTCCACAGTCTTTGTGTAGAAGGGAGCTAAGCACATGGACAAATAACTGGTTACATTTGTTTCATCTTCAGTTAAGAAGGCAAGCTAGATCTTCAGCCTCTGGCAGTGACATTAAACTTCCATGATTATAGTCACAAAACCTTTTTCCTCTTCTATGGCACACAAATCCAAGTGTTCCAAAGGACATTAAAAGGTAAGCAAATAACTTCAAGAACAAAAATAAATGAATGCTTATAAGTGAAACAAAGAAAATTGAGGCTACCTGGAATAATTCTGTCCTATTTGAACTTGCTTTTAGCTTGTCTGCCCTCAACTAATCATGTCATAGCAAATAGAAACACAGAGGTACTATGATAACAGCTCTCATGGTGAATGTGGTTTTCAGGCTGCCGAAGCTAAAAAGCAGTGTTTGACATCTAATGGGAAGTGAGAGAGAAAACATCTATTAGACATGTTAAATGAGCAGTGTCTCCAGTTCCTAAAAGGTATTGGCTTGAATGCCATCTTTTGAGACAGAGAGATACACACACATATATATGATGGAAAGAAAGATGTATACATGTGTTTATTAGTAGCACTGAACAAATGGTTCAGAACTGAGGCTGAGATGCACATGCACATGTGCTTCTTGCTGCACCTTTTTTCCTCCTGTCCAAAAGTGTTCACAATATTATTTTCCCACTACTTTTGCAATATTGCTTGTTCGTCTTAAAACAGCCACCACACTCTCTTCCTACAAAATTCAGGGACTGTTGGCCCTCTCTGGCTGTTGGGATTTTGTGATAGCTCCTACAAGAGCAGTCAGTGCATGAGTAATACTGGGAGCCTGGGAGCCCATGTCACCATGATTCCACAAGACATTATTTTATGATGCAAACACATCCTGACCTCCAGAGCACACAATATATCAAATGTGTAATGTATGCAGAAACAATCGCAATAAGGAAGGAGGTAAATAAATTTGTTATGATTTTAATGATATGCATTTTAAATGTCACTTTTGCTGAGCAATTAGGGTCTGAAGAGAGTGACCTTTGCACAGTGCTCAAATTGTCCTGAGGCATAGTACTCCTCCATGCATTTATTACTGCCTTGTGTGATGAAGTGTAGGTGGTACGATGCAAGTCCATCATTTGTGGGAGGGATCTTTCTGGCTGAGACACACAATACAAGCAAGGTGGTGCAAAACTTTTTGCCACAGAAATGCTGTGTGAAGCAAGGGATATTATTTATTGAAATGCACGGCACACGGGTGCCCTTCAATACATAAATGCACAAATGTGAGCTAGGGGGGTTTCTGTCTGAAGAGCAGAGAACAAAGGGGACCAAATCACCTTCCCAAAGTGTGGCATTCTGCCCTTCCCTTGCTTCTCAGGTGAACAGTGTGGAGATGGGCCATACTGTCTATATGAGTATAGGAACAACATCTTCTCCTTACTCATCCCTGCTTCTGGATTCTGCTACAAGCCAAACATCTTCCAGAGAGTGTAGCACACCATCTATTCTCAGGTGTATCCACTCTCTGGGTCATGTTTAAGGTATTTTTTCTACTTACTTACACCAAGAATAGGTGTAAGTATCTAACATGTAGGCCCACTGGTTTGTCATTAGCAGTTTGAAAGGCAGTGTTTTAGTCAGAGGAGTGATCCCAAGGTAAGGCAGTCCCTCTGGGGTAGCTGCCACTGAAAGGGAAAGCAAATCCATAGACAGTTGCTTCTACTTCCTGTATATCTGCTGGTGGTGTGGACAGCTCACGTATGGGAACTACCTACACCCTAGGTCTAAGGCTATAAAGTATTAGATTTACAGCTGAGGCATTTTAGTATGTGACAAAATGCAAGTGCAAGTTAGAGATAGTAAAATACAGGACTCTGTTTTGGCAAGCAAGAACATTACAATAATGTAGCAGTGGGCAAGCTCTACCTTCCCAACTGTGCCTTTGTGAGCTCTGGACACTGTGTGGCATCTATTAGTTCAAAAACAGTGGCATGCATCACCAGAATAAACAACAGCTTATACAGAGCCATTTTTCTCTCTCTTCAGTATTTTTCCTTTATTATCAGTAACAAGTTGGTATTTCTCTGGTGGAGACTGCCAGAGTTGCCTACAGGTCCAGTAGGAGTGGGGAAGGATGGCAAGAAGACTGGTGGTTCTGCTTCATCGTGAATGTACTTCTGCAAACTGGAAGACCAACCTTAGCAAGGAATATTCAGAAAACCTTCATATCTAATCAATCCTTGGTTTTATTGCTAGCCAGGCTGTCAAGCATTGGGCAGATGGCTAATATTTTCTTTCACTATCAGGCTCTCTGTTGGATTCAGACCAATGAAGTAAATATAAACAGCCCTGGCTCTTGGTCACTAAAGCCTTCTGCCATCAGCCCTCCCAGAGAGATATTATTTAAATGAACCAGGAAAGTGGGTATCACTGAGTAAAGCAAACCAATTAACCACACGAACCAGAGAACTGATCTCTTTAACCGAGTACTCAATTTTGCCATCACTAACTCACATCCAAAGGGATTCAGTTCCATGTTTACTGCATGCCTGGTGCTCTGTGGCTTTTCAGGGCAAGAGAGGTGTTGGAGTATTTAGGATGTTGTGTGTTTTAGGCCATCTGGCATGTTTAGCCACATATGGAGCTCCTGCCACATTGAAATATTGAACAATTGGAGCCCAAACCTGGTGGTCTTTCCAAGTCTAACTGTATTGCCATGATGTGAGTCCATCTCTGGGGCTGATTCCAGTGAGTCCAGGGAAAATTCAAATGATTCATTAACAGCTGAATAATGCTTTGTGCCACTTCTTTCCAGTGTGCCCATATGTGTGATTTGCTGCCATCACTTCTTCAGTGTCCTTCCATTCCCCAGCTCTGATGCATTCAGCGTGTGACCACAGAGCACTAAAGCCTGGTATAAACTGTGTAAGGATACATGCATGGAGCTGTCTATCACTGCTTCCCTGGGAGGGAGAGTCACTTGAGGGACATGGTCATTCACGTCCTCCTCACCTGTCCTGCCCACGTGGTGGTAGGAAAAAGAGGGACTGGTCTTACCACTGGCCCAAACCCATCACAGAGGAGCACTCATGACTGCACACCAGCTGAGCACCCGGTTCCCAAGGAACACCAGCCCCTGCATCATCCCACTCTGGACATGGCATTTGCAATGTAGCATCCATCTGCCTGCCTCAGAACATGTTCCTCCACATTCTTGTGACTGATCTTTCTTGTGCAGCATCAGAATCAGCATCAGCATCAAGCATGATCCATTTGGATTTGACCTTCTTATGGTCAAATGCCATTGGAGTCTACAAGACATGGGGAGACCCTCTCAAGAACCCTGCTGTGTATTTTTTTCCAGTCACAGAGTAGAAAAAGGGAATATAACAGAGTAGATGATGAATGTTTCAAGGCTCAAAATTGATACGTTTGAGGCTTAATTGTTTAAAAACCAAGCTTCTGGAAAATCTGTTCTTGAGTGGAGACACCTCATGATATCTCCTTGCCATTCTGGAAGGGAGACTTTAAATCAGAGAAATATGTAGTATTAATAGGCAAAATTGCTCCTCTAATTTGCATCAGCATGATTCATCTCTAGAACATTTGTAGGTAAGCGCTAGTCCTGTGTATCACTGGAGAGGTATTTAGTTTTCATGTCCTTCAATAGCATTTTTGCTTGCTTGTTTGCAAGTTCACATGTCTCAGATCTTTCCTTTTGTATTCTTTGGTTGGTTTGCTATATCAAATGGAAGTGCAAAGGGATGGAACAGTGTTGGCATTGTTCTGGCTCTTACTGCATCTTGAAGCCAGGGTGCACTTATTGTGGAGCAGTGGCTTCAGACAACAGGAAAGGAAAAAGCTTCTACAGATTTCTAGATCATATATTAAAATTATTCTGAAATATTATCATGGATTATTTTAATGCTGCTGTAGAAAAACTGTATTTCAATGACCTCTGAAAAGAGAAAAGAATAGTTCATAGGGCATAAATGAGCAGGGAGACGCTAAAAGAAAGTATGCAAATTATACAGAGAGATATTCAAGACTCTAATTTAAAATATTGAGTATGGAAATGGAGTCTAGTCAGGGGGGTGGGGGTAGGGGAAGTTCTCATGCAATTATGCAAGGATATCCATGTTTTACATTTATAGTGTTCCACGGAATATCTGGAATTCAGCCTATGCTGCCTTTCAGAGGTAAAACAGAGGCAAAATAAATTGAGTGAATACAATTAAACAAGATTTACTTGCATCTAGACTTCTGAGAACCTGATATTTGCTTAATTTTTAGACAGAAATTTCTAAAAGTCTAGGCTTTCTTAATTAAAAAATCAAAAAACTAACAACAACAACAAAAAAAACCAGCCAGACAGAGAATCCTTCTTCCCCCCTCTGGTGATTTTCTCAACCACTTGTGCTTTTGCTGTGCTGCTGGAGTAGCTGGGAGACAATTGGAGGTTATTTTTAGACTGAGTCACTCTGCAAAGCTGACATTTGTAGGTTAGGCGTACCAGTTGCCGACTGCTTCTTCTTCTGCATCTTCTTTAAATATTCCCCTTCTAAACAGTTGGACATCCTCCTCCTCCTTCCCCAGTCTTTCCCCATAAGTATCAAAGTAGTAAACCCCCGTTCTGTCTGTCGGCGTTTTCTGTCGAGCTGAGTTAAATGCATCGTTTGGGAGGCACAGTCAGCTCATGTCCTCTCATGTAGCTGGGAAAACACAACACAAAGCAGTGCTTCTGCACCTCAGATCTGCTCCTGATGAAGCACAGCATGCTGAGCATCCCTCTACAGCTCAGAGGAGAACCAGGACATAGGCCATGCCTCAAGGCTGGATTCTCATACTGGGGGTCCCCATAAGACCCACATCAACACATCTTCTCTGCTTCCCATCCTCCCAAGAGGAATTTGGCTGCCCACAACCTATGTCCCCAGAGAAGGGGATGCACAGGAGCACCATGCAATGTGACCTGCATTTCTAGGGGCTGCCTTTTGACATCCTTGTCCACTGAAACGGGAGAAAATGAGCTATGTTTAAAAGTAAAACTGTTGCTGTGTTTTGCCTCTGAGGAATTATCCAAATGTGGGTGTGCAGGCAGCAGCCCATGGGAGCTGGGGTGCAAATCCCTGGGATGGATTTTCATCAATTCAAGGAGCTGGAGATTCCCTGGTGTGTAAAAGACTCCATATTGCAGTTATTCGCTGCTCCTAAGCAGCAGTGAATTAGCATCTCCTAGCATTTAGCAGTATGGCAAATCTAAATCACTGAGCTTTCAATTCTGAACTCTTACAATCTGCTGGAGTTTATGGAAACACAAAGATTTTCTAAGCCCAAGGAGGAAAGATGGTTGGTAAAATCGGAATTCAACAGCAGATTAGATTATGAAACTGCCATTAACCTACTCTATATTATCATCTCAAATCCTTCTAATATATTTGCCATGCAGCAATACAAACATTATTTTCCACTTAAATTAAGGCTGAACAGAAATCCTTTTTCCAGTGAACCTTTTTCTTTTCCTGATGCTTTCTTTTTTAATGATTATTTTCTTGCAAATGGCAGTTTAAATAAATCCAGGCATGTAATCTTTTAGGACAAAATCCTTTTTTTTTTTTTTTCAGTAGAGACCACATGTGGGCCTCATGCCAGGTAAAATCTAATGTGCAGTCTAGTGAAATCCAGCCCTAGGCATCTTGTGAAGTCACAGCTCTGCAGTTCTGCTCAGTGCAATGCTCCTGCTGGGGTTTATGAACACAGGGTTGACCACAGACCATGCTCATGCTGAGTTACCAGGACCATATCACCCTTTTCTTCCCTGAAAATGCATATTCCCACCATGGTCCATTCAGGAAAACCCTGAAATCTGCTTCCAAAGAGATGGCTGGGGGAAGACAAAACACATTGCTGTTGGATCCACATCTCCTTCCATGTAACCCAACTGCAAGAGGTGCTTTATCAGAGACAAGTGCTGTTCCCATATCAGTAAACAGGGAAGTAGGAGCATGACCCAAACTAGGGTGTCTGGAGGAAGTGCTGCTGGGAGACCAGAACTGTTCAGGCAAGGACATCACTGAGGTTTAGGTAGTCTTTGGAGCAAGGAATGGCTGAGTGGGGACAACCTACAGCAAAACAAAAAAAACCTCACTAGGTTCTTCTTTTCTTAGCTCTGTACCTTCTTTGGAAATTAGGTCAAACAAAAATGTTATTACACTCTCTCTGTTTTAATGAGATTTCAAAAGCCCCTGCAATATAGTGCTCTTGGCTGACACAGGAGAGCACACTGAGGAAAGCAGTTCATCACCCAGATGGGTCAGAGTGTCTTGGTTCATGCCTGTCCCAGGGTTGTTGTAGCTCTGCCAGTTTGGAAGTACTCTATCTCAGGAAGCAGCTCTGTGCTGAAGCTTGGGAGCTTCTCCTGCTCTGGTGAGCACTGGAGGGGAAACCTGAGCCCAGTGGTGGGAGTAGTGCTGTCTCTGTTCATCTCTCCAGCAGTAAGCAGGCTTCTGCCTATATTTAATAAATCTACACCTGTTCTTTTATTTCCCAGAAGTGTTCCCCATGGTGCTAGAGACCCCACGAGAGCACAAACCTCTCCCTACAGTAGCAAAATAATATCATGAAGGTCATGTTGGTAGGGTCCCTCTCTCCCATCACTACCACTGGTTGCCCAGAAACAAACCTCCTGAAAATTCAGATGCTAAAAGCAGCTAAATGAAAATCAAAAGCAGGAATTAAGAAGGAAGGAAATGTGCTAACTAGTTAATTAACTGATTGATGTTACTTTGTTGGTTCTTACTCTGCAGCCAGCACTGGTTCAGTGAAATGTGCTTTCAAGAGAAATGATGCTAATTAAGTACATGATAGAGTGGCCCAGGTAATAATTAGCAAGGGATGAAGTGACCATTATTTAGAATTTTTTTTGTCAGGCCTGCAGATATTTTGTATTTTTGCTTGTTCCCCCAAACCTTGGGCTACCTGGAAAGATCTTCACTAAATGTAACGTCCAGATCCCCCCGGCTTAAAAAGCAGCAGAAATCTGAGATACAACCAGCATTCATTTTCTATTATGCAAATACAGCTTCACAGTATGACACATCTGTAAAGCTTCATTTGGTTCCCCCCTGGCACAATAAGCATCTGCAGCTTTAATGTCTTTGATATACTGTTTTTGATTAGATTAAAGATGATATTTATAGTAATTTCGGTAATGTCATTAGCTGTCACTGGAGTATCCTCCAACATTTTGTTTCCTCCATATGTTTTGCAGAAGGGATAATGAAATTTGACTGTCCTGCAGCTTGTGTATAATAGCCTTGTTGGGAGCAGGGTTCCATGGGATCAGGCACTACTCTTCAAGTGGAAATGGTGATCTGGTGCACTCTGTAAACTGTGCATGACCATCCTGCCCTCTGCCCCCACCGTGTCCTTCCTTCCCTGTGCTTCCAGAGACAAGGTCCCCTTTCCTGTTGGTTGGCTGAAAATGCACTCCTTGTCTGCGGGGTCAGGCAGGAGGGACAGATGGAAGGATGGATAGGTGGGAGGGTAAGACATGAAGAGTGACTACAGATCACTATTATATTTAGCAGAGAGGAAAATCCTGGGGAATATGACGACAAGCAATAAATACCTTCAGTTTAAGAATTTAAACAAAGGTGGGGAATTATTTATAGAAGGACAGCGAGTGCTGGCCAAAGGTCAGGGAAAGGAAAACAGTTCAGATTTTTTTTTGGCGTGGGGAAAGTGACTAGTATGTAACACAGTTGCCAAGACCAGAGGGACCGAGGCACATGTTTGTGGCCATGCAAGATGAGAAAGACTGTGAGTTGGGGTTATGTGGTGGCAGTCCTGAGGGTGGGAGAGAGAAGCTGGACATGCAACCAAGAGATTTTCTCTTCTATTTCTGATCCCCAGCCTCCTTCTGCAGAGCACAGCTGCAGCTCTCCAAAGGCACTCCCACATGGCTCTGTGTAGTTATTTGGGAGTAAACACTCCAGTTTTGGGATTTTTCTAGATTCATTTTCCTAAAGCCCAAAATATACTATGTTACTTGAAACAGTAATGCACTGGCATTTATAGTGGGCAGCGGGCACACTGGAGGTAAACTGTTATTGCAGAATTCAACATACAAACATTAGCTCCCCAAGAGGTGGTTAGTGAAAGTATATATGCAAGTGACTTTGTTTAAGTAAAAGATTGCTTGACTTTGCACCAATCTTTAAGATTAATGGTGCTGAAAAAAATAAAATTAAGAAACTCCAGAAATATATCCCAAAAGCATTTAGAAGGACAAAAATAGATAATTTGGAGTATTGTTTTTAAGGGTGCATTCCCAAGTTGTGCATACTGAAATCAGACCCACTGTAACATCACTGTAGGCAGAGAGGGTCCAGCCCCAGTGCGGAGGGCTGTGGAGAAAGTGAGGGGGAGAGGTCTCACTAGTCTTTGGAGCATCCATGCACCAGGTCCTGGGAGCAGCAGGGGTACACACAGCCCAGTAGCCTTCCCTTGTAGGCTAGAGATGATGCAGATGTCACCTGGTGGCAGCTGCAGTTGATCTGGGCTGAACCTCCCCAGGGCAGTGTCACCTTGATCAGTTTAGCACCAAAAGAAGAGACATTTTACTTCAGAACTTGCTGTGCTGCACAGTCTAAGGCAAGTTTTGCCCCTAACATGAACAGATGAAGTCGCTGCTGGTTTAAGTGGGCATGGCACGAGCCCATCATGAGGTGATACCAACCACAGAGGATCCAACCCTCGCGTTCAGCCAGTGTGCTGCTCTGAGCTAAGAGCAATACTCTGCTCATAATAACCTTGGTTTGGTCCCTTTTTCCCAAGGAAGAGAAGCTTGCCTGTGACTGTGACACAGGTTCTTCAAGCCAATTGTCTTTCCCTGGCTTCATACTAGCTTAAACTGGGAGCAAATGATTGTCTCATTGGTCTAATCAGAGCTAGTAAGTCCTTTCAAGCAGCAGTTCCCTTGGGAACAGCATATATTTTGCAATCAAACTGTATTTCACCACTAGATCTTTGTACAAAGGTAATAGGGCAAACAGCTCTTTTTTTTTTTTTTTTTTTTGCAAATGCATTTTGCATTTATGTCTATGAAAATGTAATTTGAAAATGCAAAATCAAAATCTCACTTGGAAACTATCATATACAGTTGTTTATGTTTCTGAAAAACAATCCTTCCTTACAAATTCTGGTTTAAAAGATATGTGACTCATACTTACATTTTCATATGTAGTCATAAGCATATGAAATATATTTATATCAGTATACTCGAAGATTCACTTCATATAGTGTAGTATTTTGCATATAGCCATTACATTAACATTGTGAATATTTTCATTTATCACCAAAGTCAGTTTGTAGGAACTTTAGCAATCCATATATTTATCTAATGTGCGGGTACCTCTGTAGTTCTATCTCCTTTGCTGCTGTCTTCCCCCTTGCACTAACTCTTTTAAACCTCCCAGACATTTTCTCCTCCTTCTTTTATCAGTTTTTTACCACTGAATCACCATCCCAGTTTCATTCAGGTCTGGTTTACCCTGGTTCAGAAGTTCATTTCACTGGCTCCCACACCTCTACCCTGGGCAGGCACCTTCCTTTGGTGGGCTCAGCCTGGGCAATGTGGGCTGAAAGAAAATATGCCACCTCTGATCAGCCCATGGCAACCTCACATCCTCCTGCCCTCCCACCACACAGGGAGAGCACGAGCTCTTCACACTGAAGATCAGGGGCTTGAAAGGAGAAATGTTGATTATTTTCAGATCCTTTGGTTCTCCATCCTGATTAACGTCTCATATGGAAGAAGTTTATGTAAAGCTGATGTTCACAGGCTCTGCATTATGCAGTATCATTCCCTGCTAAGCAATTCTTGTCAACACCTATAGTCTGTTTCTTTGTTGGACTCTTGGTGAAAATTGTTGAAACTCATGTTTTAATGTTCCTCTCCTATTATTTATAATATAGTGACTTAAAACTGACAACTAACCAAAACAGTTCTTTGTAGATATTTAATTTTCTGTATATTTCAAGCATGAATTTTTCTCTTTTTAAAGAAGAGGATGCTTAGCCTAACAATCTCAAAATGTAATTAAAGCATAAAATAAGAAAATTTTATAGCTGCCCTCCAGATGTTCTAAAGATTTCCTGTAGGGTAAAAAGATGTGATCTGTTTCTGAAGTCCTCACAGCTTTCTGCAATATTCACCCTCTCAGACTGCCAGAATTTACCGTCTGCCGAAGATAGACATTTCTGAGAAGAATAAGGAGATGATCCTTTTAACCTCATCTGTCACAGCCAATAGAGGTTATGAGCCAGTGTCCCAGCCATACAAGATGTTCCCAGTTGCATAAGCTTTGTCTGCTATCGGTCACCCTCATCTTCTCACCCCTCATTATGCTCCTCATTAGCTTGTGTCATGGGCTGATTTATGACTGTCCCTTCAGCAAGGATACCCCACATCCCCCCATCCCATTGGGTAGCCTGTGGTTCATGAGGAATACCCAGGCTGAACTCCCTGGAAGAGACTGCCACCCACCATCAACTCCTGTCCCCATTTGAGATCAGACTGTCCTTCCTTCACAGCCCTTTGAACAGCAAGGCAGCGCTGGCTGCCTGCCCCCAGTCTTCTCAGCAGACTCACCAGAGTGCCACAGTTTCAGAATTGCCCTTTATTCCCCCTCAACAGGGTAAACCCAAGTTTTTTAGGCAGAATCAGTTGCTTTTGGAGGGTCTGATGCTTCCACACCAGCTCCCTGCAGAATCAGAGAATCAATGGTCTTAAAGATCACCTAATTTCAAACTCCCTGCCATGGACAGGGACATCTTCCACTAAAACAGGTTTCTCAGAGCCCCATCCAACCCACTTGAACACTTCCAGGAATGGGGTGTGCACAGATTCTCATAGCACCCCACACCAGTGCCTTACTGCTCCCAAAGAGCAGCCAAGGAGTTTTGCAGCCTGTGAATCATAACAAGAAAACCTGCCATGGACAGTCTCAATCCCAGCTTGTGCACACTCCTGTTGTCACTACCAGAGCTGCTCATGCATTAAAAATTAAAAATAAAAAACAGGATTTTCCCATTCTGCAATTTGCAGTGCAGGAGGAGGGAGCAGTCCTGAGTCCCAGCAGGGAGAGTTGCATCCTGCAGTGTTCCAAAAAATCCATTGTAGATAAATTGTAGAGCTACGAAGACATCATGTTTTGATGTGTTCAATTTCCTTTTTGTTTTCACTCACACGCAAAAGGATATTTGTGTCTGAAAACAGCAAAAAATATCAAAATTACCTGAGCTGAAATTGAGCAGAGATGGAGGATTACAATATTTTCTCATCTCACCAATATTGGTAACAACCCTACCCCACAAAATATTTAGCTGAAACTACATTTTGCCAGAGAACTATTTGGTCTAAAGAGCATCTTACATTTTCCCCCAGCTGTTAGTTTAGTTTTGGTTTTCTATCTGAGTCCTGAAGAGCATGTATGTGTTTGGGATTATAATAATTTTGGGATGAGCTCCTCATCTGCATGATGCAGCTGGCAAATGAGCAACTCAATTTGCACCTCGTGGTCTACACAGGATGCCGCTGTCAGGCCCGTCAGGATGTGCTCAGCGCCGACGGAGCCCCCCTTCCCCCGCCTCCGAGCCCATTGCAGAACATCGCCTCCAAATCCCTCCCTGCAAAAGCTCCGGGGACCTGCAGGCTTTCCCGGTAACCTCGGGATCATCCAAAATCACGCTTGGGGGGAGGAGAGAGGGGGCTGTGCTGCAGGAAGCCGCTTGTACCTGCGCTGGCTTTGGCTCATTCTGCAGTTAACCTCTCTGCTTGGGCATCCTCATCTGCAAATTGAGGAATAACAACACATTTCAGAGGGGCGGTGGGGTAAGGATTAGCTGCGATGCCACTTTGAAGCGCTATATACAAGCCAAATAGTATAATCATCCTAAATGCGAGGCTGGGATAATCCATGTATTTTGGCAGCCCTGGAATCCTATTTTACTTCATCTGTTTTAATTAATAAATTTAATTTCACATTATTAGGGAAAACAAGGATAAAAAATAGAGCCTGCATATGCTTTATTACAAATTATTGTTATCAGCTGCCCCGCAGGACTCCAGTCAGCACTAAATATGAACAATGGTTAAATTACAGGGGTCAGGGAATGAACACAATCAAAATGCAAACACTTTTCTTCTACGTGAGATGGGCAGGGAGGAAAAAAAGGAAGACTCCTTGGAACCTCCTTGGAGCCGCTAGGACTGCGGAGAAGCATACCAAGTAAACTGTAAAACTGATTACTGGGCTCAAAAAGGCTAACATGCAATTTGTGTTCTTTTTATGTAGATTAAATGCATTCACTGCAGTTCATAGAGCTTAGATACTCAGCAGGGATTCAGAGGGCTGGGTATCAGTCAACCACAGCCAGCCACTAAACCACAGGGCAAAATCTGCTATTGTACATAAGAATAGTCACTTAATCTATCTTAATGGGTGAAAACCCCATGGGACAAATGTATATTAAAATCAGAAAGTTAGTTGTAATGTTTGAGGAAAATAGTATTTTTTTTTTTTTGAGATAACACTGTAAAATATTATTAATGGGTCTGAAATCTTCTTGAACATCTTTATATTTAGCTTTTGAAAACACAACTGCCCAGCAGCCCAGGTCTGTGGACTGGGAGAAAACTCAAAGTCGTGAGACATTTGCCAAAGGGCTGTGGCTGGAATAAACTAGGGAGGAATCAAACAGGATTTCCTTTGGGCATCTGCTATCTGATGGGTTTCTTTTGAGAACATAAAACATGCCAAACATGAAAGTCTTGGGACATGGCTACCAGAATATTGGTGCTGTAAACAATAGTAAAGTCAACTTTAGGAAAATAGCTCCATAAAGGTTTTTTGTGTTTTTTTTTGTTTGTTTGTTTGTTTGTTTTTTTTTAAATTTTTAAAAAAAATTTATTTGGCAGGGGCTACTGAAAGGCCATTCTGCATCTAGAGCAGAGAAAGCCCAACCTTCTGTCTGCCTTCTTTCAAGAACTCTGGGTTACTGGAAACCGAGAAGAAATAACACAACCTTATCCTCTGCTTGAAAATGTTCCTATTTATTTTGCTTGTGTCTGGGCTCTCCTTGGCCCCTTCTAGCCTAGATTCCCCCTACAGAAGGTATTCTCCCCCCGCTATTTATATCCTATTTAGAGTTAATTGGGACTGCCTGCCATCATGGCTCAGAAATAATTACTTTGCCATAATTAGTCTTAAATTGGGATTTTTACACCTGTGCTGAGGATGGCTGATCAAAACACTGGCATTTCATGTGGACCTTGAAATGGTGGTTTGGGCAAGAACCCCAACCCCCATGTAAAACACACATGGTTGCAGACTGGGAGGAGATGCTTTAACAGTCATCTGTCAACATTATTTTGGAAAATACTTGGTGGAAAAGCCTCCTAAAGCCTGCAATGTCCATTTCACCTCAGCTGGACATGGAATGAGGCCTTTACCAGCTGTCTCAGCCACCTGGTTACCAGCTCCACATGGATGCTGCTGCAGGAGAGCCACTTTTGGGCAGAACTGCCTTATGGTAAACCTGTGCTCCAGAAGTGCAACGTGAGTTGATTGGTCTGTGAACTGGAAGTGATGCTGTGAGATCTAGGAAACACATTGGAAACTAATGTCATATCCTGACTGATTCTGTTAATCAAACAGTTGCAGTAGCCTCCTAAAAATGTATTCCTGTTGGCTGGAATGAGGACCCCAGTCCCCCAGTGCAACACTTGACCATGCAGGAGCACTGGATGACCTTGAAAGCCAGAGCAATAGTAAGCCAATGACATTCAATGGTGCTGAATGTCAGATGTTGCTCCCAGGGGCTGGACAAGCACTGCTGACATAAGCTGAAGGCTCCTGTGTCAGAAACTACAGGTATGGCAGACAAGCCTGTGGGGGTCCATCAGGCACAGAATGGCTGAGAGTCACTGCTAGGAAGTGTTAAGTCTCTTCCAAGAGCAGGGAGCAAAGGTGTTTCCAGCCAGTGCCTCACCTACACACCTCCATGTGTAGGTGAGGCACAGGCCAGGTGAAGATGCACAGTTCTGGTTACACCTTCCTGTGGGGAATATTTTTTTATCTCTGGGCTAACTTCTGCACTATTTCTCCTATGAAATCTGTATGTCTCAGACAGGAGCACACAGCACAAAAATCTCATTTTTTGCTCAGCTGCCCTGCACATGTACACACACAGACACTCACATACACACTCTCCAAGGTATCTCTAGGTGTGATAGAGGGAGTAGGGACTGAAGTACCTCAGGCCACTTACACTGCTTGGGTAAGGGACATCTTCAGAATTCTCCTGTGTGGTTCAGGTACCTGCATCTATAAGCTGATGCACAGATCAGTCTGCTAGGGCACATAGGGTGCCAGCCAGGATGGATCAAGAACAAGGACAGATGCCAGCTGAGGAAAAGTCAGGACATGCATAGTCCTACTGCAAGGAGGGAGTCTGGCTTCTGGTAGCAAAGGCACATGCTGCCTGCAGCACTGGCACCTGACCAGATGGGATGATGGGAGGAAATGGGATCTGGCCCACTGTGTTGGGAGGCATGGGGGACAGAGTCCCCTTCATGCTGTGCAGCCAAGCAAACCCTGCACTCCTGCCACTTCACTGTGATTTGCGTGGCAGATCAGAAGGACAAATTTCTCTCTGGATGATTTATCACTCACACCTCAGTTAGTGTATTTCATAAGGTAAAGAATTTTTCAGTGCCTCAGCAATCTCCTTTGCAAGTCTTACCAAAAGCAGGATTCCTAGGGTGCCTCTTGGGTCCTGTTGGTTGGCCTTATCTTCATTGACTGTGCCTCTGCACATTTGGTTTTCCTCCAGGACATACAGACAAGGCTGACATTGTCAGTCACTGGAATGATTTTTCTGGCCTCTAAGAGAGGGTTGATTTGACATGCTCTCTTCTCCTGGCTTAATTCTGTGTTTTCTTTTAGTGAAATACAAATGCAGGGCTGACATAGTCCTTGTTTTCTCTCACAGTCTGTTGCCAACATGCCATGTGAAAAGCAGGTTTCTGTTTTGATAATTACAGGTTGCCTATAGACTGCATGGCAGGGGCTACATGTTTCTTTCATTCAGACTACCCTGTTTTCAATATAACCTCCCAATCTTTTTCACCTGTTGGCCTTAACCTTCCACAAGCAATGAGAAGACCACTAAGAGTTGTGAAGTTTGATTTCCTCCTTGCTTCCATAAGGTCATCAAACTGCATACATCACATACTGACTGCATCTGTTTTGCCATTTAATTTTGTTCAATAGCTATATCACACATGGAGGTAAAGTATGAACATCTGCTTTAGTACAAGAGCTTCAAGACCAGTCAAAGTCATGGTTATAATTTCACCTTAGAAACTTGTAAAGTCTGCATCCTCCATTCTGCTGGGAAATAGGCATTACTGTAGTCTATGTTGAACAACCCAGTGCTTAACCCATTGCTGCACACCAAGGTGTCATGAAAAATATACTGGGATTTTCAGACAACAATAATTTTTCTGCTCATGATTTTGAAGAAGGGAAAGATCTGAAACTTGTAAAATATTAGGTAGTTTTCAAAAACTCAGCCATTTTTTAAGGAAGCACTGAGTTTTAAGTCCATTTTTGGAAAAATAATAAAACTGGCCTTTCTATTACACCATTCAAGTATTAAAAATGTTCTAAGTGAGGGATTTTCTTCTGCATATTAAATTTATCTTCCAGACATCTCTAGAAGATGAAATGATAAAAGACACTAAATTTAACAGTCTGGAATATTCTGGCTAATGTCTCCATTTTAAAAGCCAATATATACAGTGGTATTTACAATTCTTGCCTGGAGAATGGCTTATCATCATTTCCTTTTATTAAAGATGTTTGAAGTATATCTCACCCTTCTCCAAGGACACAGACGTCCCCAGCAGTAAGGAAATCACATGGCTCCAGTTTTCTTTGATCCATAACAGGGAAGAAAACTCCAAATGCCCATTGTGGTGCTAACTAGTTGTCATGACTTCAGGTCACAGTCATCATCATGCTGTCACAGAATTAGAGAATTGTAGAATCCTCTAGCTTGGAAAATACCTTTAAGATGATCAAGTCCAACCTTTAACCCAGCACTGTCAAGTCCATCACTACAGCATGTCTCTAAGCACCACATCTACACTTCCTTTAAATACCTCCAGGGATGGTGACTCAACCGTTTGCATGGGCAGCCTGTTCCAGTGCTTGGCAACCCTTTTACAAAAGACATTTTTCATGCTTTCCAATCTAAACCTCTCCAGGTGCACCTAGAGGCCATTTCCTCTCATACTGTCATTTGTTACCTGAGAGAAGAGGCTGCTCCCCACAGCTGGTACAACTTGCTTTCAGGCATCTGTAGAGAGTTATAAGGTCAACCCCGAGCCTCTTTTTCTCCAGGCCAAACAACCCCAGCTTCCTCAGCTGCTCCTCATCAGACTTTTGCTCCAGACCCTTCCCCAGCTCTGTTGCCCTTCTCTGGACATGCTCCAGCATCTCAATTTCCTTCCTGAACTGAGGGGCCCAAAACTGAACACAAGATTTGAGATGTGGCCTCACAGTGCCCAGTACAGGGGATCAATGCCTGCCCTGGTCCTGCTGGCCACACTATTGCTGACACAGGCCAGGTTGCCACTGGCCTTCTTGGCAACTTGTCCAGGTCCTATCCAGTATACCCATCCAGGCTTGTGAGCAGCCAGTTTCTCCAGGAAAATTCTCTGGAAAAGAGTGCCAAAGGCTCATCAGCCTCTCTGCCAAATTATGCTCCATGCCTTGACTGTGATAGTTGAACTGGAGTGTAGTTAGGTGCAACATAGATAAGAATACTTGACAACTGCATATGTGCATCATGACTTGTAAGGGATGGTGTCAGCTCCAATCAGTTCATGCAACACATGATTTGCATTCCAGCTCATTTCTGGTTCTTGGGATTAATAGTAGTATGCAATTAAAAAATGTGATATTTATCTATATTGCTACAAATTCACTGCTACCTGCTTTTTCGTGGTCATTGCTAAATGACACATCCTGCCCTCTGAGACTTTCTGATCCTGACAGCAATGTGGTCTAATGCAGGAGTGCACTGGTTTTGGCTGGAGTAGAATAAAGTTCCTTCACAGTGGCTGGTAGGGGCTGTGCTTTGGCTTGGTGCTGAAAACAGGGTTGATAACACAGTATTTTATTACTTCTGAGAGGGCTTACACAGAGCCAAGGCCTTGTCTCCTTTTCCTACTGCCATTCTGGTGAGGATGTTGGGGGTGCACAGGGGGCTGGGAGGAGACACAGCCAGGACAGGTGACCCAAATTGACCAAAGGGATATTCCAGAACATATGATATCATGCAGTACATGAAATGGGGGAAGAAGGACAAAGGGGTGGACATTTGGAGTGATGGAGTTTGTCATCCCAAGTCATTGTTACATGTGGAGGGGCCTTGCTGTCCTGGTGATGGCTGAACACCTGCCTGCCCATGGGAAGCAATGAATTAATTCCTTGTTTTCCTTTGCTTGTGTGCCTGGCTTTTGCTTTCCCTATGAAACTGTATTTATCTCAACCCACAAGTTTTCAAGCTTTTACCCATTCATTTTCTCCCTGATCCCACTGGTGGGGCCATGAGTGAGTGGCTGTGCGGAGCTTGGCTGCTGGCTGGGGTTAAGCCACAACAAAGAGGTAAAAGAGTTCTTTGTAAGAGAAAAAAAAAAATTGAAACAATTTGACTTCACACAAGTAAATTACACAGGTTGTGCTACATTAATATAAAGAAAGTATGTATACACCAGATAATGATGATGCTACATCAATAAAAATATTACGGAAAAATGAGCAATGTGGACTTGAAAACTTAGAAGTACTGTGACAGCTTCTGTATCCTTTAGCTGATAAATGAAACAAAAGGATTTTTCATGAATCCAGTTATCCATGCCCACAGAAAACCATAAAACCCCTCTGCAATGAGCCAAAATGGTGTTTTCAAAAACAAAGGTCTCTCATACTTAAAGTCCTTTCTGGGAGCTATTCCAGATCTAAATGGAGTGTCACTAGGAAACAGGAAAGCTTTCTTTCCCAGTGCCATAGCCCTTTCATTTCTCTCCCTGAAAGATTAAATTTGAACATTGCACAGTTGGATTCTCTGCTTTCCCATCTTGTGCCATGCTTGTGGTGAAAGGCTGCCACGTCCAAACAGCAGTTCTTTGCTCCCTGTTTGCATTTCTCTGTATGGCTGCAGGATAAAAGCCTTAGGGTCATGTGATGTTATGTTTAAAGAAACTGGTAACTGGTCCAGCACTACATCTTTCTCATCTTGCCACATGGCCATGTAGTGTTCTGTGGAAATTCTTGAGTGCATGAAGGAAAAAAAAAAAGCCCTAAGCGGGTGAGTGGGTTGGATTTTTTAGGTGATGTTGACCTTTCTGGTTTAGTTTTCTGTTTTTAAATGGTGGCTGTTCAAAGGAATGAGTAAATCCTGAGAGATGGGATAAAAGTCAGAGGGCAGGGGAAGCTGTTGGGGGTGCAATACGAATTCATTTAGCACATTGCTCTGCAATTTATCACTGAGGTCTCACCTTCATATATGTGGTGTGTGCTGCATATTTAGGGACAGGGATGAAGTACGGTGGGGAAAATGGCTTCCCTCTTCCTTGTATAGATGGTTTTATAAACTGGGATTTATTTACTGGCACACAGTATTTCTGTCATGACACCTAAAAGTATTTTGACTCATAGATTTTCCTTGAAATAGGGGTAAGCAGCCGGAGTTGTGTCTTCCTCAGAATGACATCTGAAAGGGCTGGCAGCCTGCTTGGACCTCCTTCACTGCCCAAATCTTAGCTTTTCCATGAAACACCTAGTGTTTTGCAAATAACAACCAAAGTACAAAGTGGCATTTGTGAGCAACGATAACAGCAACAGAACTTTGCAGAAATGGATATTTAACTGCTTGGCTGCTGAGAGCTTACCTGCAGAAAGTGGAGGGGCACAATATGCTGCCAGGTGACTTGCTCTGGCTCTACAATGGGAGCGGCAGAGGAATACACTGTGCAAATTCCCAGTGGGCTCAGTGCCTTGTAGGTGGGGTGCGAAAAGGAGGGTCCTCTTACCATGAGATCTGCACATTTGCAGGGTGCAAGGGGTGGGCAAAATCTGCTTACAGCTGGATTGGGAAAGTGGGGGAGCAATAAAAGGAAAGAGAGTTTGCAGAAAGACGTAAGTCACAAGTCACAGCTTGTATTTGCCTAAGCAGCCCCAGATGGGAGAGATTTGTAGGTGTGGTGGCTAAGGAAAGTTCTCAAGAGAAATTTAAAAAGATGGTAACAATGGGCTTTGCAAACCCTGAAGGATTTTCCTACATATTGGGNGTGTGAAAGTGACTGACTGGGAAATGCATTCCAGGAGAAAAGTGCAGACCAAGGACAGAAGGAAGGAGTTTGAAAAGCTAAAAGACATTGAAGACAAATGTCTGTGCTTTGATATGACGAATGGCTGGACGGTCTGCTCTGAGCTGCACAGGGCTGTAGCATTGAGGAGTGATGGCTGGCTTGCAGGTGGTCACTGGGGCAGTACCACCACCACCTTCCCTCCTTCTTTCTCAAATACCTGCTCTTAGTAGAAAACAAACAAACAAAAGTTTTCTATTATCTCATCTTTAAAGATTTGTTAAGATGTTGGCTCATCGGAGGTTTTTACAGAACAAAAATTTATCCCTCTGAACTCTATTTAAATTCCATTTCAATGGGTAATGCTATCAATTCTTTCACTGAAAATTCAGAAGGAGCTGCCTTTAGAATAAGTTCCATTTTCTGGATTACAGAGTGTGCTTAAATCTGTCTGTGGCTATATTTATTACAGTTCCTTTTTTTCAACTTGCTTGAACTCTGAAAGGGGAAGGTCAACTGATACAATCTCATAAAATCCCAGAGCAAATGTAGGGACTGTCAGGAAATTTCATAAGTTTAGGATCCCTGGCATTTCAAAAAGAAAAATTGATTGTCCTTTTCCCATTTGCCTGGAACAGGTGAATGAAGACACTTCTGAAGCAATAATTTATTGTGTCTTTAGGGATTCAGTGAAGCATTTATGAATAAAACCCAAAGTCTCTTGACATTGGCTGCTTGATATGTTATCACATATTTTACACAGGAACTTGAAGAGCAAACTTGGCTTTCTGTATGAAGTCATAAACACTAGAAAGCCCTGTGCACAGTGAAATGAGCTACCAGGTGGTGCATCCAGGGAGGCTTTAAGCTCTTCTTTAAGCCCTTCCTGACCCCTACTACTCTGATCTGTTCCATCTGTGGGATGTGCACCAGCACCTGGCCTTTCTGTGGGATGTTCCACTTTTCTCCGCAGCAAAGGACTTTTGTAAGTGAGAGAGGAGATGGTGAAGGCTGGGCACACCTGTATGACCTGAGAAGGATGGGGCAGCAGCACTCACAGGAGGCTGGAGGCAAATCCCCAGTTCCATTCTGAAGATGTGTTAAAGGATTGGTCAAATGGAGGCTGCAAATTGGTATCTGCAGCTGGCAAGGCTCAGGAGGAAATTCCTTTAATTATGCTAGGAAGAGCATGATTAAAGGAGGTGAGAGGGGTAGGTGTGCAGGGTGAGGGACAGCAGGGGACTAATTTCTGTCACGTCTGGGAACAATCCCACTGTGACACAGTAGCCTGTCTATCAGCCTTGCTTCTGTGAGGCTTTAATTAAATGAGACAGTTAAGTAACTATAATATAAAAGTTTCCAGATTTTGGGGAAGGTGATCCTGGCACCTTGAGGCAATAATGTGCTGTGTATCTCCTTCAATGCAAAATCATGGGACACACAGAGCAGAATCAAGCCCATTGTGTGCTAAGGTCAAACCTTAGCACACATATGTTGAACAAGACTCTACTCTCTTCTTCCTTGCTGTGAAGTTCACTTTTGACCATGATGTGGACATGGAAATAAAAATACACATAAACATTTCTTTCTAATGAAACAGTTTAAGTTATTCATACTTCAGAGGAGTCTTGGAAATTTGGCTTTTAGAGGTTCCAGGGTACTTCAGAACTTTCATCCTAAATTTTCCCTAATTTTAATGCTAATGATTCCATTTAAAAACAAAATTACTTCAATCAGAGTATGGTCAGGCTCCAGAAGACAGCACTGAAAGCACAGCAGGAAATGTCAGGCTGGTTCAGCAATGTGTGTGTGCTCATGTTGAAATGGTGCAAACAACTAGGAAAAGTATGAAGCAAGGGCTGAACTGGCCCACTGGATGTGTTGGAAGAGTTCAGCATGAAACCTGTATCGATGTCTGAATTTCATCAGAGAAATCTTGCCTTGTCTCTATGTAGCATATACAGGTCTGAAATCCTAGACTGTGGTTATTCATAATCTGTAGTCCAAAGTAGCTTGCACCCAAGAGTAACATAAAAAAAAGCAGACAAGTCCTCTGAACTAAATCTTTAAGCCCTGGGAAAATCCTGAAAAATGAGAGTAGGAGAAGGGAATAAAAAGCAAATAAGAAGATGACCAAGAGGGCCTTAAAAGAAAATTTTGGGCCAATATTTTAGAAAGCTACGGGAATGATGCAGGAGGCACTGAACTGGTTATCTTGGCATTGATCCCAGGCACAGTTCAGGGAAAGGCTGACTGGGGATGCAATCCATAAAAAGAAACTAAGAGATGAGAGAACTAGTAATGCCAATCAACATCACTTTATGGAAAACAGGTTTTGTCAAATATACTTGATTGCATGCTGTTAGTAGAATCACAAGTCTGCAGGTCACAAAAGATGGTATTGCCATAAAGTACCTACATTTTTATGTTTGGGGGAAAAAGAGCACTAAACAAAACCAGTATAGCTCCTATTCAAAGAATGAGTAATGTGAACAGAGAAATTGAAAAAAACTTGGAAGTAGGGAAGGGTAATCCCATATAGTGTGGTTTTAGTGGAGTCCAATGGGTACCTATTCTTGATCTAATGCTATTTAATATAGTTTTTATAACCTGACCAAAAGACCTGCTTCCATGTTGATGAAGACTGATGTAAACCACATGCACTTTCTTGCAGACATAGGTACAGTTATGAATTTAGAAATAAATGGAACAGATCAGGAGTGTAAGATGGGGGGTTGTATTCTGGAAATTTGTGGCCTTAAAGCAGAACTGGAAGTCATTTGAGATAAATTACATAATATGTTTCTTCCAGTATAAAGATTTAGCCAGAGCAACAAACGGGTTTCAAGGGCACCCAAACAAGTAGAAATAGAGAAATGGTATCATCCCAGCATTCAATGAAATTATCTTTCTGCAACAGCATTACCATTACACTGCATCCACTAACTGGTGATCAGACCTCAGCAGGGATCAGGAGGACTTGGAAAGTTCCAGGAAAGACCTGTGTGCTCTCCCAGTACAGGCTGCAGCAGCATGAGCTGGTTAGTGTACACAGAGGTTTCATAAAAACCCTTTACACTCTCTTTCAGAAGATATTTCTGTTGGCAGAGAGTGTCTTAAAATGACAGAAAAACACAAGATGCTCTGGTGCTTCATCTGTGTTGAAGAACTGGATGGGCCTGAAAACAGTAGGAAGAAAACAAGGTGGGTAAATTGTTTCCTCTCTGGAGTCATCTTAGGATGAATCTGCAAGGGCTTGTGTAAACTTCAAGTAACTGAGATAGGCATTTCTGATGATGTAGCCAGAAGGTTCAGAAACAAATAGAAGAGGTGTGTTCTGCCCCTCCACTCTCCCACCCACACATGCATATTCAAAGTAAAAACCACTCTGTAAAATACTGTTTGAGAGCAGTGGCCACTTTTCCATGACTCTGGGGATGTAAACTCTACTGCCTTGAAATAAATTAACCACAGAGTGTGGTACTTTTGCAACACAAAATATTTTTCTAAGTTTGTAATGTGCTGATGAAATACTGATATACCTAGGGACATAGAACATGAAGAAAAGTGCTCCAAAATTTCTCATGACACAGCCCAGCAAAACATTGCTAGAGTGGCCTTAATGGGATCCATACCAGAAGGGCTCGTTCATGCCATCAGTGGTTTGCAGAGCTGCTTCTCAGATGACTGGTTAGTTGCCTTTTACAAAATAAAAAAAAAAAAAAAATCTCAGTTCTACAAGTTATTGTCTTATACAAAGAATGGGCAAGAAACACACTGCAGAAAATAACAGCAAACAGACATTTTGTTACGTGAGACACACAGCTCATTTTAAACACTTTGGTCTTAAAGTACATCAGTTGTTTTTAATGATTATTTTGGTGCACAAAGGATGAAGCCATAGAACATTGCTTTCTCTGGAAACAAAAAATCCCCTAGAAACTCTTGCTGAGAGGCTCCTTCCATGACAGACATGGCCATGGGGAGGGACACACCAGACCCACTATAGTGAAACAATCAAGGTACCAACCCCAGCAAAGGCAGCAGCAGCCTCTGAGCCCTGCAAAGGGCTGCTGTCCCAAGCACACACCAATGGGTTACCAATAGGCACCCAGGATTTTTCCCTCCACTGTTAATAAAAATGGCAATTGCTGTGGGCTAATTTCTGTGTGATTTGTAAGGTACCAAAACACATGACTCTGGAGCAGAGAGAGATGAGAACAGGCATGGTTGCAACCAGAAAGCTTCTCCACACAACCAACCTCCATCAAACTGCAGTTAACAGCTTCTGTATTTTAAAAACAAAATACTTTTTTTTTTGCATATGTATGGTGTCAGATGACTATATAGGTGTAAACAAGCCTGCACTGTCTTATTGTCCATAAATAAATACTTAGTAAGTTCAAAGCAGGGCTGGATTCATAAAGCAACACTCTCCTAATCTGTATTCGGGTCTCAAGCGTATTATCTGTAATTTACAACCAATTTAAATGGCATTAACAGCCTTCCCCTTATGGGAATTTAAATTTGCATCCTACCATTGAATTAAACACTGATTGCATATTTTCTATAGGGGACGTAATGCTCTTTGAAGCTTGTTTTGAATAATAAAGCATCTATTCATGCACATGGTGCAATGTGTTTCTTTGTCCTGAATGTAATTGAAGTAAAATGTGAGTTAAAGGGATTTTTCCTCTAGCCACAGGTTTGTTGATTACCATCTATTTTCATCTATTCAAGGTTTTAAAAAGGAAAAGAAAAATACAGTAATCTCTTCCTGCATTTGGAACCTCATTTACCACTCAAACCTTTCCTGAGAGCATCTGAGATGAACAATCAGAAGGTCAAGTTTCAGTCCATCTTTGAAGGAGGAGAAGGAGAGAAAGGAACAAAAAAGTGCCTTACCCTTCTGAAAAGAAAAATATGAAAGAAAAAATAAGTAAATACTACAAACAAAAAGCAGAGGGAAGCAGACAACACCACATCTAACCTTCAGGAGACAGATCTTGCCTACCTGTCAGGTAGCTGTTCTCTGTGCTGTCAATCACTAAGAGCCAGGAAAACCACAGCAGCAATGACTTCAATATTAAGGAAGCAAATAAGGTGAAATAACACTGTTGACCTTTTTTGTTTGATTTGTAAGGGAGAAATAACTGAAACAAATAATAAACTTGCTCCTTCCTGGATGGGAAAAACAAGCAGAAAGGATTGAGGAAAAGGAATTCTAGCTGGTGGATGTGTGGCTTGCCCTCACTCAGAGGAGTGGGTGGCCTGGTGCCAGGAGTGGGTGACCAGCTGCAGCAGGAGTGGTGAAAATGTCCCCCAGCATGGCCATCCCTGTGACCTTCTCTTGTCCTATGCAGCTCACCAGGCTGGAAATCTCTGCTAGCTGATGATGCTCAGTACACTCAGCAAACCATCTGGAGAAACTGAGTTTTCCACTAGTTCTCCTGTCCCAGGCTACAGCTACAAATGAGTTAGGGAAAAAAAGGTCTCTTGAAATCTAGTGGATTTTAAGAGACTTTTTTCCCCCCTCTTTTCCCCTAATGATGTTCTTCATTTTAAGATGCAGGCAGGCCTAAGTCTAATAAAGCTATTGTGGTGTTGATAGTTCTGATATTCATGATCCTGGCATTTATTCAGAAATGACAGAGAAGACAAAACACAGTTGATATAACTGGCATTTATGCAGTGATATAAGTAATTGTTTAGAGCAATTTTTTTAAATTAATTTTTACCATTGTCTGGTTTCTACATTCTTGAAGAAGCAGGGGGCACTTCTGCTGAAACCTTCATTTTCCTTCAGTTCTCAGGAAAGCTTTAGAAAAAACAGAAACTATAGGAAACCAGAAATTCATGATGATTTGTGCCTTTCCCCATCTTAAAAGATGATTTTATGAGTCCTTGAGGAACAAACACTGCTTAAAAACTGCCGACCGTGTTTTAGGAAGAGGCAGGGAGGATTGCAGACCATGGCCTTGATCCCATTAGGAGGAAATGTCACACCAGCAACAGTAACTGTATCTCTGGACTTAGCCAGTTGCTCAATATTTCTTTACAGGCTATCTTAAACTGCTGCAGTTAATATTGTATTGGTGCAATAAAAGCAGGCACCGCCAGTGCCTCTGTTGCACATGTAACAAACATCAAAGTCCCCTGTAGCCACACCGCCTGCAGATAGCGAGAAGGCCTCGAGATAGTGAGGGACATAAAGGCTCTCTTTTTTCTTTTGCTTTCCAAAACAGTTTCATCGTATCATTTGCACACAAGCGACCACAAATGGTCCCTGGGCACCTTGGGGGTAATTGCCATGTTGTTCAATTTGCCTCAAATGAACGGCTCAGGAATGATAAATGCTCTTTCATAATAAGCTCTCTACCACTGGTACATAGTACGGGTGGGATACCCTGGACCCTGACCCTCTGCCAGAAAGTCATCCTCCCCCATTATATTTGCAGAGACAAGGAATCTCAGGGGCAAAGGAGGTTTATTAGCAGGCACATACCCATCTGTGGGCTGCAGCCCCACAGGCACATTGTGTTAATGCTGTGCCCTCATTGCTACCTGCTACAGTAGCACGACACAGAGAGCTGGAGCAAGAAATTATGCCAATGGGAAGGTCTCATGTCTGGGCAGCCTACGTGGTTCAGAAGATAACACTGGCAATTCCTGTCAAAAATAAAGCTTAAAGTGAATTAGACCTTCATGACTTCTAACCCTGGCTCAGGGAGAGTATGGGCAATCCTGGCTGCTCCTGTAAAGTTATCCATGCTCCTGACTCTGGAGGCTAACTGAGCTCCATCCTGGAGCTGTGTGCAGACTGGCACAGCCACCCAACCCCAAACCCCCTGCTGAAACTCCCCTTTCTCCTGCCCACAAAGGGAACTGGTGTCCATCCTTTCCTCAGAATGGGATGAATTCATAATTTTTTATGGGGTGGGTTCACTGTATTCCTTCATTCAAAGGCCAAGCTCTGATTTGCTTTCCTCTCCAAATGTGCTGCCCCAGTCCCATGGAAAGGAGGTGTGGGTGCCAGGCACTTGGAGCACCTGAGCAGTCCAGCTGAACTTCACCATTTCTCCCTGTTTGTTTGTTTTGTTTTTTTTTTAGGAATAAACAAGTGCTCAGGCCCAATTTGCTCCACACATATGGTAAGTACAAGCCCAAGCTGGGAATGCTGGAGTAGGTGTTGTCCATCCACCAGCAGTATGCAGTAACTCCACTACAGATCCACATTTTAAAACTGCTTAACCTCAGCAATCCGATCAGAGCTGGTTGAGGAGCCTGTGCCTTGATTCATGTTTGGTACACTTTGCCACACTGGAAAAATGCCAGTGTAGAGTGACAATGTTGAGCAAAGAAAACAGACATATCCTCAGGTGCAGAAGTTGCTGCTGGGGCTTTTCAGGGTGCCACACACAGCTGCTCCCCAGCATCTTCGTTAGTGATGTGGAAATAAATGTGAAATCACTGCTGATAAAGCACCCAGAGAAAGGCAGGAGGGTAAATAAAGCAGAAAGGCTGGCTGAATCACACAGCCTGCTGCACCCAGACAAGCAAAATGCATTTTACTGTGGGCTAATTGGAAGTAAAAGCATGGTTCTGAGAGTGATACCTGGGAACGAGGGAGAATGGCAGGAAATGAGTCAGCCTTGAGAAAATGATGGAGGTCATGGTGGAGCTGATAAAAAATTTGGTAGACTTTTTCTAAATCATGAAGAATTTATAAAAGTTTGGATGAAAGTGCACAGGATGATGATGGACTGATAGTTATGGGCTTCTTCTAATTAAGATGGGATACTTCCAGCCAGGATGTCCGGTCTGCTATAGAGGCATAATTCATGACATTTATATAGGAGGTTGGCTTCAGCAGACCTGATGAGTTCTGCTGGTCTTAGGTTTTATTCATCTCTGAAATTGCCACACTGCTTTATAGTCTATTATAAGTAATTAAAAAGAGAAAGGGCTGAGCTCCCATTACAAACCCTCTGCCTGTTTGCCAGGCCTCAACAACATGAATTTGTTTTTAAAGAAAAAAATAGCAGGACAAAGGTGACAAAGCAGACTCAAACATCACCATTACCATAGCAACAGTGGCATTAGTCTGACACAGCAGCAGAAACCAAAATACACCCTTGCACAGAATACCATGCAAGTTAGGAAATTGCTAGCTCTGTACCCCACACAAGATAAACAACCAAAATACAAACGGCTACACATTGCTCAGTAAAATTATTAATTGCTATTTAAAAAATACACTTGCTGCAAAGAAATATTATCTTAATAATCTCTAAAATTGATTTCCCTGGACACGAACAGCAGAAGAAAAAACAATTGCCAGTTGTGTATCTATGGAGCAGCATCTTTGCCTGGAAGCTGAAACTACGAAGGCAGCAATGTTGGAGGGGTTCCCTGACTGCCTTTCTGGCTTGGCTCCTGCCAGCAGTGCATTCAGTGATGTGACTAACATCTGTCACATGTGGTTTGCTCTCTCTCACCTGCTCTTTGGGGAAGGACTATGTGTGCAGGGGAGTAGTTTGCCTGGACTTTCTTTTCTTCTTCTTTTTTTTTCTTTTAATGCACTCATCAGGCTGCATTTAAATGGGGAAACTTCAAGCCCAAGAAATACATTATACGCATGAAGGAAAAAAGGATTTCTTAGCCCTCTATGGGATTTCATGCTGCAGCCTCAGACATAAAAGGACTAAGGAAAGTGTCTCTTTTGCCCAGATGAGTTTAGAAGAAACCATCATGTTGGGCGACTCCTTATCATGGTGCTTTGTGGGTGACAGCAGTGCCTCCCAGATGTTTGTCCAGCTGGCAAAGGGCACTCAGTGGTGGATGGCTGAGCCCCAGTGTCTCCACTACACTGCAGCAGCAGCTCTGCTTGGGGAGATCAGGGGAGCAGCACCACTGCTGCTGTTCCCACACAGCCACAGTGATGTTTTAGGCACGCTGGACCAAGGCTTGAGAGATAATTCTGTACATCTTGAGACGCTGTTTAGTCTTTGTGGTACAGGACAGAGGGCAGAGGAGGGTGTCTGACGTGTTTGCAGCAGGCTGTTTTCTGAGGAATGCTAAGCTGCAGCCCTCCCTCTAGAGAACATCCTGCAAGCCATTGGAACCCACATCCAGCTGGAAGCTGCATGTACAGGATGGGCACTTGAGTAGAAAAATACCCCAACCCACTATAAACCAGTGTGAAATAAAATTGCTTTCCCCTACCTCTTCTGGAGGCAGACACTGAGGGTTGCTGACAGAGCATTGGGGATGCAGTGCCCTTGTCCCACTAGGCAAGTCAAGGGCACTGCTGTCACTCAGACTTGGCAGGACAAATATAAGCAGCTCCTGTCAGCCCACAGGGCCACTTGGCCTCCTGCCTGTGTTTTCTCTGCCTGTGTTCTCTCCCTGCCTGACTGCCCCTGAGCCCAGGAACTCCCACACTGCTGCAATCCAACATTTTCTTGTAGCAGCATCTGAGCATAGACAGACTGGGTGCTGCAGGCACTGTGGCAGGGCACTCCCAGGGGGACACAGGGAGGGGGATGTCCTGGAGAGACAGATGCGTCCCATCTCCCTGGACCATCAAATGAACCCAGTTCTGGAGCAGGTGGCCAGCCAAAAAGCATCAGTCCCGCCAATAAAACTAAGAAAATAATAAAATGTACCAGAAAAGGTATATTTTTTCCCATTTCAGATTGAAAAATTGCCAGACATCTCTGGGTGCTATTAATCACACAGTGCACTCCTCAGATGTGTTCAGACACACTGGAATAACAGTGACTTGCTCCACAGGACAGCCAGCCACCAAAATTCCTGGGCACAAAGGGCTTTTCTAATTACTTTTAAGGGAAGAATAATGCTTGTGCTTGTCCTGAGACTGAAATCCAGACCCCCAAAGTTGGGCAACTCCATCACTTTTGCTAATGCAAACAGTACTGGGATAAATCCAGAAAAGAAAAGAAGGTGCTATCAGTTTTATGTGGCTGTTATAAATCCTCTTTTACAGGAGCCTTTTTCCTGCATTATTCACGTGTGCATTTAAACTGGTTACAAAGCAACAAATGCTGTTTCTTTTTGAGTTCAGCTTCATAACTAGAGACCATTCCACTTCACGTGTGTGATGGAGATGGATTAAATGGGATTCAGCCCTCACAGTCAGGAATTTATGTTGCCAGAAATAGATGCTGAGAATAATCTTGGTAGTGTTTAATGGAGGCAACACACACAACTTTTGCAAAAGAAAATAAATTTACAACATATAAGTCCAAAAGATGTTTTTCTGAGTTAGTTATAACTACCATACACATGTAGGACTTTTTTTCGTAGAATTGTTAGCTTGACATGTATTTTTATTGTAATGAGATTGCAACATATCACTTTCAAATGCAGTTAGATCCCAACATTGCTCAGATGTTCTTAGAAGCCAGCAGAAAAATGAAGAAAAGCAGGTAATGAAAGTTGACTTATACTATTGGCAGTAAGCTCCCATTGGTCACCAAACCTAATATCTTCTATACTTTAAAAATTTTCATAATCAATTAATTCTGTGAAATTACTTTTTTTAAATTTTTTGGTTTTTTTTTAAACAGCAGATAAACCAGAGGCATTTTCCCCCAGGGGATATAAATTCTTTTAAAACTCAGCCTTCTCAGGGGCTTATTGCGAAGTGCTCCCTGCCTAGGGAGACAAATACCATGTCCTCTTCAAAGTTACATGAAGATAATTGCAGCTTTCAATCAGGGAATTAAGAATCAGCCCATCATAGATGTTTAAGCTGCTTCCATCTTTTTCTTGAAACATCTGTTTCTCAAGCAGATTACCACAGCTGATAGAAATGCTCTTTTATTTTAATAATCTAGAATAAAAAGGGAACATGAGCTGCTGGGGAAGGGATGACAGTTGCTCTTCCCCTCATCTGCATGAAGCACAGAAATGCCTGGAAGGGCTGGATGTGAAAAGCCAACCAGCCTTTCCCAGGGGAGCATGATCTGCTCTGCAGGGATGCAGCTGCAGCACAAGCTAACCTGTCAGCCAGCAGTGGCCAAAGCCACTTGGAAGTAGACTTTCAAATGGAGAATTATTTAAATCCCTCACAATTACCTGTTTTCTCCTTTTCTGTCTCTGTCATGTCAAACATTTCCCACTTTTGAGCCCTTTAATAGCTGCAGAGAGCATCAGGTTGGTGCTGCAGGCTGGTGGAGGGGGAAGGAGCCAGGAACTCCCTTGAGAAGCAGATGATTTTCACCAGCAGCTGGTTAACACTGAGCAGCATCTCCTTGAGTCCCACACTCTGAGGTCACTGATGTTCCAGTTTGCAATACAACCATGAATGTAGGACCTTCTGCATTGCCTTTCCAATTGTCAGGCCAGGAAAGTGACCAGAAAACCAGGGTTGATTTGTTTCCCTGTTTTGTGGCTGGTAGGGTTGGCCAGTCTAACAGAGCTAATGCCATCATGGCAGTTTGCTTTGTGCCCTCCAGGCTGTGAGTGTGGAGCTGTGTGCAAGGAGGGGCTGGATGAGAAATGACACATTTTGGTATTTCTGCAGCTGTTTCCCAGCAAACCCATGGCAACCAGAGCCCACATCCAGGTGCTCCAGTCAGGAGAAGTGGCAGGATCACCTCCCAGCCCTGCGCCCTGGGTTTCTGGATGGAGAAAAGATGCTAGTTTCCTATTCAAGATAGGAAACATCTTTCCCCAGATGTCTCAAATCCAAAACAAACCAGTACCTTGCTTGAAAACCGAGAGCACAAAGGAAGCCACATCCACTGCTCTCCACCTTCTGATACGGGATTTCAAAATCACCTGTGATGTGAGAGGTTAGATTAGGATGCAGAAGTCCACATAAACGGCTTTCTGCTGGTGTTGCATTATACTCCCTACCCTAGGAATAGTTTATTCACTAACAAAATCAGCTTTTTTACTTAAGAAGAGAAGAATGAAGAGTATTTCTTGAGCTCTGGAGAGCAAAATGCAAGGGTTTCACACACTGGATGTAGAGCAGTGGCATAGTACCTAGCCTGCCCTGAAAAGAGAGAGGTGGAGAATTGTATAAATATTCCTGGTTTCCCATTCCTCTGTCAGAAATGATAAAATGGAAGAAGATATATAATTTATCTTTTATATACCTATGCTATAAACCTTTCCTCAGGGTTTCCCTTACTTTAATAGTTTTGAACATTTTCACATTAATGTGCTCAGAATGTGGGGGGAATTTGACACAGAGTTTATTTTCCAATTATTTTTCCCTCTTTGTGGTTTTTCACAGCTTTTAAAATGTATAATACATTGAAAGGGTACACAGCCTTGTAGAAAGGTGGCTGAGAAAGGAAAGGGCAAAAGGACATTCCCTCTTACACACAAGCTACCACTATGGGGTGAAACAACTTTCCAATCACTGCAGAAAACAGAGACAGGAGAGCATTATCTCCTGGTTTTCCTCCACAGCCCTCCTTGGGAAATATCTTTTCCATGGCCTGTCATAAAGAAGCCATTGGGGTTCAGCCACCCAGCTAAGCAGGTGTGCTCACATGGCTCCAGGCATCTTTTGATGTTTGGTAACACACTGCTGCCTCCTCATCCCTAACTTGGGTATGTGGAGCCAGGGATTGAACTCATTGAGTGACACCTGGATGCTCACTGTCCTTACTGTCTTAAAACTGCAGCAAGTGGCATTCCTGGTGTCTGGATCCCACTCAAACCAAGTGTTTAATTTCTTATGAGGCCATGGGATAGTAACTCAGTCTGGCACAGACTTCCAGAAGTTCCAACCCCAAAGTCAGACTAGCTCTGGGATCACAGCAGAGTGCTCAGGACTTGGTTTTCAAGACCTTTATGGATGGACCCAACAAAAGCTTGTTGGACAACCTGCTCCACTGCCTGACTTCCCCTCATGGCAGCCTGACTCTCTTGTTCCTGCTCTCCTACCATGCCCCACCACAGAGACCCTGGCTCCACTCTGATGACCTTCCTGTGAGCACTGGGCAGCTGTTGGGTCCTCCCAAAACTGTCTCTTCTCCAGACTGTACAAGTCCAGCTCTACCAGTTTTCACTTAGAACAATGCAGGGATGCAAAATACCACAAAAAATAAAATCCAACCTCTACAAAAACCCAGTGGTTAATCTCTGTCACCTCCATCAGTGTTTCTTTAAACTATCACAGTTACAGGTATAGTTCAATTACAGTTAAACAAGTAATTTTAAGTCTTCCTTGACCTGAAAACCTATGCTTCATCTTCGGATGTGTATCCCCAACTTTCCCAGTGAGATAAGAACCACAGGCCTTTGAGGCTGAAAGGAACACACTCCTGACTCTATTTCCTGCCAGACCCCATGGAGTAAAAACAGCAGAGGACATTATACAGTGCAACACCACAAAAATTTTACATTTTTCATTGAGCAGAATTGTTACAAAACTCAATTTTAGCCTGAGAATTACCAAGGCAGCATTAAAGGGTTGGCTTTTTGAATGCATGAAATGACAATCAATCAGTTCTCAATCCAGCCATTGCAATCTGACAGAGATGAGGAGGATAACACACGTAAGGAGGATGGAGTAAGGAAAGTATACTGGAAGTAATCTTTAATTAAAAAATTAACCAAAACCAACAGACGTCATGTCAAGTGAACCTTTGGAAATGTATGCAAATAGATGAAAAAAAGGAAAATGAGACATAGCTCTGGTAAGTGAATGAAGGGAAGTCTTTAAATGGCTTAATAATAGGAACATGTTGAGAAGCAGTGAGGTTAATACAGAAATTACATAAAGCAGCGGGGGGTCTTGGACTAGATTTATTGTGCATACTAATTGGAGGACACTGAATACCAGATAATAGCTGAAGGATGGGGCTTCCGTTCTGTCAACATCCTCTTGTTCACAAAGGATGATCCAGCAGAATTTAATAGCTTCACAATATCGCTGAGAGTGACACTTCAGTAGGTAACAAAATGCTGTATTTCAGCACTGTGCAGGGGAAAACCACAAGAAAGTGGAAGAGGATGACACTGGAGGCCTTGCTGGCAGCTGCCAGATCTGAAAGCAGCACAGTTCCCCCAGCCCATCCCAGCCTGAAAAAGGGCCCAAGTGTTTATCTGAGGTAATATTAAAGCAAGCTTTAAAATAACAGCACCAACAATTGAGACCACAAATGTCTTGTAATTCTTTTAATCCTTATAACCTTGCAAAGACTGAGTGAGCTCAAGAACTAGCTCATTAAAACCTGAAAGTTAATTGGTGCGGGAAAAGCAAGCAGCTCTTACTGGTCCTTACTGCCCAAGCTGAGGTAAGTGCAGAAATTATACAGACAGCAAAGAGATTTGCTTTTTCTGTAGTAGGGGTTTATTAACAATTCACACAAAAAGGACATAGCATTCAGTGATGTAGGAGAAGTTGTGGTGTGCAAATGTAAGCCTCAGCTTTGAGTACTCAAGCTCTGAGTTACAAGGCAGACTTCTGAATAAGGAAACCATCTGTCAGGAAAGGTCTTTCATGAATATTTTTCCCTGTAGCTTTTAACATGCCAACACAAGAATGCTGTTTAGAGGTCGAGTGGAAGTCTCTGAGCAAAAGCCTGATAGTCTCAGGAAATCTCATTCCTTGAAAACAAACTGTGATGGCTAAGGCAATGCTTGCACACTTGAGGCCAGGCCCTGGCAATGTGAGACACAGGATGTGTGGAGTGGCTGCTCTTTTGGTGCCATTGAGGATTCTCAGTGGGCTCTGCTGGGCTGGCTGCTCTGCCAGAGGGTCAGAGGAAAGCAGTGATCACAGATACTTGTTGGGATGTCCTGCTGCATCTCCAATGGCTCCAGGTGCCTGCAGAAGAGAACAGATCACTACTGCTCTCAGTAGCTTGTGCAGAAACAGCCACATTTTACCAGCTGAATACACCACTGGGCTCCACAGTGGTATTCACTAGATGTAAACTGACTGCCATGAGACATTAACCTCCAGGATCACCCGTAGTCATCCACACAGTGAGCAACTTCTGGATTTCTCTGTCAGAAACCCAAGCTCATCTTGCCCAGTGCTCCTTGGCACCTTTGTCACCCTGGCACTGAATTAATGAAATTGATATTTTTCCTGCCACAGTTACCAATTCAGCATCAAAAAACAAGGTATACTATTTGCTGTGAGGTTTTTTTTTTGTTTTTTTTTTTTTTATATGCAGTGCAGGGAGGCATGGGGGCGTGTGTGCTCTTTGGCCTGACCTCAACAGAGCTCAGGAGTGTGCAGGGTGAGGTGTTGTATAGGTCACCATAACTAGAGAAGGGACCAGTCAACACCTGTCTGAAAGAGGGCAAAGCACTTGCATCTCTGCCTGTCTGCCTAAGAGGGAAAATAATTTAAAGTGATTTTTCCAGACTGCGGCACATGGTGAGTCAGGGGGAGAAAGGCAACTTGTGTGGCTTAGCATCAGAAGCCCCTGGCCCTTTTTTTCATCCTATCTCCTCCTCTGTGCATCAGTGCCCTCAAATCTCTTACCCACTGATTTTCAGGCATACCTTGTTCAAAGGGTGCACAGTGGTTTACTCCTAAGGGAATCAGCAAACAGGATGTGCTCAAGGCAGCAAAGAGAAACTTTAATACAAAGTACATGTTCTGGCAAAGGACATGTCAGTATCATGTAAAACACACCTGGCAAGGTAATTTGCCATGCAACTAGAAACTGTCCAGCTAAAGGTGATCAGATACTTATCTGCCAAGGTACATTACCAGGGTAACCTGAGCATGTAATCCAAGCAGATGACCCCACAAGGTACTTGTTTAACTGCCTCCATTTGTGTGAAAGCACTGGAGTCAGACAGTAAAAGGAATCTTTCCTCTTAGCTGGGATATAATTCCCTTGAAATTCACAGCGCATCCCCAAAATGGGTTTTCCTCTCAGGTTTCTCACTGATGCTGACTTTCCTTAGGAAATCACAGCTGTGCCCAGACCTGTAAGCACGAGTGGGGAGAACATGATGAGCTGGGAACAAATCTTTTTTTCAGAACAGGGAAAAACCAAAGCAAATGCTGGAAGAGCAGACCAAATTAAAGACAAGCCCTCAGCTGTACCCTGAAGCCTGAGGTTGGTTCAGCTGGGGGCATCCCTGGGGTGTGTAGTACCAGAGTACTTGAAGCAGGGGAGCACTGGGTGCACTCTGCCCATGACACAGGCTTTGTTCTTCAGGTCTGAGCCCTCTGACCTCACCAGGATTTTCAGTTTGATGTAAATTTTCAGGGTGCAGTAGCTGACAACTTCCAGGAAGCTTAACTGGATGATTCAATAATTACTTACAGTCTTATACTCCACATGACTGGAAAACATCCCACAAAATCCTTATCACAGTCTTGTAGTGAGCTGGTACATTTATTACTTATTATGAAAATGGCAATGCTGATAAAACTCACTATCTTTGGTCCCTGAAGCTGTCTTCTATCTGTGGCAAGATCTTATTTGCATTTTCTATAACTGGGATCCTCCCAAGGTATAAGTCCTGGGAGCCAAGAACAATACAGAGAAGAAACTGGGCTCAGAGCTTGGTTTTTCTTCCCCAGTCTGAGATGCTGACACACACAGCTTTTGCAAAGTGTCCAATCTTCTCATGTCTTGGTCAGCACAGCTGCCAAACTGTGTAATAGCAGGATCTCACTGAGAGCCATATGTTGCTGCTGGGTAGTTTTTGAGAAAATTAAATTAAAACAATCCACAGCAGTTGTCTTAATGCCATTTCTTGTTTGCTTGAAGCCTTGGTCCCAAACTACCTTTACGCAATGGGAAGGTAAAGGCTATGGTTTCCAGTAACTTGAGGGACATGCTGGACACTCAGGAACGGCTCCTGATGGGCAGCACAGAGACTCCCAAGCCCTGGGAGAGCTCTTGAGAGGGAAACTGAAAAAAAGGTGAAAAAATTCAGGAAGAATAGCAGCTTTACTTCCTTTAAGTTCAGCTAAAAGCAAAAGTTGCATTGCATTGCATGTCTTTCCCTAGGAAAACATCTTCAAGCCAGTGGTTAACTTCATTCCACAGATTTTTTTGCTTCCTCCCTCCTACTCCCAGTATTTCTTTGCACGTGTGGTTATCAAAATAGGGGTACATTCAATGCACAGGATTAAGCCTCATGCTCAGAAACCCAAATGTGCAGGTCATCACTCCTGTAGGACATAGAGACCTGTCAGATTAGCAACTGAATTGAAAGCACAGACCAGAATTACCATGGAGGAGCTGGTTTCTCTTGATAATGAGAAAGTGGATGGAGATCTGGCATGTTTGTCCAACTGAGCAATGGTGTGGATGAGACACCCAAAGTGCTCTGCTCTGTGGACTCCTGCAGCCTTGACCTCCTGATCCTGTGCTTGGCTCAGGCAAGGGAGACTGGCATGTTCAGTCCTTTGCTGAGACCTAAGGCTTGAGAGCAACTAGTGTAACAAAATGTGTTTAAGGCAAATGAAGAACAAAACATGTTTTATAGAGACAGTGAGGACACAGACTTTTCTATTCTGATAACATCAGGGAGTTCTGAGAGTGCAAAGCTCTTTCCAGGCTGGGTAAGAGACCTTCACTTTTAAAACAAACCCCAACATGATAATGGTTCCCTACACACATATTTCCCTCCAATGATTTTACACTGAATATGTAAGAGAGAGAATGGAAAGAACCCTATAGCACAGGCAGAAGTAGCTGATTTATCCAGAGCCATGCTTTCTCTCTAATGCTGTTTATATACATCAGTTTTTTTGCAGCCATTAGTGTAAGATCTCATTTGTATGACACTGTTTTATCTCCTCCCTTTTATTAGCACTGAAGCTGGATTGTGAGATGGGAGCACTCTCCCATCTTGTTATTTGTGCAAGGTCCAGTGATAATGATGCATGTGGTGGTGGATGTTTAGGGCTCCACTGGTGATCCCAAGACTCCTACAGATGGTGTGGGTTCCCTGGGGAGCAGAGCAGAGCTGATGGTGCCCTGGACAACACACCTTCTACCCCTGAGGCCATCTAAATCTGCTGGGCTGGTGTGCTTGTTTGTACTCCTCTGAGTCTGCCCTGGGGTGTCAGCATGGGAAGGGCACTTGGCAGCCTCAGAGTCTCTGGTTCAAGGAGGGATCATGGGCACATCTCAGGGATGCTGTGGGTGGCTTGCCTGGCTCCTCATTTCCTTCCTGCCAGCCTGCAGGCTGGGAGTGTTGGGGCTCCCAAGGGGACTCCCGTACTTCCCTCTTGGAGTGCCCCCAGGTGAAGAGATCTGCTTAGGCTTGGGTCATGTTTGGTTAGCATCTGGGAAGGTTAGAAAGGTCATTATTTTACTTTTATTTCCTCCCCCCTCACCAAGATTTCATCTCCACTAGTGTTGAATACACTAGAGGCTCAGTAACAATGTGGAGGTATCTCCAGGGAGCAGATACCTCTGCATGTCTGGTTCATAGGGTCTTTGCCTCAGAGCTGTTTTCCCAACAGTGTTCCATCAAGGGCAGCCTTTGTCTGGGCTGGGATAAAGGCTCTTCCCTAATTAAGTTATCTTAACCACCACTTGGGAAATACAATGCTCACTAAACTCATCCACAGCCAGGCAGTGATGAGGATCACAGCTATTCTGCAAGAACGGAGCACACGTCAATTATCCCAGAATTTCAAAGCTGCAAAACCCAATCGTTTCCTTGGCAAAATCTGCCAGGTATGACATGACTGCTACTCACACTCCACACATTTCCTAATGCAAAGGATTGGACAACCTCAAATACTGATTCCAAGAATAGCAAGGGCAAATGAACTGCAAATTACTAAATTCTTTTTATTGCTGGGAGCTACAAAGTAATTTAAATTAGTTTCAGTCTGAAGTGAACTGTGGGGCAAGCTGGGAAAATTATATAAGTGGTGACATTTTACAAACACCTTTTATGATCATTTAAAGAAAATATTTCATCTCACACCAGGGTATTTAGTAGTCTTAGGAAAGATGCATTTGTAAAAGATCATGGCTTTCTGTACATGAATACATGCAGCACATTTAAATGCACATGTACACACGCATGTATGCTTTAACCTATAATGGAAACTGAATATTTTTCATTCACTTAGAAACTAGCCTTTGAAAGGAAAGAGATAGAAACTGACCCCAAGAGAACTTAGGTTTTTATGGAAAACTCCTATTAACATTAGACTTGATTACTTAACGCTCTTTTCCTCTTTGCCACATCTTCTGATGTAGGTGGGCTAACTAAATGCATAGGTAAAATAATGATCTTGTACATTCTTCAAACAGTTTCCTGCTCCAGGAACTACTTTTGGCTCTCCACTATTGTTTTGATGACCATTCTACCTGTGACTTCTGCAGATCAGTGCTGGTTTTCTTCTGCAGGCAAAGGAGAGAGGGGAATATGTTCCAGCACCTGGCACTGAATTATTGCAGCTGGAGCAAAGAAGTCGTAAAATGCACTGCCTTTTAATGAAACAGGATAGAGGGAATAGATGCTTCCCCTCTCCTGCAGCATCACTGCAAAAATAACTCGGCCATGCTGAATGGTGTTAGCTGCACAAACTCCACGTCACAGCTAGAGCAGACACAAAAGACAACAATAAGAATAGTAGCAACAACAACAACAACAGTAATAATAAATAAAACCAGAAAATGGCTGGAAATCTTTCACACTGTCATGATTTTTTTCAATGAAGGGAGGTTAAATCTTCAGCCAGCTGAAAAGCAAAGGATAGGATTTGTCCCTCTTACAAATAATGGATCAGTGACTGCAAACACTGGATGCAATATGTAGTTGCAGAAAGCTTCCAGCCAAGTGGAGATAATTTCTTCATGGAACAAAGCACTTTCTGCGACCTCAATGTCCTAAATGTAAAGCAATACAGTGTTAGTGTCATAGAAATCAGAATGTGCAGGGTGAATGGTTGAAGGGAGTGAGGGTGTAATTTCAAAGGGGAATGTCTAGGGTGATGGAAGTGGCATGGACTACCCATGCATTATTGGCAGGTTTTGTGTGCATGTGTGTGTTCAAAAATTTTGTCTTTCCTGGAGTCTGAAATTGTGCAGTTTCTGTGCTACTTCTCCCTGTGTAACTCACTTGCTTTCACTGTCTGGTATCTCGGCTGCAGGCAGTTAAAGATGGAGATGGGTGGGAGGAGGTGGATCAGTGCTTCCAGGGACTCCTCCTGGGAGGGTAACTGGCACAGTATCCCAGTCTCAAAGCAAATTTGAAACAAGCAGAGGTGGTATTAGGAAAAAAATGTTGGCACTTGGGTAAATGCAGGATGACCTCCATCCCAGTCTGGAAGGAGATGGTGAGGGTGTGAGGCAGCTTTTCATAGGCTGTCTCTTCTGAGAGGTTAGACAGAGCTCTGGATTGTGACATTAGGGGACATCTTAGTGGGGAGGGTCACAACTTCAGCCCCTCACAGGCCTGGGGCTACTGAGATTCAAGGGGAATTACGAACAGGGAGCTCCCTTCCAGCTAGTCCTCAGCTAGACCAAAGAAAGCCCAGAAGCTTTCTGAGTTAAGACCAAACAAATGAAGACAGCAGAGGACAATATGCTCTGGAGGCAAAGGGGGCCTTGGCTCATCATATTATTGCAAGGTATTATTACATTGTATTTCTACTAACTTTTCTAATTTCTCTATTAGTAACACACAGAGGGTCAAAGACTCAATTTTTCCCCAGGCAAATGTCTTAAATCAGAAGTTCATGCGGAAGCACAGATAAATTGATGAAAAGCTATGGAACAGATGGATGAGTAGACTAGGAGAAAGGTATGAGGAACCTGGAAGCCCAGCTGAAGAGGAAGAATCACTGGGATTAATTTTCAGAAGAAAATATAAAGTTACTTTATTTTAGGTGGAAAATAGGGATTTTTGGATAAGAGTTCAGTTTTTCAAGCCTAAGTGAGTCTTTTGCACCAACTGCTATAGAGCTGGTGTGAAAGGAATAAAAAAACAGTATAAAAGACCAATTTTCCTCCTCTCTGAATTGGCCTGGTGCACATGATGAACACAGAATCATGGAGTTAATTAGGTTGGAAAAGTCCTCTCAGATCATCAAGTCCAACCAGTAACCCAACACTGCCAAGTCCAGAACTAAAACTCCACCTGAGCTACCTGCATCACAGAGGGTGATGTTAACCCATCAGTTACTGTCAGTCTTCATGTCCAAGATGCAGCAGACAGATGCTACAATAAGAAATATGCAAGAAAATATGAACACAAATATATTGGGGTGTCCTCAGGGCAGAGCACATGTCCTAAACCTGCCCTAAACTCCACCCTGACCCCACAGTCATCATGCCCAATGCTTTCAAGCAATACTCTGTCTGTGGGTTTGCAAAGCAGCAGCTTTATTCTGGTCATTTAAGACTATCAAGGAGACAAGGAGAGAAAAACATTATGTATATTTTGCCTCAAAAAATATTACTGATAGATAATGTATAGCAAAGTTCTTTTGATTTCTTGCCAGAGGTGTGGAAAAAAACAAATTCTTTATGTTTTTCTGCCAGCCCTCCCCAGAAATACAGAGCCTTTGAATTCACCTAGAACTGACTGGGCAGACAATCTTACTTTTAAAGGAGTCAAATTGCATCTAACTGAGCTAGGGCTGAGCTTGGGTTGAGCTCAATAACCTAAGAAAGACTGGGCTGATAGGAGACAGCAATTTCACAGAGTAGCCAGCTTTCAATAACTGCAAGCTGAATTTGTGGTAATAATGGCAGATCGGGAAAATGTCATATTACAACTTCAATGTCCAGATCCACTTGTCTGCTGCATGTTATAATACTTGAATTTATGCTGTTGTTCTTTTTTAAAAACCTGGGGTATATGAGTTTGTTTCAATAATGTCTGTGCATGATACCCTTAATTTAAATTCCAGTACTAAAAGTCAGTGAACAGATACAGTGCAATTATAGTGTGTTTAGTGCTGAAGAGAATTATTTTATGAAGGGAAAATCTAGATGCACATCAGAAGAAGATGCAATCAGAGAGAGTTACTTCCAGATGGAACAGACCCTTTGGAGTTTACAAAAGTAGGTGGCTGGCAATGAATAATTTGATGAACTAAGTCTCCTGTTACTACCTGTGGATAGTGAAAGAATAGGCTGCAGGTCCTCCAGGTACACTCAATTACATTGCAAATCTTAAATTCAGAGGCTCAATTGATTCCAAATACTGTTCTACAGGTGTTCAATATTTGAAAGCTGCAAGGTGGTCATCACTACCCAGAAACTGTAGGACACCATTTCTGATCTCCTGATTCCTGACACACTGATATTTCAGCAGGAATTATCATTCCTGTAAGATTAATTTTTCCCTAGTCCTTAGGCACATTTTTGAATAAAATTTCCATAAATGCCTATGTCAAAAAAAGTGCTGTATAAATATGGAACAGGGCAAACACAAGAGAAACCATGATTTATGCAGTTCTGTTTGAAGCAGTTAAGGTGTTTTTCCTAGAAATTCTTTACACAGTATGTACAACATTTCATATTAAAACATTTTGATTATTTTTTATACTATTACCTGCTTTACTGCTCTGTAGTTATGCACTGAGGAAATATCATTTTGAAAGGCAGGACAGCAAGGGGAAATCAAACAGCTTGGAAAGAGTTAATGCTCTCAAATAATGCTCATTTATTGCTATTGTGCTTGATAGAATGCAGGAATGCTTCTTGCTTGCTTTCTGAAACCATTACAGCATACTCACACCTTTTTGGGTTATTGCACCTGCAGGCCAGGTAGAGGCAGGTATTTCTGTGCAGCTGTGACATGATTCATGGTTCAAGCTGATTTGGGAGGCTGAACCTTTTGCCAACCAACCTTTTTGATGAAATCTTATTCTTCCTATCCATGATTTTATTTTCATGCCCTCGCTGTCCCATGGAGGACTCAGATGACTGTGGGGGAACATGCATGCCAGTCCCTGGGGCAAGGAGAGGTGTGGGGAGGAAATGCTTGGCCAGGTGGGCTGGGGTGCCCACCTCAGAGATAAAGCTGTGGTCCGGTTGGGCTGCTGCACGTGCCTTGGTGGGGCTAGTTTGTGTTAAACAAAAGCAAGAGGTAGCAGTAAAAGGGCAAGCTCAAAAGGTTGCAGATAGAGGTCTGCCTCAGAGTCAGTGCTGCCCTGCTGAGCTCTTGTGTTCTGCTTCTGAATTTGAATGTCATGATAAGATAAAAGCAAAAGCAGGTTTGTATTAGGCTGAGCAAACAAAAAGAGAGCAGGACTTTTCCATTTAAAATCCCAGCCAATGCAAAGTGTCTAATTTCCCCTACCCTTTCCAGGCTGCAGCAGAAACCAAGCTATCTCAGCTCAGTTGTTGACACCTACTGAAATAAAAATGCATGAAGTAATCTTTGTGAAGGTCACAGTGACCTTAGTGCTTAGCACAAAATTCTCACTTAAGCTGGGGTTTCTGGCACATCCTTGTCTGTAGCTAGGGAACCAGGCATTTTACTCGATAGAGACATGATCTTCCCTTGGCTTTGCTCATTCCCAGCCCAACTTGGCTGTGCCAGAAGTACAGTTGGGCTGAAAAATGGCTGCTGATCAGACAAAGCAAATTCAAGGACATGGCTCAACACAAACGCTGAGAAAATGCTGCATCACTTTTGAACAAGTTGAACCAAGTTGGGCTTTCCTCTTTGCCAAATTAAATAAGGATCAGTTGCAAAGAAATGAATTGAAGTGCATTTTTGCTTGAGTGAAGACGGTGGGGTAGCAAATAAAGAGTGATTTCTAAAAGAGTCTGGAGATTCTGAATCACAGCAAGACTCCAGGAACCTGAACTCTGAAGGTCATTTCAAAAACTTCATTGTAATGTGTTTCTCTAACTGCGGTAGAAGTGGGAACAGCTACAAAATTTGACATCTCAAACCTTGGCTTCAGCATGGATTTTCCTTTAAAATAAAGGTTCATTTTGAATGATGTGTAGTAACTCTAATATTATCATTAGAAGTACACTTAGGACTACTCTAGAATATAAAGTATTAGTGATGAGGATTGATATCAGTGTCTCTCCACTGACATTTTTCCACTCTTCTGAATATTGTGCTGCCATTAATACCCAATACTACCAAAAAAGCCCCCAATTTACTTCACAGCACTGCAAAAAGACAGTGTTTTAGAGCAAAAGGGAAGGGGGCCTGTGCTCACAGGGTCTGTGCATGTTATGAAACTGCACTTTGTGGCCTCCCAGACACATCCTTGCCCTCTGCTGCCCAAGCACAGATTTCAGGGAAGAAGGCTGAAGGATGGCAAAATATATGCACAGCTCTTCATGCAGCCCAAACAACAGGACCTGAAAGGTAAGGGAAGGCTTATCTATTGTTTTTTAACCCTTTCAAAGTAGATGAGGTGTTATGAAAAATGTGTGCAACACCTTCTTCAAACAAATGTTGGATATTTTTAGCTTATTTTTAAAAAATACTATATGGAAAAAGAAATCTCCATCTCTCTTCATATATGCTTTAAATAATGAGCCCTGAGTTGTGTCTGCAGCTCTTCACCTTAGAAAGGAAGTATTTAACAAAGTCACATAAAAATGTAGGATATTGGGAGGTGTTACTGATTGTCATAAAATCCCATTAGAGTGACAAGCCAATACGATGTAACAAGAGAGTTGTACATTTACACACAGCCAAATAACCCCAAAGCAAAAGAAAAACAGACCTGCAGAATGGAGCATGGCACAAATGAACACAAACAACAAATGCAGTAATGAAAGCCACACGTGAAAGATCAAGAAAAGGTGCTCTTTCCCAGGTGCAGCATAAAAAGGAGGGGGCAGAAATACTGTTTTGCAGCACCAAGTCAAGAGCCACCTTAGGGGGGGCACAGCATGTTCCAGTGTCCTGGGTCAAGGCAAGAGGGTCCCATCTGGCCAAAATATTGATTCTGATAATCAAAATGTTATTTTCCAAGTCACCACGGTGTCAGTGCAGGGAGATAAATCTGCATGTGAGAATACTGAGAATACCATCTGCCAGCACCTTGGGATCATCTTCATCAGGACAAAACAAATACCTTCTCAGGTCAGGCAAGGTTGAGTTTGATGAGATCTAGTTAAGACATGAACATCCAAGAAAAAGAATGCCATACTGACTGATAAGAAGGAATGGCTGAGAAACAAAAACCCAGGTATTTTCAGAATGCATAACCTGATGTTGAAGTGCTCAAAAAAACCTGACTTTCTTTTATTTGTGTGAATTACTTTATCAAACTGATGGTTAATGCAATTAATTTATCAAAGCCATTGCTTCTGGTGAATATAGAGCCATGCCACTGAGTAAGATGATATTGTTTTCACAGAAAAAGGAGACTTTGCACAATTACAGCCAAAACCTATATTGAAGGGGAACTGAGGCGTCTTGTCAGCAAAATACTCCTTTTTTTTTGGTTTTAAAAAAGGAAGTCTTACCAGCTACACTAATTAACATGCAATGAAGCTTGAATGGGTGCCAAAGTGCCAAAGGTTCTACAGTAGCACAGTGAACAGTCAGAAAACTCAGACAAGAACTTAGTGTTCCTGCCTCGTCATGCTTCTTTCCTCCACGTAGGTGGACAGACTGAAATGGGCTGTGTGACCTCCTTCTGTCAGAAACTATTATTCATGTTATGCCACTAATGCCCCTGGCTAGCTCGGCTGCCAGATCTTACATTAGGAAAAAGAAAAGTCATTGGGTCCTTTTCATCTCTCAGGACTGGCCGCTGCCAGGGGCCTTGAGATAAAACCCACGCTCAGTGATGGACCAGCCGGGCCAGCCCTGGGGTCTTGCTGAGGATTGCAGTGGGAATTTCAAAAGGAATCACAATGAGAAGTGCACTGGGAAATGCAAGGGGAATCACAGTGGGAATCAAAGTGGAAATTGCACAGGGAATTGCAATGGGAATCACAGTGAGAAGTGCACTGGGAGTTGCAAAGTGAATTGCAATCATAGTGGAAATTGAATTGGGAAATGTCCTGGGAACTGCATTGGAAATCACGCTGAGAATGGCAAAGGGAGTTGCAATGGGAATTCCAGTGGGAGTTGCCCACCTGCGGCAGGGGAGCCCATAAAATCCCTTAGAGTGGCTCTGAGCCTTTCCCTCCTGAGGGAAGGGGGCAGCACATGACTTACTGCAGCACCTTTGGCCCCAGGCTGGTGAAACTGGAGGGCAGCTGGCACCACGACGAGCCCCCGCTGCTGCCAGGGCTGGCAAGGCAGCGGGGTGGCTTTGGCCAGCACCAGGGAAGCTCTGAGCAGGGACCTGCAGAGGCTGGAGGGCTGCCCTGTGGCCAAGCCATGCCAGGGACGTGGGGGATCCCCCTGCATGGGCGCTGGCAGCTCTCCTCAGAACCATGCTCATGGCCAGCCCTGCAGGCCTGGCCACACATTAGTTACTGCCTGATCATCTGCATAAGCAATCAAAAAACAATTTCAAATTCAGGCTGGATACAGTTAAGCCTCCCATTAAGCACTGGATGTGTGGGAAGTGGGGTCAGGGCAGCCTTTTAAAAGGTGGTTGGGCTGGTTGTGCTACCTCTTGTTGAAGGTACGTACTCTGAGCAGGAGCTAAAAGGAGACTTTTCTCACGAGTATGTTTATGGTCTGCTCCGGCATCTTATGTAATGAAATAGAGGCCTACGTGCAGGGAAGAGACAATTTTTGGTGCTGCAGCCATCTAGGACAGCAGAGGACTCCCCCAACTGAGAGGCTAATTCGCTCCTAGTGTTCCCAGTAAGGACATGTTTATCTTGTTTTCATTTGGGCTCTGAATCAGGAAGGTAATAAAAAAATAACTCTTCTGAGCGTTCTTGCACTTTGTGTGTGTTTTTTCAGGAATTTACAGACACCTGAAAAGGATATTTGCAAAATGACCTATGATCCTTAACCTGCGGTACACACAATAAATCTGCCACCCTAAGCATTGCCAGCCTTTTTGAATGAAAGGCTGCATTATAACAACACATATGTATGGCTACAGGGCTGTATATCTTATTGGACCTCATACTCAAATCAACATTTAAAAATAAAAGGAAAGCAATATAAAACTATCTACACATAAATTCTCTTGCAATGATTTGGCTCTCCCTTCTCCCTAGCCCCTTTCCATCCTGACTGATGGCTTTATTATACAAAGGACAGTAATAAACATCCTAGCTAAAGCCAATGAACTTCTCTCACATGTAAATACCTCCTTGGAGGATACCAGGTATGACCAAGAGAAGAATAATGATTCTTTTTCTTCATTTATTTCATGTTAATAAAATAACTGGTCATCAAATTGTAGGCTTGGATGTGATAGATTCCCAGTTTGTATCTGGACACTAAAACAGATGTAAATGGGAGAATAAACCAGTTAGCATCTTTAAAAGGAAATACGTTGACAAGCACTGTAGGCTAAGGGTAGCACTACAGGAGTATCTTTTGATTAACTTTTTGATTCATTCTTTTGGTTCATCAGATGATCTGAAGAAGAATCCAAATATAGGGCCAGATCAACTTTAAATACTTTTTCTTGTTTTCCCTCACCAAAGTAAAAAGAAGAAAATATAATTTTCAATTTCAGTAAAACAACCTAAAATATAACATGCTGATGTTATATTTCTCAAAAGCTGAGGGAGTAAAAGCTGGATTCACAAAACTTCCTGCAAAATTTTTTTGTGCCCAGTTCAGCTCAGGGAGCAGTCAATATTTATTGGAAACCCAACCTCACATCCACTGTCTGCCTGAGAGGATTCAGCCCAGCCGCTAAGACTGCAATCCAACACTGGGATCCCTGTACTCCAGGATGAGCTCAGCCTTTTCTACTAAAGCCTTCTTTCATTAGTGACATGAATATTCATTAATCCAGAAAACAAAGCTCTTCCTAACTCATTGGTTAGGCCCCTCTAAGATGGAGAAGACCTTAGTAGCTTGTCCATGCAGCAGGTTCTCCATTAATAATAATAATATTCTAGTTGCTGACACGATTTTCACTCTTACTCAAAGCATTAATTTCTTCCAGTCTTTCATATCTCTTACTTCCTAAATCTGGTTATATATCTGATGAGATAACATACACACACAGAGCTATGATGATACTTCTCTCACAGGTATGCAGAGATGCACTGGATGCCCTGAAATCAAGTGCTGTAAAACTACAGTGAAGAACAAAGACAAGCCGCCAACATCTGATTTTGTTTGATATCCCTGGGTTGTTATGTTGATATATTTTATTTGAGCACAATTTTGACATAATGTTTTAATTCTAAAAACTAATAAACCAATCAATATTGGGAATTGCCTGTAGAATTTTTTGAAACATTGAAACTATTTTCCTTGGAGACCACTGATGATTTTGTTTTGGCCATCCAAATATTTTGCATATTGTAGTAAATAATTTAAAATAATTGCCTTGTAGGGGGAGGCTTCAGTATGGCAAGAGGATTGACAATTGACCAGAAATAGTTGTAGTTTTTCCAAATGTCTCAACATTTCCCTCTCAAAAAACTTGGTGGCAATAGTCAATGTTTCCTATTAAACAGCCTGCTTCAGACAAATTCTACACATTGTGCCAAGAAACAGTGCAACCAAAATTTTTAGCCAGCTGTCAAGGTGAGGCAGACTATTTCCCAGAAAATATGTGAAGGAGGAAATAAAAAGAAACCAATCATATAAGCAAAAATTGCCCATATTGAGCTGTACCTTCAGAAGGTTTGGCCACAGGACTGAAGTGACATCCTCATGTCCTATTTTAATTCTGGTGCAGCAAAGGGCTCACTGGCCCACCAGTTGAAGGGATTTCTGCAATTTGTGCTGGCACACGGGGGTGAAAGCTGACAGGTGCCTTGCAGGGCCTCAGGGGGTTGCCCCAGGTCCCTGTGCAGAGGGGATCTCAGGGGAGCACCAGGGGATCTCAGGAGAGGACCACCTCACCTCCAACCTTTGCCCCTCAGTGCACTGCTCCTGCCCTGGCACTTGTCATTGTGGACAATTGCAAACCCACCCTCTTTCTCCCTGCTCTCCCCCTCCCTTCCCCATTTAAACTCTGTTCTTTAGATAGTCTCGCCAAACTTTAGGGAGGAGAAAGCAGGAGATGGGATGGGTGGTCCTTCAGTGCTGGCCGGGGGGATGCAGTGTGGGGGCTGGGCAGAGCACCCAGAGATGCTCCCAGACTTTGCCAGCACCTCGCTCATTTTCCTGCTTTGTTAAGAGAAGAGAAACGTCTGAAGAAACGTCTGCTGGAAAATAAAACAGATGAAGAGATTTCCAGCCTCCTCTCAGCTTCCCTGCAGGGTGAGACTCTGAATGCTGGGCCAAGAAGGCCAGCAGTGTGGGGAGGGCTGCCTGTGTGCAGCCCCTGGGGAGGGAGCACTTCTGGGCTGGCCTTCCCAGCATGCGCTTCCCAGATGTGCTGCATCGGGCACGTCAGGATGGGGCTGATTTACTGCGTCTGTACAGGCCATCTGCAGGGTAGGAGAGAGCCTGTGTGATAAACATCCCAGCCACGCTGGCCTCATGGCACGTGCACTGCAGAGATGATTTATTTGCAAGGCAGTGGCCCTCTGTCCGGCATTTCTGGATATCCAGCACAGACATAATGCCAGCTGGGCTGTTGGAAAAATTGCCAAAATCCTCGCTCCTATCTATGCAACATTTCCAGGCAGAAAAATAGCCGTATGCACAGGAAGCCACTGCAGCACTGCTGTCGCTGTCAGGCTGAAGGTGTACAGCTCAGACCTGCTCCTGCAGCTCCTGCTTGCATAAATGGCATGCTGAAACCACTGAGGAACCTCACTGGGATCCTTGACTGCCAGATTTACATCCCATGTGTTTTTTCTTTCCCAGCTCAAGGCACGCATAACTCACTAGCGAATGTGGCTTGACAGTGGCAGACACAGGAAACTGCCATGGGCCAGCTGTTATTCGGCATGGCCTCTGCTTCCCACCCTAATTAGGATGAGGTAACACCCCAAAAAGTAAGGAAGCCAACAAAGCAATCCAGGGGAGATAGAACAGACCGTGTTGTCTGTATGGATCCCTTATCCCACCCACAGCACTAAAAGGCTTTTTAGAGCAAGTGTTTTAAAATGCTGCAGGGTCTCAGCTCTGAGTGGCCGAGGATGTATTGCTATAATCGTCGGGTGGATGATTCACGGCTTTGCACTCACACCATTAAGGGTAGCATTAGCACCAGGACCCTTTATGCAGCAACATTAGTGAATGCTGAAAAACATTCCCCTGAAAGGGCTTTGTCACCTTCCCTTGGTCGTGAAACGGCCTTTTACACCAACCCCGTACATTTCAATTACCATACGCTGGCATTTCTACCTCTTTCCCCAACTCGTAAAAATCACAGCCAATAAACACAAATCACCACCTGAAGGAGTCGGTGCTTTCCTCCCACTTTAATATACTTGCCCGTACTTCAAAGAAACCCGGAGAGATTCTCGTATCGGCAGCGCCCAGGCTGCCTGGTCCTAGGCAAGGATTAGCCATGTATGCACTTGGAACAATCTGCTCTTAGTTTGCTTTAACATGGTTTTTATCCCTCTAAATCACACTCAACCATTTGACCTGACAGCAGACTAATACATGACCTGTTCCAAGGAAGGAGGATGGGGAAGGGCAGGAGATTTTGCCTTTTTTTTTTCAAATTGGAAGAACCCTGCATCTTGCCAGGCAAGCTCTTTTCACAAGAAAAAATATAATTCCCCCTTTGTTTCCCAATGGTAGCTATATTGCTGTATTTCAAGATGGCAAGATAATGGCAATGACTTCAAGGCTCCATAACAAGAAGCTTTACTGGGAACTACCAAGGGAGAGACAGGCAGCACTGAAAATACATGTACTCCTGCAAAAAAGAGGGCAGCTAACTGGCAGGCACTAGTAACAGGAGAGTAATGTAAATACTTCAGTGCCAGACCTATCATCAGCCTGTCTCTGTTTTTCAGGGGGCTCTGGCAGGATTTCCTAGGCATTGATGCAGAATTGATTTCACCTGCCTGCTGTGCTAGCAGGTGGGGAGAGATGGCATGCAGGAGTCAGAGAAGCCTGGCAGAAGCACTGCTTCCCCAGCTGGATTTTTCTCACTCTGTCCCAGCACTTTACTACTGGAGAGCAGGGATTTGGACAATGCCAGTGCTGTGGAGCAGGAAAACAAAAGTAGCTTTTCATTCAGGGCTCTTGCGCAAAGCAGTGGCACTTCAAAACTCTCCAAGTCTTGCATGCATGGGAGCTTAGCATGTGACTCCCATTAAAGTCGGTATGAGTCATGAGGCAAACAACCCCAAACACTTTGAAGATATACTGCAATTTATGTTTTTCTGATCTCCTAAAAAAAAAAACAAAACCAAAAACAAAACAAAACAAAACAAAACAAACACCAAAAAACCAAAAAAAACCCTATTGTGGACTGGGACTTTGAGGACAGCTTTTCCAAAGCAGTTCTCTTTCCATGTTTGTTCCTAGACATAAATCATGGCAGGGGGGAACACAATCAGGCTGTTAGTTGATGATGGCACAACAATGACTGGGCAAGGGGGAAAAACAGGTGTGAAAAAGAAATGCTGGTGAAAATTATATATTGATTACTTAAGCGTTGTACTAAAGTACTGACCAGAAAGAAACCCAGGTGGATTTAAATTCAATACAACACAAAAGCTTTCCATGGAAAAGCTGAAGTGTTTAACAGAAACTGGAGGGAAGGTGTGTTCCTGGGTTTGCATCAGTGACAAACATTCCTGGAAAAATGGTAGTCAGGGGAGCTGAAGGCATGTGGGTCTCACTTCCCCCTTTCCCAGATGGTCAGATCTATCAGGGCCATTTAGCTTGCCATGTTTGGGCCTGGTGGTCCCACTGCATTCTCATCCCTTTAATAAGGATGAAACCCAGCCCATGCTGTGTGGCTAAATGAGACCTCACCTTTTCACAAGTCCAGGCTTGAGGTTCAACTTGAAATTGTCAGGAATATATATATTCCTTCTGGGTCCCTGCTGTCACTGGTGGGCTAAGGGACAATGCCCCAGTCAGAAGACTGCCTGGGATGTCCCCTGTCCATGTCCCATGCTGCAAAATCCTCTGCAGAGCCATAAATCCTGTCCTCTGCTGTTATAGATTTCCAGGAGAGGCAAGCAGGCGATGGTGCTGTCCCCTCTGTGACACTGTGACACACTGCTATGGACCAGCACTCCCAGCTGGACATCACCCATGTGACCCCAGACTACATGTCCTGGCACCCCTCAAGAAATTGACCTCATAGTTCTTCTCAAAAAAATAAAACCAAAAAAATCACCAAAACAACACTTTTTGCATCTTGCTGGCCCCTATGGAGCCACTATAAAAGGGGATGAAGGATTTATCACTGCAGCGGCAGAATTGCAGCTCAGTGTGTATTAAATAACTACAATAGAAGGAGACAGGATTTGTTTTGTTGAATAGTAAGTAGAACAAATGAAAAATGCACTTTTCAATGAGAAATATGCACTGACTGGTGTTCGATTTTATGGATAAATGGGGAAAAATGTAGGAGTGAGACATTTTTGATACTTCCTTGATATTTTGCTTTGACAGTTTCAATTGTTTCAATGAATTATTTTGAGAAGATGTTTTTATTCTAAAATTCACCTGAATTGAGAAATAATGAAGAAACAGTCCTACGTTATCCTGAAACAAAGTGTGGGATTTTTATTTTTTTTTTTAATTTAGTTACTGAACTGTTGAAAAAAATAATCCATTCAGGTAGCGCTGAGCAAAATCAAGGTTGATAAGAGGCCTGATAATGTCACTGCCATTCACTTGTGTCCCTGCCTGGCATATAAAATATTCTCAGGAAATTAAAACCTCCATAATAGTGTAAATGGAATATTGCCTCTCTGTACTCGCCTCCTCTAACACTTATTTTTCATTTTATCTTTGCTTGCCCTTGTCTCACTTTTCATCTTGTGTGGGATTCTTTTATAAAAGGTATTTTGTTCCCAGGCAGAAAGCATAAGACAGGTGAGAAGCAGAATCCAAGAGAAAATGCAGTGCTGCATTATAGCAAATTCACCTGGATTAAATTGGCTGTAGTTTTCTTGGATAGCAAAATGCATTTGTCCAGAAAGTAAATGCAGCTCTCTGAGGCTTTGATGTAACCTCTGCTTCCAGAAAAGAGGAATTCAAGAGACTAAAATCAAGACAGGCCCACTTGTATTTTCCCATCCCAGTTATGCATCTCTGCACATTGAACTTCCCAACTATTTCCATGACAACAGATTACAGACTGACACTTTTTTCCTCCATTGGCAGTGAATTTATAAAGCAGGGATTTATTTATGAAGTATCATTGTTAAGAGCTGTATCAGTATGGGAGAGACATGCCATGCGTTGCTGAAATAACTCACGGGCGGCTGTCAGGAGTGCTGGGGTGCTCTGTGCAACGCCATGGTTAACACTCACACATTATATCAGCCCCTCATGCTGCAGCCCCAGTATGTGGTGAGCAGATCCAGCATGCTGTAAATCAATCACTATATCCTTGCTTTTATGCTCTTGTAGTTTTATTGCGTTCCTTTAGCTGCTAGCTGTTGTCACCAAACCAATTAAAAGTTTACTTATCACGGCTGGGTAAGGAACATGTGGGTACTCACCTCTCTTCCCAATGCTGGGATGTGGGGTAGGCTGTAGGGATCATCTCCAGCCCCATCCCAGCAGCAGAGTTTGCAGCCTCTTGCCCTGTGGCCCTCCCAGTTTGCATGCTGGGTGCTGGGCTTACATGTGGGTGTCTTGGGGCTACTCCAGAATCCAAATTATTCCCAGAGCTTCTTTCTAGCTCTTGCCACCATGAGCATAAAATTATAGAATATCATTAGTAGGATGGGACTCAAGAGGATAATCAAAGTCCTGGCCTTGCATAGCTTGCCCCTAAGAGTCACACCATGTTCCTGAGAGCATTGTCCAAAAGCTTCTTGAGCTCTTCCAGGCTTGGTGCTGTGACCACCTACCTGTAGAGCCTGTTCTAATGCCCAACTACCCTCTGGGTGAAAAACGTTTTCCTGATATCCAACCTAAACCTCCCCTGACACAGCTTCATGCTGCTCTCTTGGGTCCTGTCACTGGTCACCAGGGAGATCAGTACCTGAAGCAAGCAGGAAGCAAAGAACACCAAGCAAATAAGGAACAGCAGCTGGAAAACAGCCCCAAAGACCCTCAGTGAGCAGAGTTGTGGTCCTGATAGCAAAGTCCCATCATAGCACAGGAGAGCCCCAGGACATGGGAAGGGTGGGAATGATGCCTTAAGTTTTAGCTTTCATGTTTTTCAGATTCTGTGCTGCCTAGGGGTATAGATCTGAGCCTCATATTAAGTGCTAGTAAGCTCTCTTCAAAGAGTAGGGAGACAATTCCTTTTCCTGCTGGAGACCATGTACTAGTACAACTTTCAGGTCCAAAAGCATAAACAACAGTGGACTGAAGAGAGAAGGATGAGACCCCACAATCTGAAGCTGTAATTGGACAACTAAACCCCAACATGCAAATGGACCAAAACATAAAAATATAAGACCTCGTGACCAGTCATCCATTTTGTGACCATTTTTAGTCCACCTTGGGTGTAGTCCTGGTCAGGCTCTTGTCCTGTCTATGGTGTACCCTAAAAGGCCTTTCAATAAATATCTATTTTCTAGCTCTGTCCAGTCTCTGTTTCAGGTCAGCCTTTTCAAAGCATCACCCAGAGACTGCAGAATTAAGGTGCCATTAGCCTGGCACATTTCCACAAGGCCTCTTGGTTCCAGCTCACCTATGCAGAAAAACAGCTCAAAGCATGAAGAGAGAGTTCAACAGACCTTGGGAGAAAATGAGCCTCCTTTAAAAGCCCTGGGTTGATTTGTAGTTCAGTAAGTTCATAAGAATGATTGTCCAAAGCAGAAGGAAAGGTTAACGTGCAAATGCCTCACCCTTGAAAACTAGGGTACAGCTCCTGATTATGTCACAAGTAAAAAATTAGAGTTTTTCCAGTATGGAGAAATATTAATAAGACCTTTAATGAGTCCATAAAAACATTAGGATAGCTTTAGTCACTTTTTTTTTAGTAACTATTATGATTGTACATTTTCTTAATGGAAGTACAGGGCAAGAAAAGTGCTTCCTTATGAAGAAAAACGAGGAAATGGCTGCTAAAAGTGGAATACTCAAGGATGTGAAAAGGTGGCTGGCTCTTCCATCCATGTGAAGAAATGTGAAGGAAAGTCAGGGGAGAGTGAACTGCCAGGCAAAGGAGACTTGAAGAGGGAGGGCACAGCTGAGATGTGTCCATGACACTTTGGGGGATTACTGGATGTTTCTGCCCTACAATATTTCCTTTGAAAAGTGACAAACTTAACTAATGTAAGGAAACCCCATTTTTGTAGGATTTTCTCTTGCCAATGAAAGCTTATTACCTTTTCTAGGTCTACTTCTATCTGATTACATTAATGTTAGTAATGCAGATTCTGTCTTCAGAATCAATTAATAGACAAAGGTAACAATCTTACTGCTAAAATCAAAGGAATTTTTTTTAATACACTGTCACAGCCTTCTTTGGAAAGAGTACCTTAAATCCAGAAATATCAAACTAAGGGAGCTCATTTAAACTGATTTTTGCAGTTTTCTTCCTCACTTTTAAATTATTTTTAAAGTACATTTAACAATGCCGACTAATAAGTGAGGATGCAGTTCCTGTGTTGACACAGCACTCATCTACACAGCTGTAGATTTGTTTGCCTGACACTCTCTCCTCCTGCCGTCCCTGCTATCTGCAGACCTGCTCAGCAGAAAGGCTGCATGAAGCATTTCTGAGCCTTATCCCCTCTCCTGAAGCAGCCCTTACAAGTCACTCCCCATGCAAAGGGGGGCATGGGCAAACAAAGGTTGTCTGCCACAGGAGCCAGGAGCAAAGCACTCCTGGGAAAATTTGGGTGCCAGCAGGGAGTACCCAGGCTGTCCAGGTCCCCTGGGTACCCACCTGGGAGGACAACAGAAGAAGGAACATGACCTAGGGCCAAACCACCGGTCCCACTAGCAGTTCAGCAACACAGGAGGAGGAAATATCATCAGTTCTCTTCCTTGCACCTTAGGAAAGATACTGACAGCATTTCACAGCACTCTGGAGACCCATTGACATTTCCAGATCTGCCATTCAATTGTCACCTGAGGCCTTTCCACAGAGTTCCAGGTGCTTTTGTTAAGCACTGCTGTTGGGTCTGAGCTATATATCCATAGCAGAAGTCCCTGCCACTTTCCAGGGCATTTTCCCAGTCCAAAGCCTCCCTCAGTGGTCCAGTGGAACATGGGGAGCTGCACAGTGCCCAGGAAGCATAGCACATCCCACGACAGCCATGACAGAGTCATGTGCTCCATGGTCAGGGCTGTTCATGGGAGACAAGGAGGAATCAATAGCTCTCACCAAAGTAAGAAAAAAAGCAAGACCAGAACCAGTCAAGACCACGGAGGCATGTCCCCACTGCTGCTCCTCAGCACAGCTATCCCCATTTTCTGAGAACCACAGTTCAGCTGCCCCCGGCCACAGGTCCCAGTGCCCTCTGGCCCAGTCTGCCAGAGAGACAGGAGTGGGGCCTGCCAGGGCTCCAGGGATGCACTGCATGACAGAGGTGACCATGCTCAAGGCAAAAAAGAGCAGACAAGGTGACACAAGCCACCCTGAGCATGCAGACACTTTCTGGGGTCAGTCACTCCAAGTGAGTGTATATGTGCTGGTGTCCTGTGGTGTAGGACACTATCCATGGCAGTGCCAGCCCCAGGATGCAGGAGTCAGCAGCACCCGGCACAGCAGGAGCACCTCACATACCCACACAGCTTTCAACTCATGTGCACATTTCCTAGAGAAAGCTGTAGTTTTGCTGGTGAGGCTGACCAGACTCTCCCTCCCAAATATTCACTGTTTCCAACCATTACAGGAGTTATTTAAGTAACAGGAGTGGTAGCACAGACATTCAGCCCTGCAAAACAGCCCAGATGAGACTGTAGTGCTGTGTGGGGCCCAGGATACCATGGATGCCAAACTTCTATATCAAATCTCATTTTCTACACATATCCAGGAAGCAGGAATATGACATCCCTGCATGTATTTATAGTGCTCTCCCTTCCTTCTACTCAGTCCCTGGGAATTAGCAGTGTGGGCTTCCTAAAGAGCAGGGTACAACAGTTCACTGCTGCTTTTTGCCTGTGGCTCATGCTTCCAGAGCTGACCATGTCCCATTCAGCCCAATAGAAATGGGTGGGAGGGTGTGCAGCCAGATCTATGAGCCAACACCCAGCTCTGCCAATATTTTCCATGGGTCCTGACTTCACAGAGGGGGAAGAGCCTGGCATTTGGGCACTGCCAGTGGCACTCAGTTCAGATGTGTTATTTGCTATACAACAAAGCCACACTTGCTTCCTCACATTTGCTGTGCAGAGATCATGTTAGTGTGTAAGACCCTGCCATGTGCAAGACTCCAACCATCTCGGCCTGCCTCCTCCTGCACTCTCTGCCCTCTCAAGACAGTCCAGAACCCTGTGCCAAGGATGGTGGGCAGTGAGGCACTCAGGCCTTGCAAAGTGCAGCACCTGCAGATCTATTAAGCTTTGGCCCTGAGTCCATGCAGAGAGGTGGGATAAGCTCAGCATGCTGCAAACAATTACAGGGAGGTGGAGGAGAGACAAGCACTGCTCAGCTCTGTAGCAGTCAGCAAGCAGATGGCTCTCTCAGCTTGCTTCGAAACAGAGCTCCAGGCATGAAGGAAGGCCAAGACCCATCCACTTTTCTGAGAGCTGGGCTCTGAAAACCTGTGCTTTATGCACTACTGTAGTGCAAATCTTAGACTTCCTCACTTTCCCACTTCCAAACCCATAAGCAGAGCTGAAGCAGGTCCCTGCAGCCCCCTGGTACACAGAGCCCAGCTAACACATCCCATCTGCAGCAGTGAATCAGCAAAATCCATCAGTATTTCCCAGCAGGATTTTGGCACCTGCTCACAGAGTGAGTCGACAGCCGAACCTGTTATTCCCCACTGCAGTAATAATAAGCTTGCGTTTTCACAATGCTTTTCAGTGGAAAGTTTCCCAAAGCATTTCACAAACAGCATGAAGCATAGAAAAAGGGATTGTTCCTGCCAAAACCTGAAGAACAGCCATTCTGTTCTGGAAAACAGCAACTGCTAAATAATGGAGAGAAACAACACAGAGCTTTTTAGGAAGCAAAAACAAATGGCTGCAGTAGAAAGACATCCTGGAAACTTAGCTACTATTAATTAAAAAAAAACCAAACCAAAACAGTGGATATGTAACTGTCTTGGCTTTAATTTTAATTTCAAAAGGCTTCCTTTTGTTATTTGTGTATCAGTCATAATCAGGCTCCTGTTTCTTTGGAAGACAATCAGCAATCCAATTTCTGCCTTTACTGAAAATAATCCCAATGCTGAAGATCATTTAGATCACTTAGATGTCCTCCAGTCAGCAGAACAGGCAGGGTCTGACAGAGGTACAAAAGGGGGCTGCTTAGGTAATTTCAGAAGCCATAGCAATTATCTTTGAGTGTTCACACAGTAAGAGGGAAATCTCAAAGGCACAGCAGGGATTGGGTCCAGGTTAAGGTCTCTGATGGTGGGTCTCTACATCAGAGCTGGGTGCCTAAATTTCCATTAGTGAAGATCCAGTCAGTGGGGGTGGGGAGCAATGTGCCTCATTGTAAAGGAGACAGCATGGGCAGCTCAGAAGAATTCCTTTCCAGATTATACACTAGAGTTTAAACTTGGATACCTTGTGCCAGTTTGGACTCCCTGGGATGTCCAGATGAGGCTGACATGGGAGACATGGCCAAGGGTGCATTTCTGGGATGGCAGCAGGAGGGGAGGTCTAGACCTCATGGATCTCAAGGGGCATGGGGACATTGCTCCCACCTTGGATCCCTCCCACCTGCAATGGGAGTGCAGCAGCCTCATGCCCATGCAGACACCAAGGTGTGCACACCTACAGTTCACTGCCTTTGGCTCAAACTGCCTTCTGGCCCTCAGAGCTGCTACAGCCAGAAACAGAAGGACCTCAGAGCACTGTACATGAAAGGCCCTGTCAGCAGGAATGGGCAAGGAATATCCAAACTTTAAATGATCATATGTGCTTGACATCTTAAGCTCCAAGTAGATAATCACAATGGTCTGACACACACTCGGTGCCTACAGAACAGGGACACCAATGAGACACAGTGGAACAGAAATTGCTGAAAATGCTGCTGGGTTTGCAAGCAGCGCCTTCAAATCTAGTAGAAAGCATTCAATCAGCCTATCATTATATATTTTCCACTGAATTTAATTTCAATAGTATCTCACTGCACCTTGTAGGGATTTTTGATTTTTTTTTCTTTTTTTAGCTGAACATGCTGCACCTGGATCTGTAACACTCCAGGAAGAGCCATGTGAGAACACATATTGAATGCATTTTTGCATTTCCTAGAGATTATCAGATTATGGTTATCAAATCATGGGTTATGATTTAATTACTTTTTGTTATCTGACCTGCAGAGTTCTCGAACACGAGAAACCTACTCCTTCAAAAACTCAACAAAAAAAATCATTAAAAAATAGGATTCTCTGTAAGCAGTTCTATAAGCCCTTGTGAAAAAAATCCCTTGCACATGCCCTGTGCTACAAAAAGAACAAATTTTATTGTTCAAGAAAAAAAAATCATTATTTTTCTGAAATAAAATTCCAAGTTCCATTCAGAGGCAGGAGCTCTATACTGAAATGCAAAAGAGGGTTTCCATACTTTTGTGTACATTTTTCTTATTTCAACAAGACCTCGCCTTTAATACTGCACTAGATAAAGTACCTGGGAAAAGCTGTTTAATTCTGACAAAATGTCAAAGTAGGTTTCCGCAAAACAAAGAGATTTACAATGAAATGTGTTCAAACTTTTATTTAAAATTCTTTATTAACATGTTCAAATATTTAAACTAATCCCAGGGAAGAAGGGGAACAGAGATTAGATACCAAATTAATTGATTGGCTTAAAACAAAGACTACACTGAAAAAAAATCCCCATCACATGCTGCTTTGTATGTCTGCTTAACTTGTGTAAATAATTGCAGATGCAAGTAATTGGCCTAAAACACTACCAACCAATAGCAACAGTGGAAGAGCAGGATCCCTCAGAGATGCTGGTTTGAGATGACATCTCTTTTGCAGACTGCCTGTTTTTCATTTTGTAGAATCACACGAAAGTAGGCTTATCTTAAATCTCAGGAGGTCAGCTAGTTTTAATCCATCCTCCTGTCCTCAGGCTGGAGTGAATATCCGTTACTAAGAGATATTTGTCTTGTGTAGCCCTAAACCACTCCACAGTCAGTCTCAGTAGCCCCTGCCAATTCTTAACAATCATTGCATTTAACCTAAATCTCTCATGTTGCAACTTAAGCTGATAATTTCTTGTCTTGCCTTTGGTCATGTTGAAGAAATGAGCAACATCCTATTTATAGCAAGTTTATACACATTTTAAGACATTCAAGATTCCTGTATTTTCTTCAGCATTCATTTTCAGGAAACAAATTACTCAGCCGTTCCCTCCTTTCTTTTCATCTATCCCTCCCTTTCAGCCATCCATCTATCCACCCACCCACCCATGCTGAATTTCCCGGATGTCTCACAACTTTCCTTTTTGCTCTTTGTTTTCTCTGTAATGTATCTATCTTTCTTTACTTGAACCTCCCAGGCCTGGAAACAGCTGAGGTCTTGCCACAGTTAGGTAGAAAGTTATAATGGTCTCTTCTGACACGTGTTAACAAGACACAGGACAGAGATTGTTGCAGCTAAGAAGCATCACTTGCTAATGCTTAGATCACTTATCAATAATTCATTTTGTTTTCATTTGATATAGAAACTGCATGTTTCTCCTTCAGGTGTGATATTTTTCATTGTCTTTGTTCAGTGCTGTCTATTGATTTAAAGAAAGTTTGTTAACCAAATATGTATCTCCTTTTCAAGGGCACCATTTAGTTCATGTCTCCCTAGTATTTTTGTGAGCATAGCATGTAGAAATACAGGAAAAACTGCAAATTTGACATCTACTACAGCTGCTGTGCATTTGCTTTGCCAGCCACCCTTCCAAAGAAAGGCGTGAGGTGGCTTTCATGCAGTTCATTTTGAAGAGTGGTAGGATGCCTTGCCATTAATCCCCTACTTTTCCTCTATTCTAGCATCATGAAGTGCTCCAAAGGAAAACTGTGTTGGCTTTAAGGGCACTCATGAACAATGATGACGAGCTGGGTTTGTTAAGCTCTTGTTTTCAATTGGCAAGGTTGAAGACCTTAATGCTGTTTTCCTACACCCAGGACAGACACTGCCACATTGAGGCTCTTGGCTGTTTTGGAGGAGACCCTGACTGTTGTTTTCCTTCAGACACAGTCTGTCATGCACTCCTAACTCCATGGTAACAGAAGGGTCAGGAGTGGGCAAGGCACAGTGAGGTCAGACATCTTCCCTGTGTGCTAGCTGTAAGAAACACGTACCTCCATCTTTTTTCTCTGTTCAGTGTGTGTCTGGCTGGCCACTCTGCATCTCTAGCGTTTCCCTTATAAATCCTTTGTTCACCATTCACCTTGCAGGAACAGCCTGGTTCCTGCTCTGTGGCTGAAGGTGCCCACTGCTTAGTATCTAGACTGAGGAACTTCATAGTACTACAGAACTCTGCATAACACAAACGCTCGTTTGACAATCTTGTGAGGCCCACTTCAAGTGCCTTGAAGAAATTAAAAAGTGTAAAAAAATGGAAATAAAAAATTGGAAAACAAAAAATAAAGTGGAGATAAAAAAGTGTAAAAAACTTAATCAAGAAGCATGAGAATACAATGATGCTTTGGCAAAGAATCACACAAGCACATCTGGGAAAATCAAAGTCCTAGGCAAGATTAATACTTTCATGTTGTGTACCTACTGTAATTTCAAATGGTTTACAATGTTTTGACTCAGGTGGATTTTTGCAAAAGATAGGGCTTTAAAAAGTGATTCCTGAGGAGAGTCTGCTGGGTTATCCATGTCTCTTTCTGCTGAGTTTTGAAGCCTTGGACCTTGTAAGAATATAAAAATTTGGGTATATGTGTATCTGAGATGACAGCTATAATAAATATCAGGAAGTAGTGTTACATCTTTTGGGAAGGGTGGAAATGATAAAATGAGTCTTTAGCTCAAGTGTCTAAGGAAAAGTATAATTCCTTTATCACCTTCTCAAGGTCAGTGTAATCCCCAGAGTTTTCAGTTTAACCCATTAAATTTCAAATTAAGCTTTCATTGTTTTTGATTTTAAAATCCACTCTCTGAGGAAGAAAACATTCACCAAGTACTCAAAACCAGAGGCAAGCACTGAAGTATAGTTTTGTATTGCAGTCTTATAGGACTCAAATCTGTTTTCTATTAAATTCAAGCAAGAATTGAATTCTGATCATACAAAATAAAGGACTGTGAATTGTGGGCTTTTCAGTGTTGTCAAGCAGCTTGGCTTTAGCAGGCTCAAGGGCAGTGTTTGCTTGGACTGTGGTGGTGAGCATTAGATGGAAGAGATGTGTCTTGCTGCTCTAGTAGGGCAGGGAATTAGCCCACCCAACCCATTAGACAGGAGATTTATATTACAAATGAACTTTCCCATCACCTGCCTTCTTCCTCTCCCCTGAAGTAGATAGCCATTTAAGCATAAAAAATAATGTAAGGGAGAGAGAAACATTATGATTTAACCCCTGGAGGCACTTACCTTCCCATATGGTATAAAGTGCCTTGGCAGTCATTTAGAATAAATACCCACTAAAACCAGACCATGTGAATCCTAGTCTTTGTGCTTTCTTTTGCATTTCCAATTAAAAAGCTGATGGGATTCCACACCCTGATAAATTTTAGCGGATCCTTTCCACTGACTCCACAGGATCAAGGCAGACCAACCCACCCCACTCATTTGGCACACAACACCTTGAGATGAAGCCACCAGACAGTTGTTCTTTGTAAAGTGGCCAGTGGGGTTTAGGATTGTACCTCCTGAGTGCCAGAGGTGATTTGCCTCTCCAGAGAGCCTGCAATAGCAAAGATGTGATGGTGTGGGTGGTGCCTGGGATATGAGAGCCTAAAGTTCAGGGCCTTGCTTCACTTGATTCAAACAAGAGGCTTGAAACAAAGGATCTATCTATGCTGTGCTGTGGAGAGCCCCTGCCCAACAGGATCTACCTCATTGCCAGAAAGGGCAGGTTTCACAGCTGTGTCAATAGAAAGCTGCACCCAAACTGTTGGCCCTGCTGGGCAGCAGGGCTTGCCAAAGTAGGCACATCAAACAAGCTTGTGTTTGAGAGAAAGGTGTGCCCATGGCAGCGTTTCAGACTGACATGGTCTAACTTATCCTCATCAAAGTGTCTAAAAGGCAGCAAGAAGCTCCACTCTTCTCTAAACACTAGTCTTTGTTATCAGCTGAGATGCCATAGGGATAGTAGGACCCCAGCTGGTGGCCCAGAAGAGCACAGGTCACCCACAGATGTGTTGCCACATCTGCCAGTTCCATGTGGATGAAACTTCTTTAGAAACTATGGTTAGGCAACTGTACCAAGACCTGATTGATTGCAAATGGTACCTTAACTATCCAGCTCACTTAGACCTGTATGACAATTTCAAATTAATCAGACCCACTGTCTCCATAGGTTCTTTGGATTAGCCCCTTGAGGCTGGCTTTGATACACTCTGTAGCTCACTCCATCATATCAACTAGAAATTATCTCAGTCTCCCAGGCCATTGCCTTGAACAGGCCTTTGGCTCTTCCAGAGCCCCTCCACAGTTTGGGCAGAAATTCCACCTCAGAAGTGGCAGGTTTCACCTCTAGAACTTCTGTTTCAACAAAGCAACATGTTGGAAAACTACCATCTGGTATCCCTGAAGATCTTTGAGAATGACACTGATTTTTTAGACATTACTGCCCTCAGTACTACATACTGAGATTGCTGTCAGGACCAGACCTGCATCCCTCAATTGCTCCCATCACCATGTTGTTTTGGAAGGACACAGGAGCTGGCTACAGGCCCAGGGTTTAATCTTTTCAGCTGCCCCTTGACATCTCCTGTGGGGTAGGGGTAGGGTGGGGAGAGAAGGCAGAGACACTGGCTGCTGTGGACAGGGACCTCCTGGAGAACAAGGAGAGGGGACTGAGCAGAGCACACAGCCAAGGGACATGTTTGAACAAAGCTGCTCAGAAGCAATGATGCTCATACTGGCATCCTTACTTAAATACCCAAGAAGTTTGCATTGTCCTTTTGGCTGTAACCTGAGTGTTAACATTGTTGTCTGCTAGTGAACTGTATCTTTTTTAATCTTGCAGATGCCCAGATATGTAAAGCTGCTCCTTGAACTGCTCCTGGATGAATAGGTTGGTAAGTGGTTACTTCCTTAGCACTTTACTTTCCTTAGGAACCAATTATTTTTATTTCAGAAGCTGTGAATCCTAGAAAGCCTGTCCCTAGCTCAGAAATGTAGCTGAAAGCATAAGTACTCTAAATTAGGAGCATGATCTAATTGATTAGTTTTACAAAAATATGAGTTCCAAATTGAAGCAGGGTTTCATTGCCTTGACTGCTTTAAAGCATGAGTGTTTCCTTTCTAAATGAATTCCACTTACGTCTTGTGAATTGCTAAAATTTTATCTGACTACACTAAGACATTTTTGCTTTTCTCCTTGATAGGTTTACATGGATGTTCAAGATACTTCATCATCAGGAAGGGTGATTTGGGAGGCCTGATCTAATGGACAAGGCACAAGCCTGGGACAGTAAAGACCCAGGTGCTAATCTCCATTCTGTGACCTTGGGCAAATCATTTCATCTTCCTGCATTTCTCTCCTACCTTTTATCTTTCTTTAACACTCTTAATTAAGCCAGAGTGCTACAGATAATACTGATAATAACCAATTCTTCCCTTTCATGAATTAGACATGCTCCTCTTAAAATGCCATAGAGGTTGGACTGTGGTGAATGTGTGCAATTACTTTTAGTGAAGACAGTGGCTGTTGCACACAACCTCCCTCCATTCACATGAGCATCTGGATTAATTATATCCTGCCTTCAGTAATCCTCTGGAGAATGAAAATAATGAAGGGTAAATACCTTTTATTAATACAATTATGGAGTGTAATACGAAAAAAGCTGAATGCATCATACATTTCACTAACTACTTAATGGAGAACACAAACAGAACAAACACCCTGTCTTCGGACATACTCCATGCTGGGTTTCAGCTGATGGGCCTTCTGGCTGGGAGGCAGAGCTCCCAAGCTTCCCATGCCACCAGCAGGAGACACGACCTGCTAGTAAAAATGGCCCTGTGATACTGACAATGTGCTCTGGGAGCTCCAGCTGTGTGCCAAGAGAGTTGTCCCTCTCCTGATCCCATGCTGCAGGTGATGGGAGGACTGAGGTCCATGGAGTCTCCACAAGCAGCCATGGCAGGCTGATATTTTGGAGGAAAGATAGCAACTGCCCAGCTGCTGAGCCACTATTCACTGGCCAAGGATGTGTCTGTGAAAGTCACTCAGCCACGATTTGGAAAGTAAAACTTGCAACAGAAAATAATATCCTAGTTAAGCACTCTTAGTGCCTAAAGTAAACAGTGACATATATGTATTGAAAAAAAAATCATCAGGAGAAATCTAACCTGTAAAAGCCATCTGGATGCACACAGTGGAAAATGGATCATGACAGTCTGAGTGCGAGAGGATGTGATGAAAGTTATATCTGAGTTCAAACAGATAAAGTAGATGAAATGTAAAAAATCCAGAGCCCTCCTAATGCAGTGCCAGTGTGTTTAGTTGGAGGTCACAGCAGAGGGGCACTCAAGCCCTCAGAGCCCCCCAGCAGTGTCAATGCAGCCTCCCCGCAGAACCACACCATGAATGGTCAGGGTGGTCTCTCCCTAATGCCAGCCCTCAGACAGACAACACAGAATGCATGGTTATTACTTGGGAATAGATGGAGAAGCACTTTAAGGAGCTGCTTATGTAGAGTATTATTATGAAGGAAAGAAAGGAAAAAAACGAGGCCATGTCCCTGTCAAAGGCTCTGGAGCAGAGGAGCAGTACTGCCCCCTGTCCAGGGTCAGCCCTGCCCTGCTTTCATTCATGGAATATTATTTGCTGCATACACTTCACTAGGATGTATGGCTTACAGTATTTTAAAGAATGGCTAGAATTTCACTCTCAAATGAATCCTTAGGACATAATAAGTTTTTCAGATTACAAAATCGGCTCTGTCTGCTTCTCATCCTTCTGGTAGAAAGAGAAAAATTAATGTCTTTTGCAAATTGGTGGGGAAAAACTAATGTATTTTGCAAATTTCTCCCTCTCAGCTCATTTATTGTTAGAGCTTAAAGCCCTGCAAGGTGATAAATACACACTTACTATCTAAAGGGACAGTTGAACAAGAGGGTTAGGCTAGACAAACTCAGAGGTACTGTGAAACATCAGCTGTCCTATGATCCTGTGGAGAAGTGCAGAGTCTTGCTGTCAAATAAGTCCAACAGCTTTGCTATCCAAATGTCAGTGCTATTCCTATGTCAGTGGAGCACATCAGAAACCTAGTCCAGTCATCTCTGGGGGAAATATGGTGTGTCTCTACCACGGAACCTGTCGTGCTGTCTTTATTTTTCAGCTTCCTGTTAGCTGAGCAGGAATTAAAGGAAAATGAATTAAGGGAAAAGGAATTAGCTTCAAACCAGATTGGTCTTAAATTCTTTATAAGGGAATCACACAAACCTTCAAAGTAATGCAGACATGTCAAGCTCCAGCCATTGCAATGAATGCAAATATTTTATACCCTGAGTACTACTGCATGTAGCAATGAGACTTCTGGCGTTTATTTTTTAAGAAGCATATGTTCCCCCATCTCTGCATTGTTATATACCCTCCATGTCCATGTAATTTTTATTTTCCGCTCAATTAAGTAAAACGTATTCCCCAGCAAAATATTCAGAGTGTTTGGCCTGATAACTCTTTTCAGAGGCAACCAGAGCCTTCTGAGACAGGGGAGGAGGGGTGTGCATGCACGGCTTCATCTCCCTCTGCAGCAGACAGGGCTGCCTGGTGCTACTCCTCAACTGTCTGCTTCCCAGCCCATGCCTGGGCGTCCAGCCCCTTCTAGCCATCCCTCCTGGTCTCTGTAGCTGTTCAACATGAAATTTCCAGGTATCTCACTCTCTAAATGTCTGAGGTCGACATGACCCTCAGAGGCAAATCCCTTCCCTGCTGGGAAGGTAATGCATGTTCACACACTATCATTTTCTTCCTTTGCCTGTGCTGCTATCCTCATCAAACACACAAGCAGACACACACATGTGAAGCTTTTAAAAGCAAAGTCAAGAATGAGCCCTACATTTGTGTCAAAGAACATAAAATACCCCTGGTTTAAAAAACTATCAAAATTATTATTAAACTGAACTGCATATGCATCAAAGAACAACTAAGGTACCCAAATAATCCTAATTCTTAACCTGCTGAGAGACAACCATCTCTGATTTTGCTGAAAATACACACCACAAAACTGTAGGTCTGTTTTTGTGTACATATATACATTAATATATATGTCTAATCTACAGTACTAAATGTAGTGCTTTGTATTTTTCATGTAAGTACTATAACTTTATGATCTGGACTCATGAGATCTGTACATAGGAGAGCAGAGCTGGTGATAGATCTAATGGCACTGGGTAATTCCCAGGAACAGGCCAGGTGCTTTGCTTGGCAGACTAAAGCAGCAGACAAGGAGGAGGAGGAGGAGAATGTAATACCTGCATCCTGGGGGATGGGTGCGAGGCTTTAAGCCACTGTCTGGCCTCATGGACAAATGCCAATGCAAATCACAATGTTTCTGAATTCTCCAACACCCTCCACCTTTCAATCAGAACAACCAGAGCACGGGAAACTGCACATACAGATTCAATGAGGCTGTGTATGAAACATTATTCAGAGTCAAGGCAGCAGTGGCAGAGAGAACAGATCCAAAATGACAGAGGAGACAAAGAAAATAAATCTGAAGGATAAGGGTGAAGTAACAGCATACCAGAGACTCACATTCAAAACTTTGTCCTCCATATAAATGAGGTGTCAGGTCTGCAGTCATCTGCCCCTGTTCCTGAGGCCAAATGTGCCTCCTGCATTCACTGCTAACCCCCACAAAGACATTTTGGCCATGTGCTGTGGTGACAAAAGCCTTCTGTGCTGGTGCTATAGAGTGTAAGAGGGCTATGCCCAGAGGTCCAGATTCTTGGACCTGTTGTAAGGGCCTTCTATGACTATGCAGCAGGCCTAACACACCTCATTGGCTGTGCAGTCTCACATAGCTGATGTGAAAGCACACAGAAAGACTTTATACCAAAGACATAAGAGGAGTGGACTCACCTTGTGTCTAAGGAAAGGCTGGTCTGTGCATTTCAGCAATACCTGGGGGCTTCCATTGCTTGTAAGAAAGCCCCCAGGCTTTCTGGTGATCATTTCTTACCCAGGTGTGCCTTACTGAAGAAAGACCAAAGCCTCCCACTTTTCTTTCCTAGCTCAGCATCAACTGAGCTGTTTTCACTCCACCTCCAAACCTTGGCTTCATATGCCATTTAAGACCCCAAGTGTTCACATTCTCCATTTCCAGGCTTCCTTCTATGATTCCAGGCTCACAAATGTTTTGTCTGAAAAGAGATATGAAAAAAGCATTTCTGACATCACCCTGTGGGCAGTACTGGGGCATCAGAGAGGGCCTGACGTGAGGCTGGTCCATAACTTGGTGTTCCTGGGAGGCCCAATCACCCTTTCAGGCACAGGGGATCTGTGTGCTTGTTGTGGTCCCTGAGTGGCACATGCCATCTCATGGGGGAATTCACAGTCCACAGTGAAAAATGGAGTCAGCCTTGCTCATGCTGCCACTAGCTTGCATCTGTGCCTCTCTGCAGTACCACTACAGGACTCTCCCACTGCTGCTCCAACAGCCTAACACCACAGACTGATCATCACAAGGCACAACACCCTTCACAACTCATACGGAACATCATCTCACAACAGATCCCAATCTCCGCAGGGAAGCTGAGACATACCAAAAAATTGTGTTGGATGTGTGTGTCACAGCCCTTGCTGAATGTACTGAGGCCATTTCCCTTCCAACCACCTTTTCCATTGGTAATTTCTATGGCATCCTGGACAGGGTTCAAAGAGCTGCAAGTGGGTGTAATCCCTGCTACAAATTGACAGGAGCAAAATTTCTGAATCCCAATCCACTTGTCCATCTGCATTAAGTACTTCAGTGAAATAGTGTTACACACAAAAAAAAAAAAAAAAAAAAAAAAAAAAAAAAAAAAAAAAAAAAAAGTTGATCCTCTTGTTTATTCCTCCAACTTCACAGAATCATGGAATATTCTGAGTTGAAAAGGACCCACAAGGATCATCAAGTCCAACTCAAAAGTGAATGTCCCAGGGGATCAAACCCATGACCTTGGTGTTATTTGCACCATGCTCTGACCGAGATAATTTCAGTCCACTCTGTTTCCTACTGCTTTTGCTGAACAAAAGGTCTGGACCACCTGAGGGCAATACTGGCAGCCCCCACAGAGGAAAAAGAGACAGAAAGATACCCCTAAATATGTGCCCAAATGCAGATGCTGATATCTATCATCTCTAAGTCATTTTCATCCAGACCCCGGAGGCCTGAAGACACACAACACAGCAAATGTGGAAGCTGCTGTCTTGCTCAGTGAAATTCATGTCTGCTGGAAAAGGAGGCCTCAAGCAGCCAGCATAAATTGCAGCAGCCCTCGCAGCCTGCATCAGTTCACACCAGGGAATAAAACCAAAGCATCTCGGCGTGAATCTTCCCCAAGATGCACTCCATTGCTTTTTGCTCGCCAACAAGAACTAGGACATAACTGTTTTGTTATCTGTCATTATCTGTTTTCATGTTCTCACAAGCAAATGGGTAATATTCCCTCAGCAGGTAGCACTCTGCAAGGCTGGCCCTGGGAACAGATGAGTGCATTCATTGCAGGGACCTTTGCATTGAAACTGAACCGGGCGGATCTCTGTGGCACTGAGCTGCAAAGGCAGGCAAACAAACAGCAAAGGGGGCAGCGAAGTTATGTCAAACATACACTGTGCAGTTGATTTCCAGATCTGATTCACTATCTGTGTTAGCAAAGAACAGAGGAAGAGAAAGACTTAAAATACGATGCATGATAAAAACATTTCTCAGTGGGATGATTTTAAAAGTTTTCTGTTAGGCATCATCCGCTCTTTAAGCCTTAAATAATGTTTCATTCTCAGAATTTATATTGCAAATAATAACCACATTTCTTTCTTTTAGAAGTATCTGTGCAGATCTTCAAATAGTTGGCTATCAGTTTGACCAAAGAGTACTGAATCAATCTCTCTTCCTACCAAGGCCTCGAGAGATAAGAGGATAATAACAACACAATTGGCCTTTAGTGTTTCCCCTCAACAGACTCAGCTACTTCCCAGCACAGACTTCTTTTTTGGTAGCTGGCAACGTTCACTCCAGCAACTTGTGCAGCATTTCCTGCTGTCCCTTTCCCACTTTGTCATGAAAACTGGGACAGAACAAAATAGCTTTTGAGGCCAGAGTTGATTACCATCCCATCCCCAGATACTTTACATTCAGCATGCCATCTGTGTTTTGTTTTCTTGTTAAGAGGGTTTTGTAACATTTTTTATTATCTACTGTAACTAGAAACAACAGCAGGAAATCATGTAGTCCAAAGCAAGTATAGCAAGTGATTTGGCTTCACAATCACTGGCCATCAATCCTCCACTTGAAACCTCTCCACTGCAAGCCTTTTCCCTCCTCTCTTGCACATGTATCTATGAGAGAGGGTGCAAGTGTGGGGCAAAAGCATGCACATGAAGGGCAGGAGATGGTTAAAAACACTCCCCAAAAACAAGGCAGAGCAGGGTTTGATGTTGTTGCAGATATCATTTGCAAACAGCATGCAAACTAGTTAGCCCCTTGCTAATGTTTCTGAGAGGGACACAAACTTTTCTGCATCTTTGGTCAACCCAAGAGATTATCTGACTGTCCAATTTACTCGGTCCTGTGCTCTCAGCAATTTGATTAACAGCTTCATTGATTAATGATGATTAGTTTAATCAATGGATTTAACCTCAGAATTAATGTGTGGTCAGTAATTTAAGTGACTTGTAAAAAAAGTCATCCTGATTGCTGTCTTGAAGCCCATTTTCCATTAAATCTTTCTTTTAATTTGTAACCTTCTGCTTTGTGTAAAAACTCACCATCTCACATAACTCCAGTTTCAGCGTTTGGCTTCCTGTATACACTAAGTGGAGGAAAAAAGGAGGAAGCAACATGGATTATGATATCCTAGTGTAGGGTTATTGTAAAATTGCATTCGCTGCATGCCAGGGAATAGGAAATTTCATTTTCAAGGGCTCCCTGGGGGGCGGAGATAAACTACAAAAGTCACAACTTGTCATAATTAAACACTCATGCCCATTACACACAAAGGAAATTATGCACATTTATCTAGGTCATTGAAACATTCATATGGCAATACTATACAGGAACGTCCATTAATATCCTGTAAGAATTTAGTGAGAGTGTTCTCCCAGAAGCAATGCAAGGCTGTCTCTGATGAAGGTGCTGTAATAGCATGGAGGAGGTGGGGGAAGGGATGGGAATGGTTAATGTATTTCCAGAAGGAATGCAAAAATACTTAGATGGGTATACATACCATTCCTCCTCTGCCAAGTAAAGCATAAATATGTTAATTGGATAAGTTTTTCATATCATTATTCTATATGGTTATCAAGCAATAGCAATGGAAGTGGTTTTAAAAGTGATAAACAGCAAGAGTTGTGGTGCTTAGAAGTCAGCTCGGTTCATCTAGTAAAACTTGGTGTACTGGAAACTTGGTAGCTCGGAAAATATCTCCCACCTCTTCTCTCATATTTGTATTTATTTTGAGTATCTACTTTCTGTGGAAATGTGTGTGTGCGTTAACAAATAAGAAAATATTTTTCTACAGATATTGCTGTAGTCATCCATATTCCCTTTATTCTTGTCATCTCCTCAGTGGCAAACTGTAGTAATTTTGCCTGCCCTCTGGTACTTCCCAAAAGTCAAAAATATGTTTTTTCCCCATTAAAAACCCAGCAAGGATTGTTAGAAACAGCCCTGATGAGTTTGGCACTAGCATCTCCTGGGAAATTAATGGCCAGGTGTCACTAATGGCTCTCAGCTTTGTGTCAACACTCCAAGTTACTCTTAATCCCCAGAACAGGATCTGCTCTTTATTGCTTAATTAGAACACAAACAGTTCTATGAAAATAACACTGATGCTCTGACTCAAACTCTCAAAAGAAGATAAAATGCAGAAGTTAAGGGTTAAAAAGAAATCCCAGCACTAACATGCAGCCATCTGTGTAAGTAGGTTTTGTTTTATGGCAACCACTGTTAATAGAAATGGCTGAAAATTTATTTTTTTCAGAATCTGATCTTTTGCAGCTAAAAGACCTGCATTCATTTGCTCTTATTCCTAGATTATGGTTTATGCTGTTTGGACCACTGCCAAGTATGTGACAACCCCTGTGTGGGAAAGTGGCATGAATTTTAAGAATGAATGAGTAGTCTTCCAAGTGTTTGTGCCAGAAGCACCTCATTCACTAGTGGTGTTTGTTTTTTACTTATATAAGATGTTTTATTCATCCAATCAAAGAAAAAAGTCTTACCATATGACCCCTGATTTTTGTGCATCTCAAAGAGTCATCAGGTAGAAGAACCCACAGTTTTGATATTCCATCAAAATATTGGGTAAAACTCTCACCCAATAAACATGTTCATAGGAAATCCATAGGAAGTCATGAACCATTTTTTAAATTCAAAAGGACAGGAGTTTGTGATAACATCTGAGGTTATTTTACTTTTGTTCACTTTCAAGATGCTTTTAAAGCTCTGACATGTACAATAGTTTGCTGCTTGAAGAAGTGTTCCATCCCCAGCTCTATAGGTTGAAAGGTCTGTCTAAAGAAGAGGGCTCCTAAAAAGCCAAATCAATTTAACCATGAAAGTTTATTTTTCTAGATTCAAACTTTATTGTTAGAATGATCTAAGGATCATTTTTATGAATATGTATAACTTTTTTTTTTATGGATAAAGCAATCCAAATTAAGCCCAGTGCTCTGTTTAAAATATATGGCTTGCAATGTTCGTCTGACTGTAGAAGAAATTTCCAGACCTGAACTAGTAAGACCCATGTCTGGATGTAGATTCAAACACATGATTTTGCTTAAGACACTTTGTTCCAGCTGCCAAAGAAAGAATTTTTATTCTTTAGCTATTTGTGAATCTGGATATACACCAGATACAGTCCTACAGTAAAACAGGAACACGACCTTTAGACTTTTACAGAAAACCAATGCTAAAACGCAATTCAAATGATTGTTTTACAATGCATTTAAAAAACCCTTTCTCTTCCAAATTAGCAGATAACTCTAGACTAAGTCCCATTTCCTTCAAGAGGATGTTAGTGAAAATAAGCTATTACTTTATAGATTTCCATTGATGTGAGTCCCTTGGAAAAATAAGAAAAGCAGTGATGCAGCCATCAGTATTTTGAATGCATTTGGAATACGTGCCATACCTATTAGCAGTGCTATTATCCCTGTCGGCAGTGCTGCTGTGTTTCTGCTAAGCTGTCTCGAAAGGCTCACATACATACAATGCATCCTGTTTTTTCTTAAAAAAAAAAAAAAAAAAAATCACTTAAGCTGACTTCTGCTAATCCCCCTGGCCACACAGACTGGGTTAAGTCAGGCTGAGGAGCCAATTTATAATCAGATCTATGGTACCTCTTGCAAGATAGAAATTTAGCTTCACATTTGGAAAAGGTGAGAGGGGGGAGAAAATGTTGGAAGGTTTTCACAGCTATCCTGGTAACAAAATCTGTATGAGCTCCCTACTGGAAATTACTGTAATAACACAGAACATCTACTGAGCAATATTAGTTACTCTGTTTTCCTGTGTGTGTAACACACGAGTACGAGTTTTAGCAGTGCATATGCACTATAGACTTATGACTTTGTACATTCAAATTAAGAACTTTTGAGAGATGTGTTGCTTAATTTCTTTCAGCCAGTTCTAGTTTTAGCCTTTTTTAGCATGAGATATAAATTTTCCCTATTATGAAATACACCACACTCTTGCACTATAAATTATTTCCCTAGGGTTTCCCTGGGGTAGAAAGGTTGATTTTAAGCAGATTATCTGTCCAAATGTGGCTGTGTGCATTTGTCACTTGAGTGTTCAATTAACTGGAAACTCTTAATAGCCATGTAGAACCTGAAACTTTTGCTCAGCTTAGCTTGTTTGGTTACACTTCATATGCTGGCAAACAATTACTTTTTTGCACACATGGTACTGTGTGAGGGAAATGTCCCCAAGTGAAGGGAAAAAAGTCAGAGTCCTCATTCTCTGCACTGTATTGCCAACATTTGCTAAGCATGATATGTTAGATGTTGATCTTACAGTACATCTCCAAGGCAAAATGAAGTTATGGATGTAGTGTGCTTTGACCTACACATGCTTCACTGAATCTGCTTAGCCTGGGTAACAAGAGAAGTGAAAGGATGGTGTACAGGAATGAGGAAAGCTCAGCAACCCAAGTGCCCTTCCAAGACTCATTAGTGAGGCCTGAAGCCTCTGCACTGTAACTCTGCTGATCTTGTACATTTTTATCAGCACACCTTCATCTTGTGATGGAGACAAGCTCCTAGAAATTGAGAATTTCTAGGAAATTTATCTCTCTCCTATGAGATTGGAAAAGGCCATTGTCTTCTTCTTGCCTTTCTTCTAAACAGATGGATGGATGGATGGATGGATGATATTTCCTGGAGGAAATGTGACAGAAGTATGTCTTCAGGAAGGCAAGCATCAAAACAGGTAAGTAGTAAGAGCATAGTAGCCACCTGCAGGAAAGCTGCACCACATTCCAAGGGCCAAGGACAAAATGCTCTGGGGTGACACCAAGGCAACTGCGTTGGAATGCACCTGCAGGGTAGAGGCCACAAATGGGTAACATAACTCAGAAATACAACACATGGGAAAGTGCAGAACTGTGCTCAAAACTGAATGTAAGGCAACTCCAGCTGAGATGAGTCAAGAGAGAGTGGCAAGGGCTGAGGAAGTAAGCAGAGGACAAACTTCACCACAGCATTCTTCCCAGAATGGAAAGTTGCAGTGCTCAAGACAACTGGTTCTGGGTCTGGGATGGCCCTGGGATGAGGCAGCAGCACTTCAGCACAGATCCATGGGTTGCTGAAGAAGTTATTTCTATGTGTCTGTTTCTCAATAGCATTCCCCAAGAGTTAATGTGCAGTTACAACATATGCACTTATACACTTATATACAGCGTTGGTTGTTTAAGTTATATCTGCATAAAATGAGTGTTCAAAATACTGAGCGGCTGTGTAACCAAGAGTTGAACAGACCTAAACACTTCATGAAATACTAACAAAATAGCTATAAATCTCAAGCTTAAAACGCCCTGGTCAATACATCCAGAATATTTAATCTTACTTTTTCCTCAGGACACACATCATTAACTGCTAATCAACTCAAGCTTCAGAAATCTCTGAGCACTCTTCTCAGTTTTCAAAAATGCAGGCACAAAACAAAGTACTTTTTATCCCACCCTCAGCAAGGGTAACGGGTCCCAGAGGCATCCAGGTGCAGGCAACATCACTGCACTGCACACCGTACCATGCTGTGCTGGACGCACTTGGCCTGTGTTTTATAGAACTGACACAAAACCCTTCAGATTGACAAACAAAACTGCTCCGTGGCACGTGGTGTTACCCTGCAATTAGGCAGTGCCTGGGAAGCTGAAGCCAGCAGAACTTGCCTGCTCCCATTAAGTCTGGGCAGGCAGATGCAGCCTCAGTGGGGCTTGGTGGGAGGGAGGTTGGTGGAGGGCTTGCTTTGCTGAGTGAGCTGAGTGGTGGCATCAGGCACAGAGCAGATCCCTGCTGCTGGAAGTCTTTATTGCCCTGTTGGAATCCAACCTGGGAATGGTCATCCTTTGTGTACAGGGGCTGATCTCAAGCACACCCTCTGCAGTGCCCTTATTTGTAAGGGAGGGGTTGCTATTTAATTAGCCTGGTGGGATATGCTGTGCATTTCAACAGAATGAGAGAATGCTGCTTGGTTAAAATGCCTGCTTGCAGGTGCTAGCAGGAGTAATTGGTGATTCCCCTCAGCATAATGTTTCTGCTAGGGAATTTCTGCCCCAGATCCTAGAGCCTCTCACATCCCTGAGTAAGTGCACTGCAGCCTTGATTCTGCAGGCTTTTGCTCCAGAGCCTTCTCCCCATCTCTGTAAATTGTTGGGAAATTTATACAGAATGAGCACAGAAACCAGGTTGCCTTCATTTGAGTTCATATTGCGTGCAGTGAGCTTGGCCACTTCTTTCCGCTTCACCCTCTTTCTCCTGCCTTTTCTTCTCTGCCTTTTCCTTCCACAACTATTATTGCAGGGGGCTGCTGATTAAGGTGAAAGCTCAGAAATCAAAATGCAGCAGAGTCTACTCCATCAGGTGCAAGGAGCCCTGCACTGTGCTGGAGATATATGGACACAGGATCGGATATGCAGGACAAGCACATGCAGGGACACTTGTGCTGGACTCCTGGCAGGCCCTGAATCAAGCCTGGAGGAATTGCTTATCCACTGACCTCATATTCTTCCTATTGGGCTCAGCTGCATGGGTAGTATGTGGGTCTAAGGTGGCACTGATGAGGCTGCACCTCAGATACTGCAGTATTTGGTTTTGATTCCCTTGGTTCAAAAAAGACACTGAGGTGATAGACCACGTCCAGAAAAGCTGGTGAAGGGTCTAGTGCAGAAGTCTTACATGGAACAGCTGAGGGAGCTGGGGTTATTTGGCTGTGAGGAAAAGAGGTTCAGGGTAGATATTATTCTCTAGAACTACCTGAAAAGAAGTTGTGGCAAGGTGGGGGTCAGTCTCTTCTTTGATGTAACAAGTAACAAGGGGAGAGGAAATGGCCTCAAGGTGCACATAGGGAAGTTTAACTTAGATATTAGGGAACATTTCTTCACTGAAAGAGTGAACAGGCATTAAAATAGGACTGTAAGTATTCAAAAGGTATGTGGATGTAGCATTTGGGGATATGGTTTAATGGTGGACTTGACAGTGCTGGCTTAATGGTTGGATTGGATGATCCTAGAGGTCTTTTCCAACCTGATTCTAAGATGAATAATAAACCTTTGCTTCATCACATGGATGGACAAACTCAGACCACCATGATCTCAGACATCTCTCTGCCAGACTAACAGTGAGAGTAGATGTGCCTCCCCACCCTCTGCCTACCATTGTGGAGGGGTCTCCAATTCCTGGTGTACCACCTGGTATAGCCATTTTCCAAATCCATAAGGAGGCTGATACTGCTCTGCTAAGGGCACCTGCTCTGCCAGCAGCCCCTGGCCTCCAGGCCAAGCATGATGCAACATCTTCTTCCCCCACTGCTCCAGGCTGGGCCTGTGTGCAGCAAAATGACTGAGTCCACACTATGTGGTACACTGAACTGTTCATCACAATGTCCCCATGGCTGTGGGTTCAAATGAAGGAGACAGGCTACTGAGCTAGCCACCTCTGCACAAAATACTTCCCCAGTAATCACTGCCATGTTGCTCAGCGTGGAGGAGGGAGCAGGTTTTGACGTAAATTGGACCAAAAAAAAATTAATGACCTGGATGATTAGCACCAGGTACTTGAACTGAACCTTCATCTGAAGGCATGGAGGACTCTGGAGAGCTGTGCTAGTTCTGCTGAAGAGAGCTGCCTGGTGTGTAGCTCATTTCTGTGTTGGTCTGAGCCTCCTCGCCGCAGGCTAAAGGACGTTACCATAGCTGGCTTTTATTTTTCCATTCTAGAGGGACCTTTTAATGAGAAGGCTTTGCCTCACAGATGTCCCCCTTCTCTGAGTCAGTCTGGTGTAAGAGAAATAAGGATATGGTCCAGAGGGACTAATCATATAAATAAGATTTTAGGATTCGACTCAAGTAATAAATGAAAGTCTAGCAATTTGGTATTATGAAACCCCAGCTGCATGAACTCTCAACTTCAGCCTAGTGCCTGTGCCAGCTTCCAGCTGGCTATCAGAAATAATTTCCACTTCAGTGAGACCAATGTTGAAATGTCCCCTTTATCCTTTTCCAAACCATGCCCACACATTCTAGCTCTATTTATTTTTACTACAATTTGAGCAGAAAAGGTGGCCTGACATCTCTCTAGGAGTCGTGCAGCATTCGTTTGAATGCTTCAAGACTGACACCCACCCTCCTTCCCACCCCCCTGGGCTCAGAGTTCTGCCACGCCTGTCCCCTCAGCCCCGACCCACTCAGGCATGTTACAGGGGGGCAGAGAGCCCAAAACATAAACAAAAAGTGAAAGCAGAAGGAAGAAAAAAAAAAAAAAAAGCCTATTTCACATTTTTTTACCACAGTTTTGCCAAGGTTTGCAAGATATGGGTCTGGCTGGGCTTTCTCACCTTTGAGTGTGTTGCAGCTCATTCATCAGGAGTGGATGGCAGGGGGCCAGGGGTGGCTTTTGCTGAGTGCCGTTGGCTCACGTTCACCGGCTGGCCTGGGCTTTCCAGAGAGGGGGAATGAAATTCTCCACCACCCCGTCCTGTGAGCTCTGATCACGACATTTCAGCTTTCCTGCTGAGTGTGGCTTGAAGCGAGGAAGGTGGTGCAGGCACCACCCTGCCGTGGCTCCATACCCCAGGCAAGTGCTGCTGGAAAGAGCTTTTTGTGGAAATTTCTGGGTGACAGCAGCTGCAGGACAGCTGCTCTGGAGGCGGCTGTATTTGGTGTGGGAACCATATCTCTGTAGGGGTGTGTGGTGTGAAGCCTTGGGGAAGCCCTTCGGGGTGGGCAGCCGGGCAGCTCCTATGGCCACCGAGGGCGGCTGCCCCTACACTGGGGCCCAGTGTCACCACTGTTGGTCCTGTTGTAATTAATAATAATTTAATTTGGCTGCTGGTGACCTGCGGGAGGCACTGCCATTAGCAGGATGTGGGGAGATGTTGATGGCTGGGGGATAGGGGGAAGCTGGCCCTGCAGACCCCCTTGCATGGCAACTGGCAAGACAAGGCATCTGAGGGGGGCAGGGCGATAGGAACTGGCTTTATTTTTAAACAAAGCCCCAAACCCCTAATTTCTGATGGGGGAGGTTTAGTGCTGAAAGAGGAGGCTGGGGAGGGCTCTTGGGGGGACCCACCAGGCTGGGCAGGTGTGACCTATCCCCCTCAGAGGGACAGAGGTCCAGACCAAAGTCAGTTTGGTGTGCAAAGGGGCAGGAAGGACATGACAGAGGTCACAAACCCAGCCTGAGGCTGTCCAGGAAGGAGTATGGCTGAGTGTGCAGTACCTGTGGTGTCTCAGGGTGTTCTGGGCATGCAGTTCTCTGCAAGCCTGGTTCATTTCTCTCACTGGGAACTGAGGCACAAGAAATCATTAGTCATTTAAGGATTTTGACCGTCATACATGGTCATAGATCAATGTCAGCATATCCTCAAGTGCCAGCTCTTTTCTTAAGAGCTAGATCACCAACTACTGGGTTTTTTAGGTTGTTTTAGTTGGTCCAACCTTTCCCTCTTTTAATTCCTTCCTTCCTTCCTTCCTTCCTTCCTTCCTTCCTCTTTTACTTTTTTCCTCTCTCCTTTATGTCTCTTTTTCCCTTGATTTCTTTCTTACTTCCCCTCTTTCTTTTTTTTTTTTTTTTTTTTTTAAAAAAAGGAGGTTTTTTTTTAGGAGCTGTGGAGA